>JAUCNH010000154.1:9345-24240 GCA_032353275.1 Sardinella hualiensis | reverse complement strand
GTGGGGGGCGGTGCGGGGGGACATGTACTGAATGCTACTTGAGTACTGTAAACGATATATATGATATAATGTCAAATTATAACTTCATTTATTTCTGTGTTTGTTTACATCTTCTTTAAAGAGAAAAAAAAACACATTTATCTGCCAACTATGGCAATAAGTTGAAGAATATGAGCAACCTCCATTTTTACTTTTGACACGTGTAGGCACTTGGCTCAAGAGGCCACACTCCAAAGTCCACGTTCCTAACCCTTACAGATACAAAACTGTGGGTCTTTTTTTTAGTCGCTAATTATTATCCTGTGATTATCCAATCAAAGCACATGGAAGCCATGGAAGTCATGTGGTTGTCACGACAACATCTCTCCAAAAGTTGCCCATGCACTCAGCAGCCCCTCTGATGCTCACCAGGAGTAGAGGATGGTGCCCACCACAGACATCAGCTTACTGCTCTCTTGTTTCTGCTTAGCAAGTCCAAAGTCAGCTGGAGAGGAGAGACGCTTGTTTAATCTGGGCATGAACAGGGAATGGAAATGTATCCCAGTGTGACTTTTAACAGACTTATTTACGGAACTGGTTTAGTTAGCCGCCCGGCAGAGAACAACGCCAAGAGAACAAGGAGGAAAAGATAAATAAAGCCTCCTCACTGATAGTGACTTTGTCTTTCTCTCCAAGCATGATGTTGTTAGGAGAGAGATCCCTGTGCACAATGCTCTTCTCCTTGTGCAAATACCTCAGCGCCAGACATAGCTGTGGAGACACAAAATGAGAAACCACTCCTCACTGTATAACTGTAACCTTACATTTACATTCACATTTTTACCGTATCGTACATTTAGCATCTTTGCGTAAAACGTCTTTCTAACAAGAAACAGATAGAACAATATTGATTGCTAATTTGACCTGTATGAAAATGTTCCACACTCTGTCTTCAGTGAACTGCTGTTGCTTCTCTTTCAGGGAGGTAAAATGGTCAGCGAGAGTAACTCCCTCTATGAGCTCCATAACTATATACATCCTGTCACCTGTGATCAGAGTACAAGGCAGCACCATACAACCCAAACAGACACGTTTTCAGGTCAACAAAAAATAATAAAAAAACAGATGTAAGAGAGATAACAGCATTATTAATAATAACAGCACAGCTCTGACACCTCCTACTCTTATCACCTCATGCTTTTGCTCATTAGTGGATTCAGCTAATTATGAATGACACTTGTTGCCACAAAGGATACTGTGCCACTCACCTTCCAAAAATGTCTTGATGTACTTCACAATGTTTGGATGGATCATCTGGAAGAGTTCAGAAGTTGAATTTCTGTTAACGCAAATAGCTTCTGTTTTTGTGCTTCAACTGCTTGTGATTTGAATGAGCTGTGACACTACATATTTAGCAAACACATCATTGCCCCCTGATTCCATATAAGCTGTTCTTCTATATCCTGCTGTGGGCCATCAAAAAGGCCATGTTTTATAACAGTGAACAGTAAATTGGATTACACAGCAGTTGGATATCCATCTAAAAAGGTACCTGCTCCTTGATGATGGTAAGCTCAGACACTATTTTTTCCACACTGATGTCTCGGGCCTTCTTGTCTTTGCCAAAAGCCGGATTGTGGAGGTTCACCTCCTTGAGAGCCAGAAGGTTCTGTCCGTTCAGTTTCCGGACCTTTCCAAAGGTCCAACAAATCAAAGAGCAACACATGAACCAGATTTTCCCTTAAAATGGGAGGGGGAAAAAATGATAGTAGCATATGCTAAAATGAGGGGCCGCACCTTGAAAACGCTGCCGAAGGCCCCGCTGCCCAGATGGTCCAGAATGGCATAACCATTGATCACTTTGAGAGGAGGCCGGTTCTGGTTCACTGTCTCAATGCTCTCCTTCAACTCATTCAATTCTTGGCTCTGTGGAACGGGAAATATGCTTCAGTTTTCAAAGACATACCGTGCTGAGCAGCCATATTTTTGGGCGAAAAGATCTGCTCAGATTTCTCCAATGATTGCTCACATGTGTGTGTCACTAAGCTAAGGGTGCATGCTTTACGCTGATTCTCATTTAGTAAAACAAATGGATTTGTTTTATAGCCTCATGAGCTTGATGAAATATGCCTGTATTGGGTTATTTAATTGTCAAGTGATGACATACTGTATGAAAGACTAACATACCTGTAGGCACACACAAACTGTACATGACAGAAAACAATATTTCCTTACTGTGAAAACAGAAACTTTCTCCTGCAGAGGCTCATAGGCAGCAATGTCTCTGATGTAATGTCCGACATCAATGAACATCTCAAAGAGGTCTGTTGAAAAAAGTCTACAGGGAGAAAAAATCTATTTTTAAAACATTTTGTTAATTCAAAACCCTTGTATTCACACTTTGATAACATCAAACAAATCACATACTTCTTAAACAGATGTCTGTTTCGCTCCATGCTGAACAAGAAGCGAAGAGTCCTAAACGCATAACACTGACAATACAAACAAACAACAAACAAACAATCAACATCTGTAATAAGAGATTCTTCAAGGTTAAAAACATTTGTGTTTGTTTTGTAAAGTACATTTAATAATCTATAGTCTTTTTGATCCCTTGAGGGAAATTCTGCAAGACTATAATCTACAGTGCGGTTGGGACACATATGGCAAGTACCTGTAGAACTGACCCCTTGGGTCCACTGTGTGGCAGAATTAGCTTTGCTACGATGTAGATTCCATTTTCCTGAGTCAACACAACAGAGTTATGAGCTGACATGACATGAATGTGCTTCCAAATCAGCTTTATGAAGACTGTTATCCAACAGCACAGTGTGTTGGGATGTGCTTTATGCTCACTACCTGAACCACATGATGAGCTGTAGCATCATCCAACACCAGCTCGGTCACGGCAGCACAGCAGGCTAAGGAGAAGGGACAGAGGACAGACAGGAACCCTGAGGGTCAGTGTGGGGATGATAGTTCTCTTGTAGCCAGCAGGGCTAGGAGGAGGTGGCTGAACTATGAATTCTGTGATCGCTGCCAAATGGGCCACAACACACGGCATCAGATGTTTAAAAAGACATGCAGAACATGTTTGCCAATGGAAGGTCATTTCCCAATGTTTGCATAAGATTTAGCAATGGTGTCAGATGGTAAATGTGGATAACGTAATAACATGTATCAATGTTAAAAGTTGCATTTGGTGCATAAACTGTATTTAGACATGGATGAACTCTATGTTCTGAATTTGAAAGGTGGCTAGACTGCGTCCATTAGCGCTAAGCCACCACTTCAGCTCCGCTGGTCCCACATAAGGCTGCACTGACGACTGACCTGTCTGCAGGGCCAGGATGTTTTGGGTGGTCTCCTGCGGACTGAGCTCCTCAGACAGGTGCTGCCTCTGGAGCCGGCCCGCAGCATTGGCACTGGACAGGGTCTCGATGGACGCGCGGTCTGACACGTATGTCCTCTCACTACACAGCACACACACAACACATCATGTTAGCTATGTTTACACAAAGACACTTTCAGGTTTTACCATAACTGGAGAACAAAAGTCATTTTAAGAATTCATTCAGTGACTGTGTGGATAAACAGCTTTGGATACATTGATATATTTTATAAGCATATGACTATTACCTAGTTTGTGTGCCTTAATTGACTTAATATTAACCAACTGATGGTTTGTATGCTATATTTAAATTGATTAGTTCTCGTTTATAGAGCTTTTTGTCCCCAAAAGATTTGATTAATCAAATCTGAAAACAAGACAGATAAAACGCCTTATAAACGAGAACTAATCAATTTAAATATAGCTTACACAACGTCAGTCGCTTAAGGTGGAAGCTAATGGGGATCCCAAGAAAACAATAAAACAATAAAAACCAGTGAAACAGTAAGGCAAGGCCCCTGGCTAAAAGAGGCCCCCAGTGCTGCTGCAGTGGACCTACTCATGGAGGATACGCAGCAGTTGCTGCACGCCGCCCCAGGCGCGGATCTCGGCGCGGGCGTCGGGGTCCTGGCAGAGCTGGACCAGAGCCCAGGCCACGCTCCAGAGCAGCTTCAGGTGCTCGGCATGGAGCAGGCTGAGCAGGACAGGCACGCCCTCGCAGGCCTTCAGCTCCTCCCTCACCTGACGCACGGGACACAGCAGCCTCAGCAGCTCAGCACACATCCTGAAACACAGCCCACAGGACACACCCATGACACCGCCCACAGGACACGCCCATGACACCGCCCTACAAGACACGCCCATGACACAGCCCACAGGACACGCCCATGACACCGTCCACAGGACACGCCCATGACACAGCCCACATGACACGCCCATGACATAGCCCCCGCAGGACACGCCCATGACACAGCCCTACAGGACACGCCCATGACACAGCCCTGCAGGACACGCCCATGACACATCCCACACACCCATGACACACACATCCCACAAGACATGCCCATGTTCACACACAACGTGTCCACTACGCTTCAGCATAGAGCTCCGCACACAAAACAACACATTCTCAACATTTAGCATTACACTGATCTGAATGAGGGGAATCTGTTTGTCTGACACACATTTGTGCACTTTTACTGACTAAAATATCCAGCTTTGAAAACAGCAGATGTCTCCAGAAGGTCCATATAATGCTTATTCATCTGTTTGTTCCTCTCCATCACATCGTTAGGCTTTGCTGCTGTTCTGTGTATGTTCACATGTGTATTGGGCTGTAGCTACTCGGGTGTAAGGAACCCAGCTGGACACTCACTGCAGACACACAGTCATTATGCTGTATGTATGTGGGTGTGGGATACTGGATAAAATGTGATAAATGAAAGGTCATCTGTGAGACTCTGCTGTAACATAGTATGATTATGAATATATCTAACATCCTTGTACAGGAAATGTGAGAGAATGCGTACAGTATATTCACCTTTTGGACAGTAGATCGTATTCCTGTAGGATGACAAGCAGATTTTCAACGATGCTCATTTCTCCTATCTTCTCCTTGCACAGCAGACTAAATATAGAGCCAACAGATAGATGCTTTATTCATGACCCAGGGAATAAAGCAGCAAATGACTGTAATGTTTTCGGACAGCATGCTTGAGGCACCTTTCAGCAAGGGAGGTCAGCGCGAGGAGAGCTCCTAGTAAAACACTGCTGTCTTTGCTGGCCAGGAGCTTCACTAGAATCTGTTCAGGCCAGATTAACAGATTGGGTAGAGTGAGATATCTTTGACAAACAATACATGGATTATAACTGATAATAGTGAATTACTACTGCAAGTCTTCACTTCTACCTTGTGTGCGCCACATTCAATAACCCACTTTCTTTGGTCTTCCTGTGCTGCTATTTTCTGAAATATATCTGCAAAGAAACAATGGCGGCTAATGAAATGCATTTCAGGAGGAATAACTGAGCTAAACATATAAAGAAAGGACTACTCACATGTCATGGTGACTAAATATTCAACATTTGTTTGTTCCCCAGCATCCAAATAGCGCTCTGATACCAGGTCCATGTACTGAGAGATAAAATTAAAGGGAATTTCATACTCAAACAATGAGATCCAAACAGTGCGGCATAGTTTAATAATATTAGCATACAGCTCAGATGAATACCTACTGTTGAAAGGTGCCAGGATCCTTGGAGCTCATGGAAAACTCTCTAAAAAAAAAAAAAGAAAAAAATCTGTGAGGTCAAGGTACATTCAGCTTCGATTAGAGGTCACTGCTGGTCATCTGCTGAAGGTCACAAGTGTGGCAATTCTACCAAAGACTTATGCATCTCTATGGTTGTTCTTGCAACTTCCTTGTCATGATATTTACTTTGGCTTTGAATGGTTTGGTGTGATATGTGTAAATATATGAGAGGATAAGAGCACTCTGCAGTCAAGACAGTCACCTGATAATTTGGGTCTCTGATTAGCAAACGCAAACAGATGAGGACTCCCAGAATGTTGTCAGGAGGGCTATGGTCAAGCCATTCTCTGTCAGGTGATACAGCATGTGTAAATATCAACAACCCATCACATCTAAGGTATACAGTTCAAAATCACACGTAGATTGGAGCAGTATCTCAGACATGTGGGTAAATTTAACCAACACATTCTCCTTCACCTGTTGAGCCTGTTTTTGATCAAAGCTATGAGGATACTCTGGAAGATCTTGTGATGAGGATGACAGCTAAAATGTCTTTGGTCTCTGTAGGTCATACTTGGAAAGCAAATTAGACAGAACACAGTGTTTCACAATGAGCAGGAATACAATAGCCATCAGTAGCTATACAGCATTATGTGAAGTGCCCACTCCATACACAGCTCCAAGGACAAAAGGTATTATTTCCATCACATCATCGTTCAGTGATTGTACCTGAAATTCTCTAGTTCAGTGTCTTCTGTCCTTCCAGATTTGATTGTCTTACCACTTCTGTCTACTGTATGGTGGAGACGGGACTCTGCTTTGCCCCCTTTGAAGGGTTTCTGCAATGTGTGGGATCAACAAGCAGACAATGGCAAATTTCACTAGCAATCGCCTGACAGTCACGTGTATGGATGTGTGGTGTAGCCTACAGTGAAGTAAATGTCACTAAATGCATATTGTCATGTCTGGTCACCTGAGTTTTGCATATGGGAGCGTTGAGCAGAGAAAGCAGTCTCCGGAGAGCAATCTGTTCTCTGACAGTTACAATTAAACATGAGTCAGGCATAACAATACAAACATTGTGCAAACCCTGCTTGTAAAAGTAAAACTAATTTAATGCTATGTTTGAGACATACTTGTCATTGCTCTTTGAATTTGTTCGTGTCTTATCAGTTCTTCTGGATGTCTTCTCCAAGTGAGGCATTTTGAAAAAGTTCCCTTTTACGACATGTCAAAGCAGATGTCCTTGATGCAAGCCTGGGGATTTATTTTTTAAAACACATTTGTTCACAACTGACAGCTCAGCCTCAGCAAAGTAACTGGAGAAGTTAAGCTAGTTTAAAGGCTTGCCTACACTCAGTACATTAAAAAATTAGCCTGAAGTCACGCTATTCCTATTCATGACTCAGACTTCTCTGACTTACCCTTATGGATACCAGATCATCGTTGTAGAGACATTTCTGTACTCACACATCTGCTATTACGTTAACTTGACATGTCCATTCCTTAGGAAAATGGATCATCTGAGAGGTTGTCGAACCAGGAAAGGCTTTATTTAAACAGGTTAGGCCCTCCACCAATGACAGATAGAGATGTTGACAGTAGGGTAAGTATGCATTAGTTACCATGGTTATACCTAGCAGAGAGGTGAACATGTAATTTGATCAGAAGACAAGATGGAGGGGAGGTAAACACGAACTGGATTTACAGCATAAGATACTTTATAGACTTCAGATAGAACAATGAGACATATCAAGGCCGTAAGTGGTTTATCAATACGTTGCAGAAAATGAGAATTTAATAGCTGTTAGTGCTCTGCTCAAGGGGGGTACAGTGTGGCCCCAGAACTGCGAACTTCTAGTCCGAGTCTGGACACAATTTTTAGTCAGGTACTTCTGATTGATACCTCAACACTTTTAACGTTAGTGCATGTTGTTTGTTTTCTTTGCTTTACGTTTGTTTTTTTACTGAAGTGTCATGTCCGACGTGACTAGGCTGCTACAAGCAATCAATCATAACTGGCCAGACCTTGCTAAGTAGCGATAGTACCGTTATCATCATACGGTAGGCTGATTGATTGATGCAGTTGTGGGAAACTGATACAGTCCTCCCTCCTTCACATGTTGTGTAATACCTAGAAGCAATTCATACTACGCTTAAACAGTAAGGGAAGACAGTATAACTTAGCATTTTGCCCTGGTTTTCTTAAGGCCAACCACTCAAAATATTCATTTGAATCTTGTAGGCTGGATAACAGAATCTTCAATCAAATTCTCGCGAGAGGTTTTGGTATGTCTGTGTCTGGCTATTCACCAAACTTTTTGCACGCGTAACCACGACCTGCTACGCTGGCCAAGGAGTGCTTTACGCAAGCAACGCAGCACAAAACCGAGCGGGTTATCAAGGGGAATGTCGGTCTGTATGTGATCGCTTTTCCGAGGCGACTGTGAACGTCAACATAATGGGTAAGTTTTCGGTCTTACTCTCAACATTTTTAAATATTCATATGCAGCTATTTGATTTTAAGGACAGACTAACGAACATATTGGTTTTGAATAAGCCAACGCCCAGTAGCTGGTTTTACACTCACTTTACTCAGAGCGCGAGGGAGGCATTTCCTGTGGATTTTTTCCTCATGTGTCATTGCTTGTACCTAGCTAGCTTCTATAGCTAAGTCTGGATCGATAGCTAATTAAGCGATATATACACATGGCGTGTCATCTTAATTCAGTGCAACGTGTTCTGGAGTGTACGATCATTGAGTTTTGAACAGAAACACATACTTCTGAACTTCCTTAGCTTGTCTGCTAGCGACAGATCAAAATGGTCATATCACTTCGCTCAACAGATCTCCCGACGTTTCCTACATAGCAAGCTAACATAGTGTAACCCTCCCTGTTACTGTCTTGGTTTACATTCATATTTCCCAAATTACATTCTTAGTTCTTTTGGTGGTTTACTTTATAGGATAGATTCACATCCGTCTAATACACCAGTAATGACAACTAATTCTGAAACGGCGTTTTAGCTAATTCTGTCTCTGGTTTCTTCAACTAGCGAGTAGCTAGCTGCAGCACTGTGTGATTTGTTATGTGATTAAGTTAGCTCAGAAATACTCCATCGCAGACAAGGTAAAATCATGTGTCCAACTAATCTGTTTACAAAAGACAACAATGCTCAATTACTGATAACGAGGTGGGGGTCAGTAGCAAAAACGTTAACATCAGCTAACGTTTAACTACACCGTTTCTCATTTGAGACTATCAGCCTACACTGGGTTAGTGAAACTGGACTGAACTGAATTGGCACAGTATCGGTCCAGCCTTGACGAAGGCATGCAAGTTCATGGTTTTCCTGTAGATTAACCTACATAGTAAGCCAGGTGTCGTTTACCGTCTTTAACACGAGAACATCGTCCACCACTTCAACAACTATCCTTTAACCACAGTTCGTACAGTTAGTAGCAGTTGTTGCTATGTTGCAAAACCTGGGAGGATATTTTTGCCTGTCTTGTCCATCATCGAGTGCGGCTGATGCTAGGTTGATAAAACGGGCTAGGCCACAGGTCTGTCATTTTTCAGACCAGCCTGCCCGTCAGACTCGGCAGAGGCTTCGCCTAATTAGTCAGAGATTGTGGAGATAAACAGTAATGTCGGTGTTGTGCACATCAGAACGCGTCACTCACAGGACGTGTGTAGTTCATCCGGAGGTTAGTGTGAGAAGGTCTTGAAAATGAAGCCTTTAGTCGTCGTCGTCCTGTTGTATAGTTGGTTTAGGGTTAGGGTTAAAGCCTCAGCATTGGGCAAAATATGTCTGCTTTTATTAAGGATAACATCACTGTGCCTCACATCACTGATTTAAAGCAGCCATCTGCCCCTTTGCCTCCAAGTTGTTTATTTGTATAAAGATGGGTTTAATTTCAGCTCGTCTGCTGTTTGGTGATAGATGCAAAGGACGAGATGAGAAATGTTCTCCAGATCCAAATATGTAGTTTGTTTCTTTATGAATCAGCCAAAAGGAATCCAAAAGAAAAGAGCTAAATAGACCCGGGGTATGTTTATTTAACATGAGAAAAGAGTTTGATGTACCAAGCTTTAGAGCTTCTTTTAACACAGTGGGATGTGTTGAACTGCTGAAGGTCCTGACTAGTTCAGTGTCACAGAAGCATTCATGCCGAATACTGAATGAATGATGGCTCTGGCATTAGAAGGGCAGTTAGGCTGGAGCGAAATGTCTATTGATGTGTTTCATTCGGGATCACATCTCGTGCAACGCCACTGGTAGGCAACAGCCTGTCGCTGACACACTTGGAATCACTGACGTGAATTTGCTCAGCATTAAATGTCGGAGTACTAGGGCTTAATCTGTAATCTGCCGGTACTGCTGTTCATAGGTGGTGTCTAGTTAGCATTGAATTATAGGTGGCTGCCTGCAGGTATGACTCCAGCTGTGTTAAACCTCAGTTTAAAAACGCACCTTCATAAACCGAAGAAGAGAGGTATCTCGCTCTGTAGTTGTTGAAGAGAGAAGAAAAGTGTCTTCCTTTTTTTTCTTTGGTTATCTTTATGTTTAGCAAAAAAAACAGGAAGTGTTGCATACTAAAACCAGGAGCAGCATGTGGGCCGTTGTGTTGTTCTCATGGCTCACATCACAAGGTAGTTGTTCACCCGTAACTCTGGGGTATTTTAAGCACTCATTCTTCTTTCTCCTCTCCTCTCCTCTCCTCTCCTCTCCTCTGGAACATGGCCATCGCCACATGCACCCTGGACGCCTCCAACTCTCCCCTCACGATCCTTCCCCATGTGTCTGCCGTGCCCCTAACACAGCAGTAAGTACTGAGTCCTTTTTTATGTGCAGTGGTTTTTTTCAGATCTCTGTTACAGCAGCAATGGGAAAGTGATGAGAAATGGCGTCTTGCTCATTTTGTTTATTTTGTTTGTGTGTGTGACAGCAACAGAAGAATCTGGAGGGATATGTAGGCTTCGCTAGCCTGCCAAACCAAGTGTACAGGAAGTCTGTGAAGCGAGGCTTCGAGTTCACTCTGATGGTTGTGGGTAAGGACACCTCATAATTAAGGGCTCTGACAAACTGAGTCTGCAATCCTCTTTTGCAATGGCAGTTTGGTCTGCTGTATTTTACAATTAGCCTCCAGCTCCTTGTCTGTTTGTGTTTCTGTGTGATGGTGTGTGAGGAAGGAAGGGAGTGTGAGAAAGAAAGAGAACCAGAGGTTTGAGCTCCTGCTGCCCCTACAGAATGGTGCGTGTGTGCCTCCCTGGATCTCGGGTTGGAAATATCCTGTTGAACTCCAACCAAATTACACCCATTCTGGACGTCTGGGGTCACATGATCCCCACACAGGAAATGGCAGTCATATCTGCGAGATCAGACCCCAGAGCAGGGAGGGTGTGATGACAGTTAGGCAGAAGTCTGACTCTGGTTCTATTTTAAATAGCATTCTTCCAGTTCCAGATTCTTCAGTGCTTAAATAGACAGGAAGCTGTGTAAAGTGTAAATCTAGTCTAATGTGTAAAGCATCTTTCTCTCAGTCCCCTGAATAAGTCTGTCTTTGCCTGCAGCGCACGACTCACCGAATATCCCTGATTTGCTCTGAATAACTCTGAAGAGATGTCATTTCAAGTCAGATTGTCACCAGTGTATCAGATGACCCATTGGGGTGCAGGCTGTTTTTAGCCCATCTGTTGAGGCTACCTCCACACGACTCTCTCTGAGTGGTCTTGGACATCTTATGTGTGGCTGCCTGTAGACGGGCTGTTGGCTGCTATGGGAAAGATGCTGAAGACCATATAAGCCGTCTCCTCCTGAATCTTGTTTGGCTTTTGGCATTTTATCTCCCCTAGGCGTGGCAGACACCCATGTGTGCGCCCTCACTCGCATATAATCAATCCAGCTCGAGCGCCACTGGCTTCTCGGCGGATTCTTCGAACGACCCCGGGCTGCAGCCAAAGCCCAGTGATGTCGGTGCTCCTGGACGCCGCTTGGCTTCTCTAATGAGGCCCAGCCAGCGTCTGCACAAAGGCCTTACTAAAGGGGATGGCCTTGATAATGGCACCATTCTCTGCTCGTCGGCCTCCAATCAAAGGCCTGTTTTCTTATCCTCAACCCCCCCGCCAGACGCACCGCATTCTTCCTCCACTTCTCCCTCCGTGTGTTTTTCCTTCCTTTCATCAGAGCCAGAGCGCTCCTCTGCTTGGGATGAATGCTGCTCCTTCAGGCAGAAAACCACCCGCTTTGCTCCAGCCCAAGTATTCTGCAATGCTGTTATTATTAGTTGGACCCGTCTCTGCCCTTGCAGTGTCATGTCTGTTGCTGCTGCCATGGAGACTAATCGTGTTTCGTACTACTGGTATTGAGGCATAATGCTCATCGATATGTGTTTGTGTTTGTCTTTCACAGGTGAATCTGGTTTGGGCAAGTCGACGTTGATCAACTCCCTCTTCCTCACAGACCTGTACTCTGCAGAGTACCCTGGGCCCTCCAATCGGGTCAAAAAGACTGTGCAGGTAGGAGACACCAACGGGTCCAAAATAGCCTCATCAGGGCCTCCATGGCTTAACCAATTCTCCTCTAATGGGCCCAGTGCAGTAGAAAGCATGTCTATTTCTGCTTAGCTGACCCATCGACCCTCGCTCCATTTGGGCACCCGTCAGTCATTTAATCAATGTCAGTCCCACTTGCAGTCCATTTGAGTGGACGTGCGCATTTTAGGAAGAGTTGATTGGCCCACATCCCTGTGTTCTGTCATTAGGTCAGTGTGTGTGTGTGTGTGTGTGTGTGTGTGTGTGTGTGTGTGTGTGTGTGGGGCTTTCAGACACATTTAGTTTGCTTCGCTTCATGTTTTAGCCTCGTTAACAGGCAGACAGACACAACACAACAAGTAGTTGCACTTTCCCCGGTAGCAGCAGCAGCAGCACCACAGCAGCCTGAGCTGTCGTCACCCCATGCCTCTGTCTGCCTTCCCAGCATACTTGGCTAATAGTACAGTGCTGGGTTGTGCATGTCACTGCGTGCAGCTGTTGGCTGGGCCCACGCTGGGCCTTTCGCTGCACCTCTGTGCTCACATTCACTGGCCTGGTGCCTTTACCGGTGCTAATGGGCTTACTTGGATAGACAAGCCAATTTGATACTAATACAGTTAGTATTTTGCATATTGGACATGATTATATTGATTCTAGGTTACAGTTGCAGTATGTAAGTTTGTAGTGCTTGTACTATAATTATAAGCGGTGCACATACACACAAACTTGAGTATTTGTTCTTCTACAAAAGTCAATGCTACATGATCAGATGGAGTGTAATCTCATGCCTACCTAATGCCACAGACCTCCACACAATGATCTGCTTCATATAGCAGAGTCCACCCATGGCGATTGCATTGGCAGAGCTAACCCTATGTGTCTACCTTGTGTCCCTGCAGAGCTAACCCTATGTGTCCTCCTTGTGTCCATGCAGAGCTAACCCTATGCTAATCCTATGTGTCTACCTTGTGTCCCTGCAGAGCTAACCCTATGCTAACCCTGTGTGTCCATGCAGAGCTAACCCTATGCTAACCGTATGTGTCTACCTTGTGTCCCTGCAGAGCTAACCTATATGTCCTTCCTGTGTCCCTCGTGCAGGTGGAGCAGTCCAAAGTGTTACTCAAAGAGGGCGGTGTCCAGCTGCTTCTCACGATAGTGGACACCCCAGGGTTTGGTGATGCTGTGGACAACAGCAACTGGTGAGAAGCCTTGAGTTGAGTTGCCTGTCTGCGTGCGTGCGTGCGTGTGTGTGTGTGTGTGTTTAAAGTTAGGCCTTTTCTGAGGATTACTCATAAAAAGATTTGTATTTGGTTGGGACTGCACAGCTTGCATGTGGAGATGAAAATGGATCTTTATTCTAGTAGGCAGTTAAGAACCATGTGTGTTTTCAGAATAGAAAGAGGTGTATTATCTAAGAGATGTGTGTGTGTGTTTAAAGGAACACACGTCGGTATTAGATATGTGGGCATATTGATCTGTTTGACTTGTTGATTCGCTGACCGAAAGGCCCCGTCTATTTGTGCTTGTTGTCTCAGCTGGCAGCCGGTGATCGATCACATCGACAGCAAGTTCGAGGATTACCTGAACGCCGAGTCGCGGGTGAACAGACGGCAGATGCCCGACAGCCGGGTGCACTGCTGCCTCTACTTCATCGCCCCCTCCGGCCACGGGTGAGTGACAGCCGCCCTGAGCCCAGCGCTGCTGGATTAACCTCCTAGAGAGGCTAGACACATCACCGCACACACACACACACACACACTGAGCCACTGCTGATTTAGTGCTCTCGCAGGCTTAAAAGCTTGTCAGGTCAAGCCAACGAGATGTTGTGACGGCTCAAGATCAAGACCATTTTTTTTTATGATCATTTGAGAGGTTTATGTTTGTTTGACAGGATGGTGGATAATCCATTCAATCCTGTGGACGTTCTGACAGACCCAAAGATGTTTTTTTCCCTAAATATTTTGAGGCCGAACACGTTTGAAAGTGTGTGTTCTATAGCGTTTGTGATCTAAATATACACACTGTGGGTGTGTGTTCTATGGGATAAATTCCTTGGGATTTGTGCTGAACGCGAGGCAAGCGTTTGTGCGTCTTATTACGTCTTTGCTCCCATTCCCACCGAGTGGCTCGCTGTGATGGACAAGCGCTCGTGTTTCTGCTCGTGAAGAGCACTGGGTGGTCGGTCACAGGCATGCACTCCAAGGCCGAGTCCCTCTGGACCGACTCAATGGGACGCCCTGTCCTCATGCTCCTTCTCTCAGCGCGCCCATCTGTGACCTGTCCCCTTGACACATCAACAGCATATGCTGTTTGCCATTCTCTTTGTAAACACTTGAACACACACACACACACACACACGTGTGAGATAAGCCAGTTTCCCCTTTTCTTTGTTTAGCTTCAGGCCACACAGAGAGTAAGTGTGTGTGTGTGTGTGTGTGTGTCTGTGTGAGGTGATGAAAGCTGAACACCATGACTGTTCCCCTGTAGGCTGAAGCCTCTGGACATCGAGTTCATGAAACGGTTGCATGAGAAGGTGAACATCATCCCACTGATTGCCAAAGCAGACACACTCACCCCCGAAGAGTGCCAACAGTTCAAGAAGCAGGTGGGCTTGTGTTTTTCATTTTGCCTTGTTTTTGCTTTCCTCCCTTGTTTACACATGTGAACACACACACACACACACACACACACACACACACACACACACACACACACACACACACACACACACACACAC
>JAUCNH010000153.1:6521-21023 GCA_032353275.1 Sardinella hualiensis | reverse complement strand
TGTGAAGCCTGTTCCACAAAGTGAAAATGATGATCATACAGGCTGTACAGCGGGTCACACCAAAATTATTTTACGTGCGCCATATTACGCATGTGTAGAACGACATGAGCCTACAGCTACTAGTTAAACGTTAAATATCTAATTTTTGCCCCATGCATAGAGAGCATTCATAAGTCTAACTTTGTTAGAAATGCGTGCGACGGCCTCCATCAACCACCTGTGGACACATCAAGCCACTCACGTCGTCACAGTATCAGTTCCTTAACTCCGACTAACACCTGCTTGGTCCAATTTGTTGGTGAGTATAGGCAAAGTCCCTATTTTGGTAAATCGGAATTTGGTACACTTGGAACAACATCATCACACCGCTTGTCTGATCATATATGGTTCACACCAACGCGTAAACATTAAAAATTTGTCGTCCAAAGTCGTGTAGGCTACAGGCGACCCAGGCAACACGTGTTTTTGGTTGTTTAAAGTAGGCTACTTCTTGTACTAGGCTACCACTGATAGTTTTGCCTACTCGTCTCCCTGCTAAGTTTTAGTTTCAAGCGTCAAATTGTGGGCTTCACAGTCAATATGGAGAGAAAAGTAATTCAAGGAAATTAGTTCAAGAAACTGGCATCACGGTCTGTGCATGAGACTAAAGTTAATAAGCAAGACCTTTGCACTAGGCTGTATGCAAAATCAAAGTGTAGCCTATGATTATTTTTCTCCAACATGTGTAGGCCTACAACAATTGAAGCGCAAATTATCTGCATAGCCTACTTCGCAACTTGTGTGTGAAATTAAAGGCTACCCAAAATGTCCTTAAGGTGGCGCCCGTGGATCACAGATAACATAAAAGATAGAGCCCGATTTGGGCTCTGGCAGGTTTTGTCCCAACTTAACTGTAAACAGAATATTGTGCTGAACGTAAGTCAGCACCTGTCCAGTCCGAAAATAAGTGGATCATAAACGGTGGTTACGTTGACAGTTCATCAACTGTCCTGCAAAAAGTCAACTGAGAAAAAAGACAAGGCAGATGATCCTGGTTGATAGCCCAACTGCAAGGTGCTTTTATGGATAATAAAAGAAACACAAGAAGTAGCCCTATGAAAAGTGAAATGTGATTTTTCAGACTAAACCCAGCAGTGAGTGGATACTATTCTTGAACTTGCTTCGTTAGCTAATTAACCTTGTTGGCAAGAGTTATGATGGACACTACACCACACCTTTTATATTCTGGCTACCCATATGCAAGTAGCCTAATATTGAATCAACTCAGGCGAGCAGGAATCATCATTTTATTATGCACTGATATACACTTGTGTTTTCTACTGCTGAATCTTGTAGGCCTATTCATGGATTCTGGTAAATTTAGTCTATTATTTATGTACAGCAATTTTGTTAACCTAAAACGCGTTCTTAATAGCCTATGCGCTTACTAGCCTGCAGATCCTCTTGAAGTCAACAGAGGTCATTGGCAGATCGGCCAGCTAGACGGCAACACAATTTCACATTCATTGTTATATTGGCTACTCTCATCAAACTATAGGCTACTCCTTGTAGGCCTAGACTTGGCCTATACGTTACCAGTAGTAGCAATATGGTTTGATGTCATGATCAAACATTTTATGTGTGATGGCCCAATTATTTAGGCTACTGTAATGGCCTACATGATGAGACAAAAAATTCTGCGCCGCTTAATTCGCCCGAAGTTAGTGGGCTATAGGTTTAAAGCGAAAGATGGCGCCAGAGAACCAATGATCGTAGGGATGTGGTGTGCCAAATTATATCAATTAAAATACAGCCTTGTCGTGCACAGGTCGTTGACTTTGCTACATCGGTGCTATGCTTCCATCCATTTTAGTTTTGAGATCTGAGAACAAAGTTTGTTGCCTATTACATGACATTGCCTAATTATATGAAAAGTCACAGACTGGTATTTAGAATGAGATTGATATTTGAAACCAAATGAGATAGATTTGTGATTTGGACCATTAGTCTGTAGAAGGATTTATTCTTAACAGCCAGAAAAGAGTGAAAGGGAACTTGTCAGGGTTTACATTAGGCTAGAACAATATGGTAGGGCTATGGATGTAATTTCTAACATTGTAAAAACTCAGGTAATCGCTGACATTAAGTAGACATTGAGCATTATTTTTTTATTAATGTAAAACGACAACAAAAACAACGACCATTTTATAATTTCATAGGTTGCATATCTTATGACACACGCTCTAAGTCAAGTCGCATTGAGATGTAGTCTATATCTCTTGATATCAAATTCTGCAAATCCTCTCAAGTTCCCCAAAACAAGGCAAATCTTATATGGAATCAAGTCAGTTTAATGCGCGTTTTTGAACTGCAAAATCAAAATATTAAAATTGGACGATATAACTTGGATGCACACCACTGTGTAATTGGAAAAAAAAGTTGACATTGCCAGGTACCTATAATCTATTGTTCATTAGCGAATAGAAAGTTATGTTTGATACATCAAGAGCAATTTCATTAGTACTAAGCACATGTAGCCTATTCACATTTCAGAGCAGAGACGCATGAAGGATTCATGTTGCCTAGCCTACATGTGAAAAATATGACACATAGACTGTTAGTTTAGTTCATGTTAGTTTACATGAAAACGACGAGGTAATGATAAATAGTTTAAGAACTTTGCGCGTAATGGGTGGTCATTTAAAATAATAATCATCAAAACTCTGAACCTATTCCAAACTCTATGTGTGCACGTGTTGCTCCTCTAACAAATCTTGCCCTTAGGATCTTAGCTCATTCCAATTTGGCCTAAGGGGATCCGCATACGTAAGACTACGTTTGTTAAAAATAAACCGATTATAAATTATTGATCACCTCATAACCGGCGCATGATGCAACAGATTTTTTTCTTTGTGTTCTTGTGTGTGGGTAAGACAGAAACAAAGAAGTATTTTAGTCTTGTTGACATTATTCATATTTAATTTCTTTCCGAGAAGTCAGTTAAAAACAATATAGCAGCAATAAAAAACAACACTCATCTTCGTGGACTTGTTGAACGATTTGTTTACCATATTTATGCATTTCAAATACCTGCATGCCGAAGTGTAAACACAAGACTGCAGGTTTTGGTTGTTTTAGTGTTTGACAAATATTTTACCGCTGATCACAGAGTGGGCTATTCTCTTGGCAAACCAACTAAAAGAATTGCCCAGTCTGTGGGCCAGTCGTGTAGTTTTTTTTTTCTCCAGCATTTTGGAAAGGTACCAGATGCTCGTGGAAAGGAAAAATGTAGACTTAAGCATGATACAGTAGATTAACATCTGCAGATGTCCAAAGGGGATACTGTGGGGATACTGTGTAGAGATACTTTCTAGGCTGTACCTCCTCGGGTCGTCTTGAAACTCAGGTAAATTAGTGTACACAACAGGCATAGTGCGCATGCGCGTTATAGTGGCTTTTTGCTTTTTTTACGACCAGGTGAGCTCATCCAGTCCAGGTAAAAACAGATATTGGCTTGAGGACTGAGGGCTCAATGAGATAACACGCCGTGTGATCTAGCCTACATATCAAGACCGACGGCAAAAAAACAATGTCAGTTATGGGCAAAATGGGGGACTGGCAGGTATGTGCCTTTTCATTTTAACGCAGTGGTCTGTGTTGACCGAACGGTACCACTTTTACACATGTGTTGTCTAATCGGTATCGATTCTCTATGAACATACCCAACATGCAGTGAACATAATGTATTTTAGAGGGACTGTCATTTTAACCAAGACCACAAACTATTTCAAGTATTGGTTGATGACGTGAGAGTTTAAACTTAGGCTAACTGTGGTGAAGAGTTTTGAAGTAAAGGCGTAGGCTAATTGAAATAGATCTGAATGCCGTAGAATACAGTGCCTAATCCTGCTTACATACTATTATTACAAATCTCACATTACAAAACCAGTACAATGGGCTATAGGCCTCCTTAATGCATTGAGCAAAAACAGTTAGAAACTTCTCCTGTTGAATTGCACCTTACAAGAGCGAGTGGAAATCCAGACGGGGGACATAAGGAGTCAGGTTATGGCAGAAATCTAATTTAAAGATTTATTCTTGGGATGTCGAGCTGTCAGATTCTCTGGGTATGACACACAGTCACTCATTCAAGATTTTTCAACGGTTTGGCTTATCCGAAAATAGATTTATTCAGCACACACACTCAGTAGTTGTAAAACAATATTTTTCATTTCGTTGACTTAATGGAAAAGACTATCCTCGTGTTTGAAAACTAAATGCCATTTTCGACGTTGGAAGCACATATTTTCTCCTAATTTCCATGATCGTCCCACAGCTTTGGTCTCCATCGCTATAGGCCCTCAGCATGATTTTAGTTTCTAAAGTTGTGTGAAACAAAAAAAAAAGTTTTGTCTGTGGTGGGGTGAGAGTGACTTGGTTGTTTCAGTGTAGTTTCAGCCGAGCATACCCCCACCAAATAACAACAAAGCCAAAGCAGGCATATACAGACCCACACGCCCATCGAGATCCAGTGCACCTTTCTCGGGGTTCATTGTCATTGCAGCCTTGTCTCGCTCGCCTCTCATTAATGACAACTAGTTTAGGGCTACTCCACCAAAAATGGTAATGTGGGCATAGGTAGGCCAACGCCTTGGAGTTTGGAGACCTGTCTGTTGACCCGCAACCTGGGGTGCTTGCGACGCCGCCGAGAAAGGCTAAACTTAACTACTCCAGAGGCTCATTCAAATTTAACAACCCATGTTGTTGTGTTAATTATTTACATTTCTAGAAATGTGCCCTTACATGTCGTCAATGGACTCGTACACCGGCTCCAGAATGAGCCTTTTTTGCATAACAGTGCAGGGTCTGCTCCTTAAATCTAGGATCTCAATGGGACTAAAACAACAGTCTATGAAAATAAGACAGGCTACAAAGTGTTTCAAGGCGACCAAGTGACTGAGTATTTGCATAAGGTGGCACGCTCTCTTTGAGAAAGCAATAATGAGATCTTAAATCCTGACGCCACTAGTGTCGATGTCATTCTCATCAAAACTGTCACAGGTTAAACAAAAAAGAAACATGATTTAAATGATCTAAATGCCGAGAGAAGTGTAAGAGATCACTAAGCGTCAATGCCATTGACATCAAGTTTTCAAGCATAATAATTCAAGCATAATGCAATCTCGGTAGTCTGGTAGACTTTGTGTAGTCATTGTTTTTAAAAGAAAAAAAGATCTAATGCCTACACGTGATTACAGCTCATATATTTGTGGGAGGTTAAATATACATAGCCTGGCAAGTAAGGTATCGTCCCAGTTTTGTACCTGTGCTGTCCATTGGTGTTGGGCAAAGAGGAATCAAAGCGGCTGTTGATATGCTAATGAGGAATGCGAGTGTTATTACAGTAGCGCGCGAGCCTTTCTCTTCCACCATTAGAGGGAGATCTGAGAGCGCGAGAGAGAGCGAGCTCACCCAAAAACCCATCCAATCCAGGGCGCTATTCACTGTGTAAAAACAAGATCAGGCGCACTTCATATAGCCTACTCACAGCCGATGAAAATGCTTTGGAAATTAACTGATAATATTAAATATGAAGACTGCGAGGTAAGAAGTTTAGTCTGACTTTCATTGCAATTTTGCATGAAAATGCAACAAAAATCAGAACGTTTAGATTGTTGTAACAGCATTATTAAAAGAATTAAAAATGTTTGCATGATGTTAACGGGTGTGTATCCTAGTTTAGACATCTTACATGTTGTTAAAAAGTTCTGTATGTCGTATCTAACAACAAGAGTGACATTGCCATGATAGCAGTTTTATTATCACCAAATAAACCTTAATGTAGTTTGTTGGTGAATTAGCCTACATAAAAATAGACTACTACATATATTTTTTTTTACTTGCGTATGATATGAACAGTAAAATGTAGTTTTAAAATTTCAAATATAATTTTATATAATCTCATGATACCCCAGTATTAATTAGACATATTTTATTTGAATTGAATTATGCTGCTTTTGAGCGAATGCACTATGCGCGTTGGCCGTGGGTAGTGCATGGATAGAAAGTTTGGCAGTAATATTTGGGAGTTGTTTCGGAGTGGTGCAGCCAGTTGAACGTGTTTTTTTGCCCGTGTCTGGAGTGGAGAAGGCACGCCATGAGCAGTAAAGAAACTCGAGGTCTCTCTCGTTGTGATTGTGCTTCGTTTTTTCCTATTTGGCGAATATACCGGTACTAATCGAAATAGGTTAATTTTTGTTAAGTTGTTTCATAAATAGACTTCTGTTTCCCGTCTTGTAACCCCCAAAATAATCGCGTATCTATAGCTGGAGAAGGGAGTTTTTTTCTCTCTCTCTCTCGGTGTGTTTGCATGTGTGCATGTGTTAATACGGAAAGAGCGGATTCGTAAGAGAACTTTGGAATACGTTTGCTCCGAGTGTCCTAAAGCTAGGTCGCCTGCCTTTGGAATTGTATAGCCGCGTGGACAGATTCGTTGGAGAAAATCTACAGGCCATGGAACACGAGACGTCTGAAGCTGAGGTAAAAAATGAGAGCGAACGACAGGAAGAGGGAAAAAAAGAAAAACAATAGAGGAGAGCGCGTAGACTGCCACCTTATGAACATTAAAAAATATGCCAGCAAGTGTGCCCATGCGCCTCGGTTAGGTTTTCATAAAAAGCAGAGATTCACATTGTTTCCTTCCTTAGCTCTTCCTTTCGTCGTTGCCTCCGTCATTCTGCCTTTCTTTCACTTTTGCTTGCCCTCGAACCTTTTAAAATGTTCCCCCCTCTCTCTGATTCGTCAGACGCAAGAGAATGTCCCTCTTTTTGTCTCCCTCTCCCTCTCTCTCCCCCTCACTCACTCTCTTTCTCTCCCCATCTCTGATTAGATATACTGATTCCTCATTCAATGGACGTCATTTAGTGCAGACTCTGCCTTGAGTTGCTTCCTCGCTTCACGCTCGATTTCCGACCATTCTTCCCTTATTAAGTATTCGTGTAATATTAATAGTCATGAATATCTGCTATTAGGAGTCCAAGGGAAGAGGCAGCTCTTTGCTAATATGAGCTCAAGCGAGGGAACAGCTCAGTGACAGAGCAAGAAGACGGAAAAGGGATATAAGAAACTTTAACAATAACCCGCAAGAGAACAACGCTGCGTTTTCACAGCAAATGAAGGGCAGCAGGAATTTTACCCACTTCTGATGGATTAACGTCCGTTTGCTGAGCATATCTGAACGTTTGGGCGCCGCAACCTCGCTTTAGAATCCGCATTGGGTTTATTTTATTTGGCCGTTTATTTTCGGTGTTTTGTTGGCGGTTTCTTTCCAAAATTCTTTCGTTTTGAACTGCTCGGAAAGCTTCGCAGATGTTAGTGCACAGTTTTTCCGCGATGGTGAGTAGTAGGCTATAGCCTATTTAAAGGTGCAGCCTGTGCACTTGGTGTTGCACTTATGGTTCTATAAAATCTCGATTTCTTGTTAAAACTATTTGGCACGAAAGGATTTTAGAATTTCTACATCAAGGTTTTAATCAGCAATAACATATTTAATGTTTTATATCGCGTTTTGGACAGTGTTGTGTTTTAAACGTCAGTGAAATATTCTCGAAATTCTTCAAAAATAATGTTAAATAATTTGAATAGTGACGCGACGGTGCAGTAGTTGAAAGTTATTAATATTATATTATTAGGCAATTATTATTAGTAGTAGTAGTATAGTAGTAGCCTAGTAGTAGTAGAATTACGTTGAACCTTAAACCTATCTAAAACATTTGCTATTTTCCCCTAAAGGAGAGAATCTAACTGCGTTGTTTTCTTCTGCAGGATCGTCACGACGGTACCAGCAATGGGACAGCCAGGCTACCTCAGCTGGGGAGCGTGGGCCAGTCTCCTTACACCAGCGCCCCACCGCTCTCCCACACCCCGAACTCCGACTTCCAGCCGCCGTACTTTCCTCCGCCCTACCAGCCCATCTACCCGCAGTCTCAGGACCCTTACTCGCACGTCAACGACCCTTACTCCATCAACTCGCTGCATGCCCAACCGCAGCCGCAGCACCCTGGCTGGCCAGGCCAGAGGCAGAGCCAGGAGAGCAGCTTGCTGCACCAACACCGAGGCCTGCCCCATCAGCTGTGTAGGGAGTACCGGAGAGAAGTGCTTCTTCCTTCGGGACACGGATTAGAAACAGGACTCTCTGATACTCTCCCCATCCATGGATTACCTCATTCTTTAGAAGATGTTCAGGTAAGAAGGCTTACTATAGCAACTTAACATTGATTGCAAATTAGAAAAAAAAAAAACATGGCCAACAGCAATTCACTGTATTTTAGTTTGGGTGGTGATGTTATCTATTGCCATTAGTGAGTTATTTCATTTCTGTTGGAAAAAAACATGGTCTGGAGTGGACAAAATATATCTATAAAAAAAAAAACCAAAGTTAAATATTTATTACAAAGAGTCCACACGCCCATGAAAATTCAAACAGAATGCACATTTCTATATGTCATATCACTGTATAATTTCCCCCTTTACGAAAAGCTACTACCTCTTTTCCTTAAAATTTCCACTACAATTTGTTGCTAAAAGCTGTGTTAGTTTTATTATGTGAAAAAGGCTGTGGCAATTGAACATACAGGGGCTATATACCAGCTCTTTAGTTGAATTTATTACTATGAATATTTCTGCAGAAGTCGGCTATAATTATTATTTTTCTATTGTATTATATTAGGCTATACATTTTATTTGATGGGAGATGTGTAAATGCATCTTGCAGTCTATACCATAACAGCAAGCTCATACCCATTTGAAACTGACGCGTGCCTATACATGCATGATTTTCCCCCTGTTTCAATAAGTGCTGATTTTTTTTAAGTGAAGGCATTCAATGCCGTGGACATTTTATTTTTCTGATCACGCATGTCATTGTCTATTTCGCCGGTTATACGCACAACTTAGGCTACTGAAATAAATATAATCGCACCTACGGAAGATCATCACTTTGCTTTTTATTTTGTTTGTTTGTTTGTTTTGTTTTATTTTATTTTGTTCATTAAAATTTTCATAATCTTTGCATTAATTAACGACTTGCTTTGAGTGTAGTCTTCTGGTTTAAATATTTCCTTCACATATTGGTAAGACTAATGTAGATGAACATCATTAGGCCTATTTCTTGGTGTCTCCACAAGGCCACTAATGCTTGCTTTATTTTTTGTATTTCAGCACGTCGAAGATCAAGGCATCCACATCCCAGATCAGACTGTAATTAAGAAAGGTAAGCAATTTTCCACCAAATGCCGTGCCTCGTTCCATAACCAGGGCAACGCTGCACAGTCAGTCATTGGTAGCGCTCAGGCGTTGTTGCACTGCAAAGGAATTGGCTAATTTGTAGGCCTTGAGTTAGAGCCCGGTGCCTCGGAATAGAGCACCATCAATTTGCATGAGCCTTGAGGAGTAGGCTCTTGCTACGATGCGCCCTATATAACAGTCTGTTAATGCGATAGCACTTGTTTTATCTTTTGTTGCTCTCCACGCTTCGGGACTAAATCTAAAATGGCAGCTCTTAGTAGTGTAAGCTATGTGTAACACTAGGGGGGAACGCAACGACCAAATGAACAAATCCCCGAAATTATATACTCATCTTTACATATCCTTTAAGGCAACTCGTCTAAGCCACAATTTACATTGATCCCCGTTGCGTTGTTGGAGATGTGTGGATTCAGAAACAGTTTCTCATAGAAATAAGAAACACATAGCCTAGGATTTTGATGTTTCTTAAAATGCAATCTCCCCTGGCTTGGTTTTAACGACACACAAGGCTATCTCTGCACGACGCTTTTCCCCTGGCCAAATTAGAAAGTGAATCTTGAAGGAAGTGAATCTTGAGAGATGCTCTTTCCACAGCAACATGATAATTGGCTTTTATATTAGTAATCTCAAGAGTTCGTTTAACTGCTATTGTCTCTATTTGCCTCCCTTGAGCTATTAATGTCACTAGTGATCTATCCGAAAGTGCTTGTGCCTTTGTCTCCGGTTACCACTCACAAAGGGGTAACCCTTGCAACTAAATATCACGCACGTTATGGTCTGGCCCGTATAATTGTGTGGGATATGTGCGCACTATGTTTGTGTGAGTGTGTGTGCGTGCTAGCGCGTGCGCGCGAGTTGGTGCGTGCATGAGCACCGTCAGTGCATGCTTTTGAGCCATGCATGCCCTCCTGGTGTACTGCAAACCAATTCTTCAGTGATATAGCTTTATACTGCGTTATTCCTCCGCATTACGCTGTAACATCTAAGCAATAGGCCTAGACGTGATAACATTTTTTATTGACATTCATTATAGAACAACCAATTTTTTAATCATTTTAGTTTCTGTTTTAATTAGCTCGACACAAATTATACATAAGCCTCATATATTGTTTACAGATGCATTGTTTGTCTCATTCGTTCAGTGGCCCCTTGGTGGGTCTTTGCAGTTAATGTCAGACTCGAAGCAATCCTGTGCACTTCTCGCCATCATATTCCCCGCGCTTGGGGTTGGGGTAATATTAAATATTTTGATGGGTAGGCCACTTCATTACCCCAGGCACATTCAAGCAGTTACATTCATAAGATGCATGAAAAGGCACTGCTATCGAATCTATTTTCTTTCATTCGGCGTTTTCATTCCGATAACACTATATTGCCTTTGATTCCGCGTGTTCTGAGATGAGGGTAGGCACCACGCTCGAGCAAGACAATTTGACTGCTCTGAGGTTCTGGTTTATAATTCATCTTTGGCTTTGTCGTCCTGGTTTAAATCGAAGTTCTATAACCATGCCCATGTTCTCTCTTTGCAGGGCCTGTTTCTTTATCTAAGAACAACAACAATGTCTCGGCCATCCCTCTTAATAAGGATGGTCTATTTGGTGGAGTGGTAAATGGAAACGAAGTGTTCTGTTCGGTTCCGGGTCGCCTGTCTCTTCTTAGTTCAACTTCAAAGTACAAGGTCACAGTGGCGGAAGTGCAGAGACGCCTCTCGCCGCCTGAATGTCTCAACGCCTCTCTGCTCGGCGGGGTGTTGAGAAGGTGAGTTGGACCTCCATGATTTTTTCCCCTCTAAATGGCATCCATAATTACATTACAGCAACCACTGCCCTGTGCGTAAATGTAACCAAGATGGCAGCCTGTCTCTCACAGTCGTTTATTTCTTCGAACATCACTGCAATTAGATTTGTGTATTCAAGGCATGAACTGGATTTCGTATCCTAGTTGCAGGAAAATTGGGCCTGTATCAAAATTTCAACTGAAGTAGGCCACATCTCAAGCAGTGCAATGATGTTACTGTCACGCAGAGCCAACATTGAGATGCCCACTTAAATGGTTTCTTGTATTAAAAAATATGTATTCATCACAGTATTAAACGCAAGAATTGCTAACAGGAACAGTATCAGTACAGCAAGATAACTTTTGAATTTATGCTGAATATTGTAGGTGGAACTCTAAATCTCAGTTAACACTTGGTCCTGGGGTATAGGGTAGGCCTATGAACAATTCCAGAGAAACGGCATGACAAATGTAAACCTCGTCTTTATTTTTCACAGGGCCAAATCTAAGAACGGAGGAAGATCCTTACGAGAGAAATTGGATAAAATCGGATTAAATCTACCTGCAGGTAGACGCAAGGCCGCCAACGTAACCCTGCTGACGTCACTCGTGGAAGGTAAGAAAAACTGTAAATGGTACGAGTTCAGTGCCCGTGATGGCAGGTGCTTTGAGCAGTTACATGGGGGCCAATCCAAATCAGCATATGCGCTCATCCGTGTAATTTGGATTGAGTGCGCCCTACAAGCAACAATGCATGAAGGATATGTGTGTTTCAAAGAAAGAAAGATGACAATAATTTTAGGAGCTTTGGGCGATTAGAGAGAGAGAGGAGGAAGTTAACTTACCTGTGGGTAGATGTGAAGCATTGCGATCAAATATAGGCCTGCAAGACTGCAGAGTTGGATGACAGTTTACATGGCCTACTTTTCGCCAGATGGCTGGTCCTTGTTGTTTTTACTGTCTTGGTAGCATCATGGCTTGCTTATTTAATGGCTGCATTTGTGTAGAGGTTAGACAGATGACTGATTAACCACCAATGTAACAGATAATGACTACGACGGCGGCACAAAATTGGAAGAATGTTATTTATTAGGTTACTACTTTAGTTGTTTCACAGCAGACAGTTAATAGTAGCTCAGCGTGTGGTGTTTCGATGGAATAAAACTGACCTGTGGGTTGTGAGCTTATTATGAAAAATAAATGAGTTAATTATGTTGCAGCATGAGGATGCCATTGTTGTAGAATAAATCCATTCTGCTTGCAAAGTTGAACCTTATTATTCAGTGCGGTGGTATTTGTGAGCTGTGGGTTTTTAAAGGTGAAAGCTTGGGACGGTTCATTGGTTCCTGTTAATCATTATAGTCGAAGACTGAATGCAATATTCATTGTGCTTCACTGAAATTTGGTGCTGTATGGTAATGAGCCTGAAGAAATGTATGATTCCTTCGTGATAAAGCGAAGGAGGTGGGGGCTGGGGACGTGAAGGCAGTCGGTTATTTAGTGAAGGGACACTGCGTTTCTCAAGTGCTGTTATTGTTTATGATCCGCTCCATTTTATGGAAACGAGTTTACTGGACTTGCGCTTTGATGCTAATTGGCGCATGCGTTCTTCCGGACTTGAAGCTTATGACAGGAAGCCCCGCAGTTAAAACCCAACTGTTTCAGGAAATTAAAACCAAAGACTTGAAAAAATCAACAAAACAGGACGCCTTCAATGGAATTAGCCTTTAATTCTCGTGGCTAAAGTATGTAAGAGTAAGATTTATCTGTAGCCACTCTTTAATTTTTATTTTATTTTACAAAACCAATGAGTTTAGGACATCGCAAATGAGTGCTTTGATTTGGTTAACGCCCACAGACGAATGGTATTTGCAGTTATCATGTTATGACGCTCTCTGATATTTGGAAATCTATACACAAAAGAACGAATTCAACTCAAGTGTCCACAATATTTCATACCCCACTGTGCTATTCAGGATGCAGGTGCTGTGTATCAAAATTAGTGCATCATAAAGCAGGGCCTTCTTTGGCCGATCACATTAATTAGATGAATAATGTGTTAAGTGGAAGTGTTAATTGGTCCATATTTGATGTCAGTAATTTAGAGCAATATATTACACACTCAACCCCGTTTTTTTCCTCTTAGGCGAAGCCGTGCATCTTGCCAGGGATTTCGGTTATGTATGCGAGACTGAGTTCCCCGCCAAGGCAGTAGCTGAGTACGTAAACCGTCAGCATTCCGACCCAAATGAGCAAGTCCAAAGAAAAAACATGCTTTTGGCGACAAAGTAAGTTCCATACTTGAATATTAAATTTTCAATCACTTATTGCCATGTTTCCAGCTATTAGTCTACATCTAGTGTCTCACAACTTCCAATTTGAATCATTCGAATCATCACAGTTGTCATGGGCATACGGGCCTGACGTAGTATTGTTATAACTTTTTGTTACAAATTTACACCATGCTAAAAGGCAGAAACAGGTTCAAGTTAAATGCAGTGGTAGACTGTAGTTAAGCAGCCAATTAAAATGCACGCTGTCTGCAGTGGAGTCATCATCAGACACACGTGCTCTACCCCCCAAACATTCTTCAGGGGAGACACATTGTAGAAGTGCAATAATAATAATAACAATAATATGAATAATTTTATTATTGATAAAAATAATGCATTTAGGTCATTGGTCTTGGCAATAGTAGCCTAATAGTCGTGTTTATCATAATTGGTCTACCACTGAAATGAGCATAAAGTTATTCAACCTGGTTCACGAATGGCCTCGCTTTGACAATGTAATCAAATGTCATGACACACAGGCCATTAGGGAACTCTAGGCCTCACACTCACGGCAGTGTCCATGACAGACTTGCCCTTGCTACATCTTTCATCTTAAAAGTTAGGTTCGACTCAAGGCCTGACCCCAAAAAGGAACCAACTTGACATCTGCATGTGTAATTAAATGAATGACGCCGTCAGCTCACGCGTTTGCATTTGTCTTTCTTTTTAGACAAATCTGCAAAGAGTTCACAGACCTGCTTTCCCAGGACCGCTCGCCCTTGGGGAATTCTCGCCCACAGCCTATTCTTGAGCCAGGGATTCAGAGTTGTTTGACCCATTTCAGTCTCATTTCGCACGGATTCGGGACCCCGGCCATGTGCGCAGCTCTCACCGCGCTGCAGAACTATCTAACCGAGGCAATAAAAGCCATGGACAAAATGTACCTCAACAACAATCCCAACAGCCACTCTGACAGCGGTTCTAAAGGCGGAGACAAAGATGAGAAACACAGAAAGTGATTCCCCCACTCTTTCAGATCCCTATAAATATTATAAATACATATTAAAATACTATTGATCAAGACGTCAACATTACGTGCCACCTCCAGACCTTACACCTTACAACTCGTTTGTTTTGACCGCCATTATACCCTGGATTCACGGGAGAT
>JAUCNH010000150.1:23249-33272 GCA_032353275.1 Sardinella hualiensis | reverse complement strand
GTTATAGATTTTAATCAAGCTATCCATGACGACTACAAACTTCACATAAAAAAGGTCAGTTTCCCCTCAAATAATCGTAATAATTCACATTTCAGACCAACTTAACACCCTGATAAAACCCTGTGTAATTTGCACCACCAGTCTTAATCTAGGCTAAAAAATATTCAGCCATATCTGATTACTTAATTGTAGAATGAATTGTAATTCTTTAACCAGTGCCAATCCAGGTCTTTTTTGGTGCAGAAAAAGATTGAACATGAAGTAGTAATCAAATCAGCAGGAGTGCATCACATGGCTTCATATTTACATAATCACCTGCAAACCAGCAGCAGCCTCGTCCCTCTACTGAAGAATCAGTATGCATGGATGTATGCATGCATGCGTCACTAATATGTGTACACACACACACACACACACACACACACACACACACACTGCACATTTATACTTACTTTGAGGTGGATGGAGCAGATAGAGGGTCAGATGGCTCAGTTTGTGCATGCTGTTCTGACTTTGACTCGGCCTGCCAGAGAAAAGGAGAGAGAAATGCAACAGAGAGGAGAGAGAGAGAGAGAGAGAGAGAGAGAGCAGGAAGGGAGAAGGGAGTGAAATAAATGTCACCTCAAATGTCAATTTTGCATAATCAAAACAACAGGGGACAGAGCATAGTCCACAACAACATCATCACACAAACACACACACACACACACCCTGCCTAATGCAGAATCAATGTGAGTGATGGCGACCCAGGCTGCCTCTCTCTCTGTCTGTGTGCATACCTGGCTGGAGTCCATGTCTTTCCTCCTCCAGAACCACCAGAGGCCAGACTTCTTTGGCATCTTATCCTTCACCAGCTGCTCGATGGTGCTCTGCAAAGGCACGCAGGCAGGGGGAAGGTCACCGCACCAAGAGAGACACGACACCTCTGCCAGAGGCTGACAACTACTGAGCCACATACAGCCCAAACTGCTGCCATTATGCCTCTCTATGGCACTGCTATGGCACTTTTAGATGCCATTTAGCCATTCTATTAGCCTGGCTAACACCAGCCTAAATCTCAAGTGAGATTTAGTCTGGGGACCACCTATAGATTTTCTCGTACGGGATTTCAGGTTTCGTTTGTCCAAAAGTTCGCGCATTGTCTTGCCATCTCTCTCCGTTGTGTGATTGGTTCCCAAATTCAAGCGAAAACTTCGGCCATGGTCTCCAGGCTGCCGTGCAGTTCGGAACGAGTGCGCAAGGCAGCATGGGTATTCCCAGGCCACCATTCTATTGCATGTGCACATGAGCACTTAGATGTGACCTATGCTTTAGTTAGACTTTAGTTTTTGCACTTGGCCTGTCATTTAAAGGAGAAGTTTGGTGTGAATCAATCCATAGCCCTGTCGTTAGAGCTCATGCTCATGGATGCTGTCCGTAGCAAAAAGAACCAGACAATTTGATGCAACATAGACAGAGTAACAAACCAATAACTAATGTTAACTAATGAATAGGACATTAGTATGCCACTATGCCCCATTTATGCTGCATCATTTTTTTGTGTTCTTTTTCCTATAGACAGCATTCAGTGTCCTTGATCAACAAGGCTATGGATTGATTCACACCGAATCGGTCCTTTAAAGTAGGGACTGATGTGTCTGCCTGTGTTGTATTGTGCACTTGATGCTTTAGATGTATGCTTTGTGTACACCGTTGAACTTGAGCCATGTTGTTTTGCTGTAGCTGAAGCTTTGATTTGGCGATATGACGAATGTTAAATGAGTACCAGTATGTTAAATAGAGACTGCTTGTAGCTAACAATGATTAAACAGACAGGGTTAGCCGAATAATATATCTATATTGCATGAGGAGAAAAGCCCACCTTGGGAAGATTCCTCTGAAAGGCTTGCATAGACAAGACCATCGGGGCAGCGACGGCCCAGTTATAGTACCTGCAGAGAGACGACAGATACACTCGTGAGGTAATGACATTTTTGCAGCTTCCACTTGAGTTCTTATTGCTCTCACTCTCTATTTACTATCTAATACAGTGGTCTTGCAAGATGCTCCTCTAAAGTCATACATAATGGTTGACTGTGTGCTTACTTGTCATTGATGCAGATGACAAGGTTTGGATCATCTATGATTCCTGGGTTGCTCACAAAATGCTGAAAAGTGACGATGTGCTCCATAAACTTCTCTGCAGGGAAAAGATCCAAAAATGAAATTTATAAACAATTAAACGTCAAATAAAAAAAAAAGAGTTTCTTTCAATTAGTCAGCCAAATACCGCATGAGTACTTCATCCAAACCTTATGGTTTTGAATAAACTCTTCGTACTAAATACTCATTTGATTTACTCAATATACATACAGAGATTTATGCAGTGCTGGTTTACATATACATATGTTCCAGCCACACACACACACACACACACACACACACACACTTCCTGAATCCTTCCCATTTGCTACCTTTGTTGATCTGGCTGGTGCCTCCATCCCTCCCACACAGAGACATGGTGACGTCCAGGGTGTCAGCGGGGGCGTCAGACAGGTACTCAGTGCCACTGTCCATGTTAGCGCTGCCAACCGACTGGGGGGACTGGTTCCCTGACTGGTCAGCACCTGGCCTGGAGGCAGCCTCCGCCTCGCTGCCAAGAGGTGAGTGAGGGAGAGGAGATGAGGGGCGAGCATGGCTGATGGTGGCCCAAACACACATTCACTCAAGCCAATGAAATCTGCTTAGCTCATTTGGACTACTTGCTGCATTCTGTATTTGCCAAACTGCAGTGCACTACCATAACACTGACTCCCAGTCCAGTCACAGGTCATTCCACCAACCTGGTGTGATAGCAGGTTTGCTTAAGTGAAGACAGTGACATCCATTCGCCTTTGCTTATTCATCAGCTAGTTTTGCTTTTGGGGTGAAAAAAAAAAATCTCAAAAGCCCTACTTGTCACACAAATTTAGATTTGAAACTGGAAAAATCTGAAATCAATACTATACTAAACTCCAACTGGCTCTTCTAAACATGATAAAAAATGTGTTTTTAATCAAAACCTCTGGAGAATCATGAGTAATAGCCTACTGACTCCAGAGGGTCTTGCAACAAACCATGCAGAGAAATACCAATCCCACACTGATTATCAATCACTTAACAGCATATGAAAGAGCAGAAGCAGAGCCTGCATCTTAAGAGGGGCATGTCCTCTGACACGGCAAAGATACACACGCTGAGTGGCAATATTGCCATTCAGTGGAGAACAGGCTCAGCTCAGCGTGTGCTTGATCTCTTACCTCTTGGGGAAATAGAGTGCAGCCACCTCAGGGTCCAGCTTGGTCAGATCGTCCAAGTAGATATCAGATGGGCCAAGGTGCTGACTGCGCTTACCTAGGTCAAGGCAGGGGGAGATTGCACAATGTGTTCAATCCAAAAATCTCTGGTCTCTGCAATCATTGTTCTGATTGGTTGTAGCGATATTCTGCAGCGGTATTTTGATCTATGTCTGTTAATCATGGTTCAAGGAAGCTGGAGATGACATGAAATGGCCCGACTGATAGCAGATGCATAGCAGACCAGTGTGTGTGAGAACCAGCCCAGGTCCCTATTTAAATGATGGATGAAGGGCAGGATCGGGTAACAGACTCATTACAGTGCCTCATCTATGAACTCCTGAAGCTTCAATGGCTGCTGTTAGGATGCTGCTCATGCTATTCAATTAGCTTACATTTTCTTATTTCAACTTTTTTCCCCAGATTCTAAATGAAGGCCCCCAAGTCTGTAAACAACGGCAGCTAATGAATCAATAGTAGCAAATGTACCTGAGGAATGAATGCTGTGTGAGGCAGTTGGACTGAAAAGCTGCTTTCCAATGAAACTGCTTCCCTTGAGACCTGATGAATGTAAATTCTAACCTTCAACAGCTCAGGGGTGGGTTTGTGCTTTTGGGCCATGACAAAACCAGCTCTGACCCAAAGGAATAAACAGACTGATGAATCTGAGACTAGCCTCAGCGCCGGAAAACCACCTAAGCCCTGGAACACAATAGTCCCCAGACACGAGTGAGTCTGACAAACCTTTCTGCTTGTCCTGACCGTCCGCTGATTTGGAGGCGGGCTCTGTAGAGCCGGGGCGCTCCTCTGATTGGCCAAACTCTTCCAAACTGTCTGTCCGTCCGACGCAATCCGTCTCCTGATTGGTCTGTGAGCTCCGGTCGTCGTCGTCTGGCCCCTCTGTGCTGGGCTCAATCCCGCTGTCTCCCTCCCGAGAGCTGGCTCTTTCTGGACTGCCCGGGTCCGGCGAAGGGTCCGGCGAAGGGTCCGGCGAAGGGTCCGGCGAGCCGCTCGTCGGCTCTGTGATCACATCTGTGCTCGATGAGAGGTCTGCGTTGCCCAAGCTGGAGCAGCTGGAGCTGCTTAACAAGGCAGAGGAACGTGCCGTGTTTCCTGTGGAGGAGACCAGGCCGCTGCTGTTATCAGCCTGCGTGAAGCTCTCAGAGGGGCTCTGGGGCTCCAGGGCCTCCGAGTGCTGCATCCCCCCAGGCCCGAGAGCCTCCACGTGAGCCGGCGAAGCCAGGAGGCCCTGGGGGGTTTCCGAAGGGGCGCCGCTGGGGGTAGAGTGTGCCGCGAAAGGGAAGGACCCGGCGGGAGTGGAGTCTGCCAGGGGCGTCCTGGGCTCGGGCCTCACTACGGTGACGGGGAGCGCGGAGGAGCACGCGGGATCGGCGGAGCCCAGGTCGAAAGAGTCCTGCCGCCGAATGGTGCGGAAGTGGGAGCTCGCGGAGGGAGTGAGAGGGGAGCTTGGGGGGCGCTGTGGGTCTGCTGACGACCTTTCTGACTGGCATACCTGAGAAAGAACAAAACACAAGGTAAGGTGTCATCCGTGACTAATCCACGAGTAGCGTTTTACAAAACACTACTATTTAATGGCAAGTTGACTGGTGATTTATTTTCACGGGAACATTTTTGTTATACACAACTAAAATTACTCAAACAGAAAGTTTCAAGAGCTGACCAGGGCAAACGCATCCTCCCATAACACTTAAATATATCGTATCTGTATTCTCCCCGGTAGAGAACAGGTTCTGAAGACAGATGCAAGAGAAGGACATGTGCGTGTGTGGGGGAGGGTCCACTGAAATCTGCCACTGCCTCGAAAACTGTCACCTGGTTGTTCGCACTCTGCTGTTAAGGGCAGCAGCTGTGTGAGAGTAGATGAGGGTGTGTTTGTGTTTGTTTGCGCGTGTGTGTGTGTGTGTGTGTGTGTACACATGTGTATACCTCTGGGAAGCCTCCCCAGAACCACTGCATCTGCGGTCCAACAGACTCCTGTGGCTTGACCAGCAGCTCGGAGTCACTCTTGGGGGAGGAGGGTCGACTGTGGAACACACTGCTGCAGAGGGCACAGAAGAGAACAGGCCTACAAGTCACTGTCTTTGGCCCGGCACGTCCACTCGCCGCACAGAGGGCCTGATTCACAGTCAGTCAGATACAGTCAGCTGCTGGCTTTCTGAAGAGGGAGGAACTAGTGCATCCTGTCCCTTAACCTCGCCTCTTCACTAAAGTCAACAGCATTACTCTGTCTAATCTACTCATCTCATTTTCAAATCTGAAACTTCAGTGTTAATGTCACATGCAAATTCAACTTCACTTGCTGTTTGGGAAAAACAAACAAACGACAACAACAATCATAATAATAAATGACATATAGTAGTTTAAAACTAAATCTAACATTATAGCTCTAAGATCTAAAGAACCTTGAGCATTGCCACTACTTACCTCTCGTTTGGGGAAAGCTCCCCGTCTGAATGAGGGTGGCCATCCCATGACTGAGGAGGACAACCTGACAGATCCTCAAAGTTGTCTTCAGAGACGGAGAAGTACACCGACTTACTGTTCAAGCACAAAACAAACCAGTCAGACTTAAGGCTGCGCAAAGCCCAGTCCAATAGAGACTAGAGCAGCACACAGCAGTGATCCAGTCAAGCATAGAGGATGGAGAATAGAACAGTGCAACAGAGGAGAATAGGCACACAATAACAGAACAGACCATTTACACACAAACAACCTTGAGTATCAGGATCCAATTGACCTTTCACACACTAAGACCTTTCACTTTACAACGTTAGCGTTGTAAAAGCAGACTTCCTGTCAAGCATCAACACATTAGAGAAAGCAAAACATGCCGGTGTTAGAAAATGGTCTAACCAACATGCCCGACACTCTTGCCAGCTACTACCTTTGCCACCTTGCTAAATATCACACTAAATACCAGACAACACATCTGTGCAAGAATAAAACTAAGATTATTTTAAGGATTGTGTCCAAATCTTCCTTATATGACCAGACATGAAGTGACAGCAATATTTCACTCTGACCTGGCAGCAAGGACAGACTCTTCATCCTGCTCGGGGAGGTCTGAAGAGGAGCTGTCATCGTCGTCTCGGCGGTACGAGTCAGAGCGGGCACGTTTCCGTCTGCGTTTCTTTCGGCGAGAGCCAGGTGGCCCCGGGGGTTCGGTGGCATCGTCCGAGCCCTCCCCGGGCTTCATTGGGATAGGGGAGGTACAGAGGTGGGCCGGTACCCGGGCCTGGAGGAGGATGAGGGGGCACGAAGTAGGGAACACTTGTTAAGGAGACACTCAACAGAGAAAAGACCACACAGGATGGACGGTTGTGTGATAACATCTTCTCAGCTGTCAGGCTGTCAAGATCACATCCTAATTATGACCGTTTAATGCAGCATACATGCGTCGTTGCTGTGCGACCGCTGGGCCAAGCTTTTAGTGCAATGTCTGGGAACTTTTTGACAAGTTGACAACTGGAAAAGTGTCCGGTCAAAAACATGGGAGTATCTATAAGCACTGGGATCCAGAAATGTGGCATCAAAACACATCACTAATTGACAGAAATTATTTACTTATCATATACTGTACATTATTATTGATTTAAATATTTTTAATATGAATCATTTATTTAATTATTCACATCACTAATTGACAGAAATGATTTATTTGTGTTATTGTAGCACGCCGTTAAGAGACAGAGCTACCGTCTGATTCTCATAGATAACTGCAGTCATACCTCAAGATCCTCGTTCTCCTCCACAAAGAAGGCTTCGCCATTGTCCCCCAGTTTCATGTGCAGGTCCACTGGCTCACCATTGATCTCAATGTCCACCTGGATATGGCCACAGGACATGTGAATGATGGGGGCGACACAAGTACTGTACACGACAAAACATTTAGGCTTCCAGGAAACATGTTGCAGTCTTTTGTACAGTAGTCATTAGGAGTCACTAATGCTTGGAAATTTCTGGATTAGTCAGAAGCCATTCTTCATAAAGACATGAAAATAAACAACAGTTTGAACCAATTAATCTTGCTAGTCATGCATCACTTATGTATCAAATGCGTTCATTATACCAGTTAGTTATTTAATATACCAATTAGTTACAGCAACTGTATTACTAGTTATTTGATGTTCCCCTGGTTAGTTATTTCATACAGGTTAGCCATCAACACGTCACAGTGAGACTTTGTTGGCAAGTGCCACGCTACTTCCTTACCACTTTCTCTTTGGAGCGGAGCACGCCCAGCTTGCCGAAGCGCACGTGAAAAGGCGAGCACTGGTAGCTGCCATCAGGCTGCTGCACCACGATCACGTCGATGCCACCGGTGAGCGTGGCTGGGTTGAGGACGCGGTACAGCTCCTTCAACGTCACAAACACCGTCTCTGCCAGGTGGCCCACGTAGTTCATGGTCTGGGACTGAGCAGGGCGAGGAGAAGAGAGTCAGTGTGTGACAGGCAGCGAGCAAAGGCACAACCAATACCGACACAGGAAGAGGGGCGGGAGGCGGGACAGAGCTTAACACAGCTGGCAGCAACTCAAGTCCTGCTGATAACCACACAGAAACTTTGTGAAAAATAGCTACAGCGTGTCAGAGGAACAGACCTTGAGCAATACACAGCCATCAATAGGGTATGATCCAATCATCGGCCAAGGAGAAAATAGCACTCAGACATCGAAGGGAAAAAAAAGAGGCACTAAACCTCCATTTCTACAATGACAACCAACAAAGGTTCTGAGTGAACAAAGACTACAAGAGGAATAAAATGACATGAAAAAAAAGCCACAGCATCGACCCAATAACCTCTACAGCTAAAGGCACTCATCTTACATTTGACTGGACCTTTTGGCCAAATCTTTTCTGGTTATAAAGCAGAGGTTCAGTGTTCATCAGCATGTGATGTCAACCTCTGCAATCTACACAATGAGCAATAATGGATGACTAACATGCACAACTACAGTCCACTCACGGGTCAAGGTCTACCAGACGTCCCGAGTTAACTTCACTTACTCACAAATGTTACAATACAAACATCGGCAAATGACTAAATATGGGCTTCCCGTCACCTGGCAGATGGGTTAACCTATTCCCTGGTTCACATTTCAGTGCCACAGATTGGAAAAGCCTTACAATTCTTCAAATCTTCCTTTCAGACTCAGGCATATTTGTTACAGCGTGGCACATTGGGCAACGGTTTTGGCTTCGTGCCTGAGAGCCTTTGTTCTGTGCCAGCGGTCCACCCGTATGAGAAACAACACAATGTAGATGAAAGTTCAGGCACAGTTTGCCTTGGCTTTGAAACGTCTTTAGTGCGGGGCAGCTCTCTGCAGAAATCCGCATTCCCTCGAGCAGCAAATGACTGCCCTGCACAGCCCAGAGAAACCTTTGCCTCTGGCAGGCCCCAACACACATCAGGGGGGCGAGAAGAATCCCTGTCAAAATGTCAACAAGCCCAAGCAGGCTGCTGCCGCGGCTGATCTCCTGCTGACGCCACCGTGGCCTGACTCCATGCAGCTGCAAGGCTTGCATGCGAGGCACAGACTTTCAAATGACTCTCTCCTTGTCGGGGGGGAAGTGAGGATTGACTGAAGTGTAATGATTTCAGATAACAAGCCTAGACAGGGCATAGTAAGCATGGCGTCATACTTTCAGCCTTTCCTAAAGAAAGAGCGTATACTTCAAGACAATATAAAGATAAGGAAGCACACGAATCTTTGTTTGGCTAAAGGTCTTGTGACAGTGCAGCTAAGCTAGAATGTTTGGAAACCCAATGGTAAAGATACAAATCTAGGCATGAGAGAGACATATCCTATGTCATGGATCAAAGGCAAGCAGGATGTACTCACATGCACCCAAAAATAACCCGCACATGTCGGACTAGCTTTGCCTTCATAAATCCGGAGTTCATGGGGCAAACATCCATTTCGCCTCTCACGGCAAATCACTACATGTTCAGACCACCTCTCCGAAAGGCTGCTATTTATAACCGGGCTCTGAGCGGTGAATGTTATCTCCTGCTTATCCTTTGTGAACCAGCGCGTGGCCCAGCTGCGCTATTGATCGGGGCTTTGGCTCCTAGCCTGGACACTAAGGCTAACGGGAGTGCAGCGTCACGGCCCCATGTGAACCTGTGCTTCTCTCTTACCCATAGAGAGGGCTGGAGGTAGCCCTTCCCCGCGTAGCCTGGTCCCCTCGACCCTCCAGCTGCCATCGAAAACCAAGCCCTCCTTCATCCCCCCTGACCCCCCAGAAATCTGGCGCTTCTCTCCTCTTTCGTTCTCTCGGGCGTCACTCCAGCAGCCAAAGGGGTTTATCCTTCCACAAGCAGCATCCAGAGGTGGTCCACACGGACGCCACTGATTCAGGACCTAGTTGTGGCCCAGGCTGATGAGGTTGAGGACTAGCCGGAAGCCACCCACTCCAGGGAGGCACAGATGGGCTACTCTAACAGCACTGGGACATGGAGCCTGATCCACAACTGACCGTACAGCAGGGAGATGGACACTGACAGAGAGAGAGAGAGAGAGAGAGAGAGAGAGAGAGTCCCAGCACATTCAACGCTGATCATCCCAGGCCGGCACGAGAGACCCTTTCATTCAAACACACACACACACACACACACACACACACACACACAAACACATACACATACACACACACACACACAAACACACACACACCCACACAAGATCG
>JAUCNH010000149.1:0-12010 GCA_032353275.1 Sardinella hualiensis | reverse complement strand
AAGGAAAAATCCGTTGTGAATCAATAGTCCCGTTGTTTGATGTTGCTGAGAGCTGTCGGTAGGTTTGAGAATGAAAGCACACTCACCTCAGAAGACGAGGATTCAAACCTCACTAACGTTCGAAATGTCAAAGTTATAAATCCTTGAACGCCGAGGATCCATCAATACAGCCTTGATGTACCCTGTATATATACGTATATACTGTATGTGTGTGTTCTTAATTGCGTTAGTGAGATTGTGTTAACACGCTACAGTATTAACACATTGTCTTCCATAACTCTAGCCCTACATACAAACTTTCAAAGTTACAAGCACATACCGTTGCACTGGCATTATGGTTGTTCATTTCATCTGTTACTGTACAAGGGCCAACATGTTTCAGTGGTTTGAATACTTATCATTTTTAATGACTGGACAAGAAATTGGCCTAAACTGTCAGGGTCTCGCTCTCTTGTTGATTGATATAACTAAAAAGGAAGTGCTTTGATGTTTTGAAAAGCATAAAACCCAGACACATTGAGAAAAAATGAAAATGAAGAAATATATGAAATGTACGCACTCGGAGATCCTCTCTGTGTGTGGGGCTGGACTGGCGGCAGTGTTGGAGGCTGTGCTGGCCTTGCTTGGCTCCAGTGAGCTGGAACGTGAGTGTGTCCATTGGAGGGTGTAAAACGGCCCCCATCACCCTCCACTGAGCGGCCGGCTGTCACCCTCCCAGTGACAGGCCCTCATCCAGCTCATCCCAACTACCTCCATGCTGCATCTCTCTCTCTTTCTTTCTCTCTCTCTCTCTCTCTCTCTTTCTCTCTCTCTCTCTCTCTCTGTGACAGACCCTTCATCCAGCACATTCCCACTACCTCCATGCTCATGCTACCTCTCTCTCTCTCTCTCTCTCTCTCTCTCTCTCAGACTGACTGTCTATTCCTCCCATTCCCCTTTAGTTACTGCTCTTGTCCTTTCCCGCTTTCTTTCCTTTCTTTTCCTCTCCGCCTGTCTCTCTGACTCTGATTTTGACGCTTGCCACCACTGTTTGCATCTTCCGTCTGCCTCTCTTTTGCTCTCTGTGTGTCTCATACATGCTGTGTGTGTGTAAGTTATCTTTTTTTGTTTTCTGTTTCATGTTGTTTTCGTCTATCTCTAGAGCTGTTATCTGATCACCCGGTCTTGACCTCCTCTCATTTCATTTCACTTGCTCACTCATTCAATTTTATCTCCTCTTGTTCTCTCCATCTTCCAAACTCCATCACATTTTCCCTTATGTCCATGTTTTGTCTCTCTCTCTCTCTCTCTCTCTCTCTCTCTATCTATCTCTACCTGTGTCTCTGTCGGTTCCCTCTTTCTATCTTCGTTTTCTATTTCTCCCCCACAGCATCTCTAAATCTCCCTTCTCGGAGCACTTTCATCCGTTTGGTCTTTTGTCTGCCTCCCTGTCCCTCCTCATAAATCTAACACCTTCATTCCCTTCTACCCATATCATCATCCCACACCTTTTTTGAAACTTCTACCACATTAGTGTCTCTCGGACACAGGAACTTTCTGCCAGTTTTCAGCCCCTAGTTCAAGGCCGTGTCTATGTATGTTCTACCTGTACCCTTCCTGCAGCCTCAGTAAAACTATTGTGTCTGTTCGCTTGCTCTCTCTCTCTCTCTCTCTCTCTCTCTAGGTAAGATAGGATTACCCCCCGGTTATCCTTTTGCACACACACCCCGGTTCAGCTCTCACACACACTTGCAAAGACACACTCAGTGGTCGCTGCGTGGATTAGAGGGGAGAGAAAGGGCTTCAGTTAGCGGTAGCGGCCAGATCGCAAATTCGGTCTATGTTGTACCTACTGCTGTCGTTCAGATACCTATCGACAGCACTCGGCAGCCTCAGACAACAGGGCTTCGGTTTGATTCACTCCGGATAACTCCGTTAATGTTCATGTTGCACCCCATCATGTCCAAAACAAATAAGTTGATGAATCTGATGCGTGGAAATGTACACACCTGAGGAGCAGTCTTCAGTGGCCAGAGGAGCTGTCTGTTTCTCTGATGAACCCTTAATGGTGTTATATGTATTATCATACTCAGAAATACACAATATCTCATAACTAATTCAGAGCATGCAGTGCATTCCATAGAGTGATTTTATCATGTTAGTCATTAACACAACGACATCACTAGTGTTATTGATATATGGCATAGAATTCATTAATCTTTACGGCAATAAGTACATTATTTTGTATTTAGAAAGCATTTTTTGCAACTTGATGCATTATGATATTTATTAACATGTACAATAATGCTACACATACTACACCTTGTATATACAATATTTAAAGCATCAAAGTAAGGCTACATATCACTTTGAGGACAAAAGTGAATTCGGACAAATTATTATACCATGTTGAGATGGAAGGTTTTAGTTTTGTTTAAGGGCTTGTTTATATGTATCTACCCATATATTTTATAAACAGATTTTTTAATTACTTTTTTAAAATTGTGTTCACTAGTTTCCAGCAGATTCCACACAATGCAATACTTCTCCACCTTCTCCACTCAATACTTTTTTTTACACAAAGCTCATGAAGCATTATGAAATAAAGTGTATTGCACTTGGCAGTCCTTATGTATCAGGCTGCCCGATAATGTAAAATTCAGAAAAATATTTGATGTGGAGACAGAATTGATGGATTTACTCACATTAGACTGTGGAATATCCCCAAAGACTTTGTGTAAGGCTGGTGTAATATCCACGCCCGGAGAGAAGTACATGTAGACTGTCTGGCCTGAGAGCCTTCCATATGGGACAACAGGACTGGTCATCCAGACCGTCAGGCAGAGTTTGTCAATCACCACTTTAGCCGTGTGTGTATAGAGAGAGAGAGAGAGAGAGAATATTTGCATTAATAGCATTTTCTATTAGCATGTGATTAATCAAGACCAAGGAAAAACACTTTAGGCACTCACTTGACAATTCATAGGATTGAACGAATGTCTTCATCAAGCAAATAGAGCCCCAGAGAGAATTCTAGAACACATGGAAACAGCATACAGCTCATGTTCCTGCAGCGTTTTTCTTTTTTATTTTTCTTTTCCATTGTTAACAGCCAGAGTAGAACCAAGACATCTATTAGGAGTTAAAAATACTCCCAATTTACAGCTTTAACAAAGCAAGCGAGAGAAAGTGAATCACATGAATGTTGGTTTACAAGAAAAACAGATGTCAATCGGAAACAAATGATGTGTGTGATTTCATCCACTTGTGTGTTACGCTTACAGCAGACTAAAGAAAACAAGAAAGACTGTGTACCTTACCTCTGGATCATCTACAGAGAAGGTGATGCAGGAGGAACCTACATTGAAATCGATCCAGAACTCCTTGAGGTTTGCATCATTTGGCTTGTAAAGCTTATCAGATTATGTGGTCAATACACATTAGAAAAAAAAGAGATAAAACATGCAAATGATATAAGAATTTAAAGTCACTGTATTCTTCAACACTTACCTCAGTAGGGCCAAGAAATACTCTTAAGCAGGGAAATGTAAATACTCTATAAAAGCAAATATGTTGTGCGTCAGACCTCTGAAGAGACTTTTTAAAATGTATATAGGCCTATAGCTATACAGTATATTCAAGGCTTTGCATTATGGCCGCATTACTACCTTGAAAGTGCATTATTTTCTAACATAAAACACAGTTGTCATGCATTATCTGTGACTCAAACAATATTTTGACAAACTTATATTTATAGGCAGCATACCTTCGGTCATCTCCAAATGAAAGATTTACTTCATTTAGAAAATGACGGCAATCCTACAATAACAAACATGTCACTTCATGCCATAGGACCAGTCATGTGCAGTGTTTTTGAAACAAACAGATCTTAAATTGTTTTTATAATGTGCGTATCAAAAACCTACCGTTTCAAACTCCCCATATTTTATAGCCATGAAGGACAATGCCAGTTTTTGGTCTCCAAACCACTTGTTGGCAATGTCTTCCCTGGTTTTCTTTACAGTCATTCGTGACAGTGCCTCAGTCACAGCTACCTGAAACTCATAATCTGCAGGAGGATTAATGGAAATTTCACAGTGCTTTCATCTAAATAAATAAATAGATAAATAAGTGTGCTTACCTCCACCTTTCAACAAAGCGTTGGCAAAGTCTTCCCTGAAATAAAGATAACATAATTAATGCAATCATGCATAATTTGGCTGTACATAACTTGATACAGTATTTGATTCGAAACAATTATCTTTCCTTGATGTCTACAGATATAATGTAAACTTCCCAAGGGTGAGACACGCTTTTGATGCTTACTTTTTTTTAAAATGGCAGTAATGGAATCATGAATTACCTTTCCCACGTAAGGAAACATAACACACATAAGATGCCCAGCCAATGCATCTGCAGTTAAATGGCTGAGTTGGAGCATACAAATGCAAAAAGGCTTTCCTGACAGTGCCAGTGGTGTAGAGATCAGTAAACACTGCAGCTGTTTATGAGCCCCTGGCAAATCAGGACGTGGTAATTTGAGAAATACCATTTACCAGGCCCCTTGTATACTGTATGTCAAACCATATACTCAATTCATTATTCACTTCCTAATATCCCACGGTAAACAAAGTAACTTACCGCTCAAATAATAGCCAGGCCCTATGCCCTAATCAGTCTCACACTCTTACTACCTAAATAGGCAACTATACTGTACATTGTAGGCTGTAAATACACAGGTATGTTTGAATTAATATTGACAGTATATCATAATGATTATTCAACAATCAGCAAAGCGAACAACAATGTATTTTGGTGTACTTTGTTTTACATTGCAACTAAGGATTGTGGGATGTGATAATGAACATGCCTAATTTCCTTTGGGACAAATAAAGTATCTCTATCCATCAATCTATTACATGCAGAACAGTAAGACACACTGGCCTCTGCAGAGCATTCTTTTTCTGAACTGAAACTGATAAAAAGCTACCTGAGGAGTTTAATGGGGCAGTTTCACCTCTCTGGACTTGCCATACTGTTGATTTGAACACCATCTTTGAACGGAGGAAAGCTGAGAAAATGCCATAAGCGGGTTTGTTGCGGTAGGCCGTGACCAGTGATAAATGCTCCAGTTATGGTGCGCGGTCACCAATTTAGTTCATATTTGTTGCAGTGCAGTGCCACTTCTATCCATAATCTCATGTCTTCGAAAGAAAAAGACCATTTCAAGTAAGCAATTACTGTTAAATAGTCTATCTGAATGTGAGTGGAGAACCTTGACTGCCCACAAGAGGGCAATGTTTTCCAACCACATTTGGGATTGCCAGGGCTTGAGGGGGCAAAGATGTTTTGTCCAAGCGATGGTGGTTTGTTTTTCTACCTGAAAATCAAACCCCAAACTAGATACATGTGTGTATGAGAATGGCTGGTCACCAATGATCTTTTTTTTTTATTTACAGACATGGAGTACAAATTGGATATAGTTTCACGCCTTTTCTCTCTAGGTAAAGTACTCTTAGTTTGGAACACAGTTGAAGCAGATGCTTGGGTCTGGCAGGTGTATTAAACAAACAAACAAACAAACTCTTAACTTACATGAGCTGGGTAAGAGAGGCGCAGTGACAAATATCTCGCCTTTCCTCCTTAGAAATTCTGTCCACCATGGAGTTAATTGTCTGAATGGCCTGGATTGAGGGGGAGGCAAAAGGAAGAATCAAGCCGACCATCATCATCAACAAGAGAGCACCACACGGCGCTATGCCATAGCCTACTGTATGTGGTTAGTATAAAGCACCATGGGATAATGGTGATCCTTGAGTTCCATAGAGAAATTTTCTAATGTTCTAAATCAGTTCCGGAGTATATTTTGATTTTTTTCCCAGTATATTTATCAGAAAATAAGAATAATGTTAAATAATGAATAATGAATAATGTTTAATAATGAACAATGTTTAATAAGAATATTCTGAGGTTAAATTAATAAACAGATACAAACAGGAGACATTTTCCAGACATAGCACATGTTATTCTAGGCAGAAAATCTTTAAAAGATTCTTCTAAACTAGAAAGCCTTCTTTCTTGTTATAGCTGACATTATCAAGTGAGTATCTGTCTTTGATCTTACATCAAGGCGAAGTTTGTAGCTCGCCCTCTCATCAGCTACAACAGTCCCAAAGCGCAGAATAAGAAGAGTCCTGATTGAAAATTTGCCTGCAGAAGTTACAAAAACAGATACGCATTGTGGTATTCACTAGAGTGGTAAATAGGTCAAATGAACAAAACAAACAAATAAAAACATACCACCTTCAATAATGCTATGAGAAAGTTTCTGGAAAGAAAAAGACGATAAAGTCAATAAAGGTTACATCCTTCAAGAAACAACAGCATTATGATATTAAATCAAACAAAAACTGCAATACATTCTACTTGACCAAACCAATTTTTTAGAGTAGCCTAATAATATTGTGTATGTTACAATATTGTTAAATATCATGCCATTTCAGTTATATTGTATGACACCTTAAATAGGTAGGCAAGGTAGGAAGTGTATTTTGCCATGCAAACATATGTAGTTTTTACTGAGCTGTAAGAGAGCTGCATACCACAGCAATGTCATAGAAGGTCTCTAGAAAAATCATTTGTTCCTGAGTCCCTTCTTCTCTCAGTGTCATTTGCTCCATTGTCCTCTCATACCAAGCTAGCATGTGGGTAAACACAGACGGCAAAAAGGGGATGCTTAAGAAACTGCAGTTTATGGGCAGGTGAGGCAAGAGTGGCATTTGCATACCGAGAGAAAACCCTTAATTCATAAAAGCACTATGCATTGCAATCATTTGAAAAGTTGACAGGATACTCATCATTACAACAACGCCCTGCTGAACAAGCGTGTTGAAACAATCCTTGTCTTGCTCCATTACTTTCTCAATGGCTTTGAGGATAAGGACGATGTTTTTAAACTGATTTTTATCCAGTTCCTGTAATGGAGATTTTGCATGAAACGAAATCGATTTTCAATATTTAAATAAGCCGATGTCTTTTGTTATTAAAATCGTGCCATGCTTCACTGAATTGTATTGTGACCTCAGTAATGAGGATGCCTACCTTGCCGACAATTTTGTCCAGTTGATCTGCAAACGATTTGAACATTTTCTGCGAGGCAAACACTTCAATGACTGTTTGAACGTTATTTTTGGCAAAAGCCTGCAGGAGCTCATTCTCGAACTGTGAGATAAACATGAGAGGTTAAGCTGCTGACATCAAATCATTAGCCTATTAGGCTTACCTAAATTTGATTAATGTTAAAATGAAATGGAGATGTTCTTGTTCGATTATTATTATTGCCAGTAGCCTACTTCATACTACACTGAGTTACGAAATTAAAATAGACATACGCTCATTTTTGCTGAACAGTAGAATTTCTCACAGAGTTCCTAATTAGTTCTGCCAGGTTACCGCTGAGAACAGGTGCAGCTCCTCATTAGGCTATTGAGGGATGCCCGACTTCTTAATATCCATTTTATGGGATAGCACATTTTTCAGTGACGTTCTGTAATTTGGCTATAAACTGCAGCTTATTAATTAAAGTGGACTTACTCGGTAGCACTGGCCAAAATGTGGATTTAGTAAAAGTTAGAGGTAACCTTATAAAGCTGACATCCCGACATTTGTTTGGTTAGGTTAATGTTAATTACATTTTCTATCGACGCCACCATATTGGTGCCGATCTACCCAAAATACACTAACCCATGTTGTTGTCGAGGGGATTAAGCCTTCTTATACAATTTAATAGTTTTTAGATTTCCAATAATGTTGAGCCTGTTATTTGTCTTATATCAGCAGCCTTTTTTAATTAATTCGAACGCGTGACAACATTTAGGTTATGCTTGGCTTACAATTTGCTGAATTGGATTATGCTAGGCCTATATTTGATTGATATGAACACACAATTTTTTTTTAGTTCTATAGGTAGACCTTCTGTAACTACATTATGTCCATGTTCTTTTTATGCGTAATTTAATGTGAGTACACTGATATTTTGGCCTTGTTTATGGTTACACCTCAGGTGTTTGTTATCAAATGCGTCAGCAATCGTGTCCTTTCCCAAATGAGTGGCTGACACACTGGAGCGTTTATTGTATCAACACATGTGTAGCTGGATAGGCTTATTATCTGTGCGTTTCTGGAAGCCTAGGCTATACATGGGGGTTGGGTTTAAATTGGTAAAAGACCATTTAGCCAATGTATCTGTATGCATAATTTGTTTATCAAAAGAGCTGTAATAGTGATTGGTTGGTCGTTCACCCACGGCAGTCATCGCAAAGGCTGGACAACCGGATCATATGCACTTTGACAAAGTGTATTAGCCTAAATATTACAAGGAAAATTAAAGACGTTAAGAAAGTATTGCCAAGACGATATAGCCTATTTTGTAAATTAGACTTAGGCATATCACCTACATTTTAGTGAACCCAGTAAGTTAATTATTCTTATTTTTGAATATTGGTGGGGTAAGAACAACGACTTGGCCCAGACTACAATTAGGCCTAATTAAAAAAAATGGTGCGTAGGCCTATAGATTTTACCGGCATTCTAAAATAGACCTAATCAAAAATTAAAAACATATTAAATAGTTTGATACTTTCAAATCTAAAAAGACACATACTACTCCATCACAGATCACCCAGAAGTATTTTTAAACAATAAACCAGTCCTAGGATATTGGTGACTATGTGGGAGCCTACAAATTGTGTGACTGGATTATATGCGGAATTATTTTGCATGATGAATGAGTCTTGTTTGTTTTGTTCACGAGATGTCGTTTTCATGTCAGCAGTCTACCGGGCTTTGCGTTTACATAACAAGTACTGACCTCAAATGGATCACCTTACATTGGCAAATCTTTCGATTTGGCAGTTCCGTTTCTCTGCCGTTGGGTTCTCGTCGTCTTTCTTTTAGGAAGTTGCTTTAAATTCGCTGACGCATTCATTCTGAGACTCGAAAATCCAAACAGTCAGGTTTGGATATTACTGTACAGGTAATTTCTCCCCCTAAATTGCAAGGCACATGGAAAAACGACATTATGAAAATTCCTAATTACCCACAAGGTTTATGTATCGTTTTACAGGGCCTTCTGTCTTTCATTTATTCTTTTTGTCGTTAGATCAGTTGAAGCCCAAAGAGAACAAAACCTATTTGTAAAGACGGACGCAGTTAGGGGAGGTCACGGCTATGCATCAGGTGAAGTGACAATACAAGGTGCTAGGCTTCGGCAGATCTGAGGTGAGTGAGGTTAGTGTGTAGCCCAGCCTCCTTCTTTACATATGCCACACAACCCTTACCTGTTGTCATTGCCTGCCGCCCCTCTATCGAAGCGCACCTTCACTGATGTTCTGGAATTCTGGATTGACTTCTTTTGGATAGCCTACCATGGCGAATTAAAGATGTTATATGAAAAGTTGTCGTTATATGTTAACATATAAACTTCAGATTATTTTCTCCTGCTCGGAACTTTCATGCCATTCAAAGGTCGGGAATTGAATGGTGGCACGGACACTTCTGAAGACTAGGCCTACTTAAAAGTTGAGACTGTTAGATTCCCACATTATGTCCAAAGCGAGTGATCAGTTTGACGGTTCGGACTGTGTTTGCTCTTTCGGAATGAAGTTAACGTGGGATATCAACGACCCCAAGCTTCCCCAGGTGAGTCTCGCTACAGTCTACAGATTTTGGATGCTACTGTATCACAAGGGCAGTCATAAACTGTACCCATAGTTCCGTGACATGGTGGAGAAAGATCACAACTTTCAAAAATAACATGCCGTGCACCACACTGCTTGACTACTTTCATATTGAGATTATCATATTTATCTAGCCACTTCCCAATGTTATTGCACGCGTCTAGTTTCAGATTTGCATTGGGTAGTGGACTGTTGACAACAAAAACGAGATATTACTTCGCTATAAAAGATCAATAAAGAAAATGCATTGGTATCTGTCATGTCATAAGTTACACTAAACCGTGTCTCTATAGGACACAAAGCAGTTTGACGGCTTTCAAGAATGGACGGACGGATATGTTCGTTACATCTACAGCGCCGAGGACAAGAACGCGCAGCGCCATCTGAGTGGTTGGGCAATGCGGAACACCAACAATCACAACTGCCAGATCTTAAAGAAGTCCTGTTTGGGTGTCGTGGTGTGTGCCAGGAATTGTACGCTCAGCGACGGAAGCAAATTACAGCTTAGGCCTGCCATATGCGACAAAGCAAGACAAAAACAACAAAGTAAGTGAAATCCTCTGTCGTTTGGAAATGTTACGAGCGCATTCAACGAAAGAGGCAAAATGTAAAGAATAGCACAGCCTGCTTTTACGCATGCCACTGAGTTTAAAGCCTCACAAACCTTTTCAAAGCTCCGCTAATCAGGGGCCCTGCATTCGTTCTATGGACCCTATGCATTTGTTTTACTGACCTATAGGCCTAATACATTTCCCAACTCTAGCGCTATTCTCGCCTTTTTTAATTAAATAAAGAGTCGTAGACAAGAAATTCCTCCAACAGGTAGCCCAGTATTAGGACGTTTAGCCGCAGTGTTAACCCAACATTTCTACTTTAATTTAGTTTACTGACTTTGTTTGGGTTTCCAATCAGAAAAAGAATTACAATTCACATCGATATTTGGTTTTAGCTTAATAGTCATAAGTAAGCAGTGGTGTGCGCTTCTAACTGCCTGGAGTGATGTCTCCGTATGATTGCGCAATAGGAACAGCTGACTTTTACTGTATGTAACCGTAGGATGACTAGAACCATTTTGCGCCCCATGAAAGTTTCGCTGGACTTTTTTCGCCGCTATTAGGCCAACTATTGATCATGACATGAAAAAGATGAACAGGAGTAGATAAAATGTTAAGGAATCTTTTACAGTTAGTCAGAGGCTTCAAAACAATCCTTGGCCCTAAGAAAAGAAACGAAAGAAAAAGAGAGAAGAAATCTTGAAAGAAAATGTAGCCTATCAATGATTCCATAAAGAATTAAGAAATAGGTATACAGGCCTTTTTTAATACAGGCTCATATTACTCAAGTCTTTTAAAGGCCATCATATACTAGTATCTGTCTTAAATTTCTCTGATTGAGACTAACCTTTCTTGTTGGTTGATTTCCAGAGAAACTCTGCCCAAATTGTAATTCAGCATTGGAGCTGGTTCCTTGTAGAGGCCATAGTGGATATCCAGTCACAAACTTCTGGAGGGTAGATGGAAAAGCCATATTTTTCCAGGTGAGATATGAATGAAGAATTTGAATTTTATCCAAATAAGATGTGGCATCTAAGTAATGTAAACAACTCATAAAAAATTATGTAGGCTATATTTCAAATGCTAATCAATTATAATTAAATGCTTTCTTTCATCTCACATTTAATATAAAACAGCTTTTCATTTCATATTGATAAGCATATTGGCATGAGTAACATAAACAGCCTAACAATGTAAGCTGCAAACCAAGTATTTAACAAATATTTAAGCCATACAGTTTTACAGCTACAATTAACACTTAAAATAGGATAGCACTCTACAATTTTCTGTCATTATCTAAGGACCTTGGTTTTTATTGCATCCTTGCATTGCATAGAATAAAATGAGTGTAAAGAGGTATACAGATCTTAGTGCCTGTAGCTAAATGGTGTTTTTTGGTGCTACTTAAGGCTAAAGGAGTGCATGATCACCCACGGCCGGAGAGCAAGTCCGAGACAGAGGCACGCCGGAGTGCGGTGAAGAGGAGGATGTCATCTCCACACTTCTCACAGAAACGCAGGCTGGTAGAGTCAGAGGTTCGTGTGTGTCCACTCATACTCACTCACATACACTCACACTCACACACAAACAAACACACACACACACATACACACACACACACACCACACACACACTCCTCTTTCTCTCTCTCTCACATGCACACACACCATACTGTGCACATTCTAACCACTTGTACTCATTTTGTAGACATACGTTGGAATTTATGCAAACACAAATTCA
>JAUCNH010000142.1:23705-34552 GCA_032353275.1 Sardinella hualiensis | reverse complement strand
GGCTGATGTCTTCATGGACAGGTGGCTCTGCAGCAATAGTGAACAACATTCAGAACAAGGTTCCAGCAGAATTTAACACAAACTGTGTTGGACTAGCCTAGAAATCTAGATGCACCCTAGATGCAGCAAATACTTTTGTCTCGCACGCAACACACTCCATCTTTGTGAAGAGATGTTTTGGGCGGGCTTAGCAAGATAATGACAGGGCTGTTGACAGTGGCCGAGGAATAGCGATCGTTTGAATAGCCTTCGACTTGATGCTTCGACTTGATGAGTTAGACTTGGGCTTTCCACCGCTAGGTGAGTTTTGGTAGGTTTGTTTGTCTGTTTGAAAAGTACTGCACAGATTAGGATGAAATTTTCAGACGTGGGTATGATCTGTAGTGATCCGTCTGGAATTTGTATTGGGCCAGTGACACTATATTGCCTTGGCGAGGTCTGTGCTCTCCAAGTGCTTTTCTAGTTTCACATATCTGGCTACTGTAACAGATTTTGCAACCTCGTGGTGCATTGGAGGACATAGGCAATTCGGACAATTGACAAATCATAACATCCTTTCTGTGAAGTACCTGAACTGTGAGCAACTCAGAGTTGAGGTTGGCATTGAGTGTCTCAACAGCCTTAAGCTTGCTCTCCAGGGTGTCCCTCTGTTGGGACACCTGATCCAGCTGCTCCTTTACACCAGCCAGAACATCCAGTTTCTCCTGACACATACTGTAAAGCAAACAAGCAAAAAAAAAAGGAACACATTCAGAAACTACACTGTACAATTTGTGTCATGAGATAACATGTGACATCCCATGGTATGTCAAAGTCAGAGAGGTTTTTTTTTACTTGAGCTGGAGTTTGAGACTGCTGATTTCCTTCTCCTGCTTGGCAGCTTCTTCCTGAGCTTGTGTCACAGCTCCCCTCAGATTCTCATTCTCTGCACTGACTCCCTTCAGGCGGCCCTGGTAGTTATTCACTTTGGCTTCCATGTCACCAATCTTCCCCTTCAAATCCCATCCTGGCCTCTTGGTTGCACCAGTGCTCACTGTGGAGTATTTGAAATCAACTCAACTAAGAACTTCACAAAGCATTTTAGCCAAAGTGATCCACAAAAGCGAGTCTACCGGCGAAAAATCTGAAAAGTTTGAGCTACACATACCTTTGGCTGTAGAGGCCACTGGACGTTTGTTTACACCTTGAAAACAAGGGAAAGACGACAATATAAATCATCTACATTTTAAAAGGCAATATAGCCTAACAGACTTTAAACCACCAGCAGCAATGTAATCATTAGTATTTTCCACAATGGCAATTCAGCCTTTTTCCCTCCATCAATTCTATGAAAATGAATAACCTTCCTACCTGCTGGGGCAACAGCTGCTACAGTGGCTGCCACAGTAGGACGTTTTGCTGTAAAACAAAATAATAAGAATCAACATATTAATAATGCATATCCTTTCAGTATACACACAGCAACCAAGAAAAAAAAAGCAGAAAATCAAGTGAGAACTTAAAGTTGGCTCACCTGCAGGTCGCGTAACTGGTGCCACCACTGGTCTCTTACTACCAACCACTGAGAATGCCTGTTTACCCCTTTGAACATCCTGGTCAAATTTACGCATTTTCTTCTGGGGATAGGAATGGATTTCAATCATGAGACATGTAGGCATATTACCAAATTCAAAAGACAAGAATTTTCACATTGCTTGTACCTGTACAGGCTGACTTTCTTGCTCTGTGCTACCCGGATGAGCTCTTTTCGAAGTCATTATGGGTAGACGTGAGAGTGTATTCTGACAGAGGACCAAAAACAATTATGGGTGAGGGAGAAGAGAAGATTACGTACAAGGGTTACTGTAACTGAAGTGCAACAGAATGTAATGGCCTTGTTGTCATATTGAACAAGATTCACACCAGACACTACACGTCCATGCCAAAGCAGGGAAACAAGATTCATTAGAAAGAACAAGATTAACAACAACAAAAAAACACACACACACACCACCACTTCACGTCCATGCCAAAGCAAAGAAATCGACTTGCATGCATGCATCCCTCAATGAGTAGCAAAGCTTTACAAACAAACCGGGCAATAATGTATAAAAGGACAATGTAGATCAAGATACAAGACGGTTATTGTCTTTCGCTTAAATGGCAAAAAGATAGCTAACGTTACGAGGCAAACGAGCAACATGCACGACAAATGAGATGGTTAAGATTAGTTGGCTCAGGATTCGCTAACTAATGGTTGCTTTCCACTCACCTCTTTATTTATTTTGCTCATTGTGTTGTGCCTGAAAAAAATAACACTAAACATTTAATATCAAATCCCTTCAAAATGCACCTTATTCTTATATATCTCGTACCTCGTACCTGATAACAGAACTATCGATGGTAAAGCTGGGTGGTAGCTAGGCAAAACAAAACCGAGGCGATGCCGACTAGCGATTGTACTTTTATTTATTGTTGAATACCGTAGAATTAAATTGCTAAGTGTGGCGTTAATTAGTCTTTATTTTTTGCATCTTTTTTGTACCAAGATAAATGACCCAACAAGTTAATTGATTTTTCAAATGTCATCGCCACATTTGCACGCCGTTAATCTGAGGATAGTATTTGGAGGTGGTAGCAGCTAGCTAACACTCGTTTTTGATAACGTTGGCTTGGTTATTAAGCCGATGGATAATTCGACTTACATGATAACCTTTAAGAAACTGTTTAGAGACAAGTTATCGTATAAGTAGTAAAAACAAAACACCAAGGAACTCACCAGCTACAATATAGTACACTTCCACAGCTGCTAACCTCCTGAAAGCACGTCGGCGGTTACATTGAATTTCGAATTTCAAATATTCCGCCACCAATCGCAAATAAGAAGAGGAGACTGGGCGTGTCTGTAGTGTGACGCCACCACCCATGTGATGACTTCAAAACACAAAACAACAACACAAGATTTCATGCTTTTTTCCTGAAAAACAAAACGAAACAACAACAAAACTGATACTCTCTGATAGAATAAGTCTGTAGCGGTCCTAGGGTATTTAACAGAGACATGTCTGTTTACAGCAACATCAGACCACCAAAGAAAAAGAAAAAAACTTCTGTTGCTACCACTGTTGACAAACACTGATTGGAAAGAAAGAATGTTCTTTTCTGATCAGTGGTAACAACAAAAACCTATTGCATCCAAAGGTCCAACTGTACTCGGTTGCACTGAGAAATGACCTTTGAATGGATGTTTTATATGTAGGCTAATTAGAAGCCTTTAAGAAAATTTAAAGCGAAAGTTATTTTAAGGATTATGAGCATGAAATTTGGAAGCAGAGATATGGACCTTATGCAGCCTGCATCGAAATGGGGGGCCTCTCACATATCCTCCTAATTTGCCTTTAGAGACACCAAATTGTGTCAAAGCATAGATCAAAGCATAGATACATACACTTCAAAACAGAAGTCTGAATAATTATCGTATTGGTTTGGATCAAGTGTTTAGCATTGAAAATGATACTCTAGACCTGTCGGCTGATTCTTTTTTGAGAGAATATAGACTAGTCTATAGTGTAACGTTATAAATGTCTATGCAAGACAATAGCCATTTCTATCTTTTAATTAAATAGTAGTTCTTTAATCAGCCCTATTAAAACTATTATATTGGTATTTATATGTGCATTGTTCGACAAATCAAATGTTATTTTATATTTTTTACCAAGTCTGATTAAACCTGAAGACCTCACATGACGGAAGTCAAGTCGGTGATGAAAAAGAACCATTTTGGTATTTTGACCTCATTCACCGGAAGTGTCGAGAAACACAGTCGGGCTGCCCCACAAGAGGGAAAAAAATTGAAAAAAAAAATTGAGGGAAAAAAACGGCGAATCTGAGGGTTCGGGCGGATTTGGACGAAGTTTCCGAACTGTCCCGGCCCGAGGGAGACCCAGGGTTGAGAGGGAGTCACCAGCACCGGTAATTAACATACAGTAATGACTAAATTGTTAATTATTTCTCATAATTTGAGCAACTCACACGAGTGCTTCTCCCCTGTCTCGCCAGCCGGAAGTCTGCATGAAGCTGCGTCTCGCACAGGGGCATTGGCGTCGACGTTTTTTTCTGTGTTCGTTTTTTTATCCGCGAGTTTTTTTTTCTCTTTTTTTATTTTCACAGTGAGACTAACGGGAGAGGGATGCAGGCATAGGGACATTATTGTTTTCTAGCGGAAGTTTATATGTGCATGGCTTTTAACTCTGTAATGTTCTGTAGGCTGTTCGCTAACAAAAGACGAAATTAATGGAGGCAAGCTAGCTAGGCTGTTGAGCTCAAATATCATTTTGAATGGCTTGTTTCTTGTTTTTGCTAGCTAGCTGTTTTGCTAGCTAAATAATAATAAGGCTAACGTTGCTGCAGCCAAGGATACAAACAATAAAAACAGATGACATGCATCATGTGTTTAAATGGTTTGGTGTAGAACCAAATGTATAACCGGGGAAGTCATGAAAAATGATCTGATCTATCCTTACGTTAATTCTTCTATGGCTGGCTAGATAACCTTGGCTAACTTGTTTCAACTTCCAACTATTTTCCAAATAGCGTTAAGCTTTCTGGTTCTGCAGATTTAGCGAGTAATATGCATCGCACACCTCCATTAAACATTCCTTTGGTTTATATATCGAAACATCCACGTAGCAGTGTTTGTCGCAGGCTAGTCAGTTCGTTAGCTTTTGTTTTGGGGAGCTATTAATAGTAGCCAGCCAGCCAGCCATGTAGCGAGCGCCTGAAAGCCAAGGGGCGTAGCTGGCGGTTGTCTGACAAGTGTGATGTGCAAATTTGTCTTCCGAATATCACCGGAGATTGTCTCACAGTACGCACTGTTCTCTACTATTTATACTTACCATACCATGCATGTTAAAAACGGACGTTGTGCAGTGATGGAAATTCTGTGGCATTTTCGTGAGACAGTCCCATATGCCTTGGCGTTGTTTCGGTCGCATTTAACATCCATCCAATTAATCAATCAGTCATAGCGTTCCATGATTTAGGCTGTCAGTGGAAACATGGGAGAACGGCTACTCATCTTTTCGCAATGAAAAGCCTTGTGGGATGCATGCATACAATGTCTTTTGCACGTGGGATTAAGCATGGCATAAAACAAACAAAGCTACGAGGCAAATGGTCCGTCTCATATGGCCAGTATAGGGTCACCCACCACGCACACTTCAGAACGTGACCAAACCAATAGGTTGACAGACAGACCTTGCAGAATGCATGCCAGTACTGGCATCGGGAATTTGTACGTCGGCACAAATTCCTTTGCAGGACCATTGGTAGAACACGGCTTGCCCGAGGATTAGTAGCTGTGGCCCATGCCCGATGCAGGGAACACAACTAAATCTGGCAAGGTCTGGTTTTCGACTGTCGGTGCGACGCACGGCGGCTGGGTGTTTACTAGTATGTTGCTTTTCAATTGCAGAAATAATGGAAGATTCCCATTTCAACTCATCATACTTTTGGTCTCCCGTTCCCACAGTGCAAGGACAGGTAGACACCTTATTATTGGACTCTCTTGTACTGTACATGGCTGTGCCACTAAAGGAAGACACCATACTTTAAGAAAAAAAAAAGAAAAGAAAAGTAATAACTGAGTTTGCACCTTATCAGGCTACCATGGCTGATCCTGAATTGGCTGTGAGATTCATGTGCTAGAGCTTGGTGTTCACAGCCACGCCGAAAATAATCTCCATTGCTCGTTTTCCCCTCCTTCTCCTCAATCCACCCATCCATCCATCCATCTTCTTCTCTTCACCATTGTTCTATGTCTCTCATCTCTCTCTCATCATTTATCATTCCTCTCTTCCCTCATCTGCTTTCTCCCTCCATTTTTTTCCCTTCTTGTGGTCTCTCCTTTTCACCCCTTCACCCCCCCCATCTCCCTCCTCCCCCCATACTACTTCTTTCCCTGTCTGCCATCACTACTCCTACCCCTTCTTCCCACTCCCCATTGTCTTTGCAGATTGAGAACGCCATGTTCCTGAACAAGATGAAGGAGCAGCTGGGCCCAGAGAAGGGCGCCTTCCCGCACTCCTCGTCCTCCCACTACCCCACAGCCGTGCTCACCGTGCCAGGCTCCGTCGCCATGGACACCGGTGCCGTCGGGCGGGGCCCCAAGCAAGAAGGTGGTGGGGGCGGTTCCCAGATGGCTGCGGTCGGGGCACACCTGCATCCACCCCACACCTCGCAGAACATCACCGTGGTGCCCGTGCCCTCCACGGGTATCATGACAGCAGGTCAGTGCCCCCCCCCCCCCTCTTTTGGGCTCTCCGCTGCTCTCGTTTTCTCTTTCCATCTCTATCTCATTTTCTGTCCACCATTTGGTTTGTATCCCTTTACTGTCCTGTTTCTTTCCTTGACATATGTCCTCCCTGTTCACTTTACCATCATAGCCTCTTTGTTTTGTTTTTGTTTTGTTTTGTGTCGGTTGTTTCCTCATGGGGTTTTAGCATCTGTGTGCTTGTTAAAAGTGTGTCATCCCAACTGTACAACCAGCCAAAATATGCTGCCTGCACTCAGTTTTATTGAAGCAAGCATGCTGTTCTCTGACCATGTTAAGTAGGTGGTCTGGAGGGGTGTGTTCAGGCCCAAGGCATATGGTGATTGGTTGTGGAGTCTGTGATGACACGCGATGCCATGCCATGCTCCGTGCTCCTCAGGTCACGGTCTGTCTCTCTCTCTCAGCGGGGCTAGTGATCACCACTCCCCAGGGCACGCTGGTCACCCCTCCTGCCTCGTCCCAATCTTTTGTTTCTGGACCCCCTGCCACTACCATGATAGTGTCCACACTGCACCCCTCAAATGCAGGTAAACACCCCCCCCCCACCACCACCCCCACTTTCCCCCTCCACCCCCATAATCCCCACCTACCCAAACTTCCAAGAAGGAACCTCTCTCCTCCAAACTTTTTTTCACTCTCCTCTGCACTGACCCCCATCCCAACCCCCAGCTGCTTGCTCTGCATCACGGCCTCATCAGGTAGACTTGGATGCACACAAACACACATGCATATCATATGTTCATGCCCACTTACTCTCATTCAGATGCATTTAATGGAGACACATATCTAACCAGCGTGGCGCATTGCGATAATACTGTTCACATTTTTAAGGAAAGGGTCGAAGGATGGAGAGCGAGAGCAAAAAGGAGGGAAAGAAATCAAGCTAAACAGAGCAGACAGCGTGTTATACCCATTAAAGGAGACGTCAGAGGTTCTAGGTTAGCAGTTGTTTTCCAAGACCCAAAATAGCTGACATGGAATGCTGGTTTTCTCCCTCTGCCTGGGTTGGGTAGTTCTCCATTCCATAGATGTCACATGCACAACTTCTAGTAAGGGGTGCTTGCTCTTGTCAATATTCTCATGCCCAGTCATTTATCTCCGAATGTCTTTTTTCAGCTCATTAAGGAACAGAGTCCCTGTGACCCAAGTTTACTTAGACACTCTCTCACACACACACACACACACACAGACGCATGAACACACACATCCTCTTTTCCACAAAGCACACAGATGCATTCACCATTTAGACTCATACACATACATGCAAGCATGCTGAGGCTTCTGCTAACCCCCTGCGTGACTTGCTGAAGGCCATAGCTAACCCTGCTGGGGCTTACTGGGGCGTGCCCATTTGGCAGACGATAAAGAAGGAGGACGGAAGAGTGACTGAATGAATAGATGGATGAAGGGCAAGAGGGAGGGAGAGCTCTGTGTTTTGAGTGTGTTCTCCTCTTCTCTCGGTTTCCATTAGAGACCAGCCGGCCTTCCTCCCTCTACTTCCACAGCCAGTGTGAGTACTGCCCCTCCCTCGCCCTCTGACCCCTCGCCAGCACCAGCACCAGCACAGCCGCACCACAGCCCATCCCACCTGTTACACGCACACAGCTGATCTGGAAACAGTCACGCTCCTACACAGTCAGCTACACATAGTGCACCCACGCAAACAGATTGTTATGTTAAAATGCCAAAGATCGCCAATTATTACAGTATGTTAACTTGTTTATCTGGGGAAAAACACTTTGAAAACATGATCTTAAAGTCAAGACTGATGTAAGGATATACACATATATTTTGTCATAGATGGAAAGTTTGAATTCATTATGAAGGCATTATGAGTTTGAATTCATTATGTACTGTTGTGTGAAGTGTTTTATGTTGCTCTATGATTTGGTACAGTTCAGTGTTGGTCCCATGTCTTTGTGCATTCAAGCATAATTTATACCATCCGGTAACTGGGTCGTCTGAGATCCAAACTCCTTGCCTGCATAGACAAATGCATGTGATGTATAATATTCTCACATGGAATTACAGGATTGATAATCTGAGTATTCTGGTAGTCAGAATATTGCTCACAGCAATTGTGATGTCACGAAATGACACAGAAGGAATGTAATATTTCTCAATGGCTGTTTTCGTCATGTACGAAGCCGTTAGAGCTCCTCCATAAATGAAATTATCCGCCTGGAGTCTGCACTGGTCTGTTTGGAAAACAGTGACAACAGGGAGTAAAAGAGAAAGTTATTCTAATGGTTTGACATAGCTGTTCATAATTTTGGGGGTGTTTTCTGATGTGTTTAATTATTTTTTTTTGCAGAAAGGGAAGTGTATGCAAGTGTGTGTTAACCAAAGGGAAAATCTCGACTGATCATATGGAGATTGAAAATGTCAAATATGTTGCCTGTGTTTTGTAAAATGAGAGATTTATTGACCCATAAATATTTGCTGCATTGTTACTTACTAGAGGTTCCTGTTCTAGTCACACAAACAATCTTGATCAGAAATTCCTTGATAGTGACAGAATCATCTGTATAATCTCCCATCATTTGGACTCAAAGTATCTTTATCAGTTTGGGAACAATTTGCGTTGGCAGATTAAAAATAGCCAAGATTAAAAATAGTGCCAAGGCTCCAGACTCCTGATCCTGGATCGCTTTACCACCCGTACCTCTGGGGCTTTATCAGAGAGATCTCATCTCCGCTGAGCCACTGCAGCCAATCCTTTGTCTCATGAAGCAGCAAAATGATGAGTTGGAGCTGGGCTGCATAATTTATACCGGGCCATGCATTATTAAAGGAGCCGCAGCATGGTGTCTCATGATGCCTCTCTGCTCCGACTGCGCATCAGACATATTGTATATTGTATATATATCAGCAGATTCTCTCGTCAGTTCAATGCCTAGGTATTTCATGGCAGTCTTTCTCGTTGGATGTTTTGTGTGAAATTCAATGGTTGTGTCTTATTTCTGGTCTATGGTAGTAGGAGATAAAAATAGCAAGTGTTATTACTTTGTTTTTTTTTTGGGAGGTGAATCGTGGCCCTCGTTTCACACAGTCATAATTTTGGTATTCATGTGTGTGAAATATTCTGGGAAGGTGAAAAGTCTTCTGGGAAATGCTGTCCTTCTGTATGGTTTAATGGAAGATCCTTTGCTGTATTTTTTCCCCCCTCTCTCTTCCTATTTCCTCCCGTGTCCTCCCTCTGTTGCTACCCTACTTCCCAGATAAGAAAGAGAATGGCAGCATCCCTCCAGCTGTCGTCATGCCAACCCCCTCAAAACGGGGACGGAAGAAGAAGTCCATGCTACCCCGAGACGGTCCTGTGACTGCCCATGCGCTGCCTACAGGAAGTGATGCGTTGATCCTTGCTCACCTGGCAGCCGGGGGTCAGGTGGGTTTAACGGTAGAGGCCCTATGAGTTGTTTGGAATTGACTTAGAGTGAACTTCTGCATAGTAAACTGTATATTTAGTAGGGTTGTGTCCTATGGCCAAGATTTTATTATGTCGGTTTAGATCATCTCTTTTAATGTTAAAGGCACACCAGGAAAAAGATTTAGGCTGATTTTCAAACAAAACCGAAACTAAATTAAACCGAAATCGCGTTTTTTACCTTGTCAGTCAACATAACTCAACGAAAATGATCATCGCTGGTTCCTATTCTTTGGTTTGCACATGGATTGGTGAGAATGTACAACATTTTTTTTTGTTTGTTTTGATGTGATGATTTTGCACATTTTATGCAGTACAACAACAAATCCACAATGCTACTGTATAAACAAAAAGTATTGGCCAAAACAAATATGTAATTTAAACATATTAATACAATAATGGCATAAGTAATTGTTGTGCTCAAGGCAGCATGACTTTGAAGGCATCTTTGTTTTGCCCAATTTTGAAGGCGGCATAGTTTTTAAGCGGTGCCACTTTTATGCCTCCTATGACGGGTAACTTGTTAGACATTGAGGCAGCAAGTCACTGTCTCCCTGTTTCAGACACAGCTAATGTCTATTAGGCCTATAGTTCAACTTACAAAGGCCTGCTGATAGTCAATAAACACATCATGCAATACAATAAATGACCACAACACTTGTGAATGCAAATGAAGAATAACAGAAAAGCTAAACTCGTTTTCCATAGCTATTATTCAATAGTTATTCTAGTTTTGTGGCTACCCATGTCCAGTAATGCAGACTCTACGTGTGCTATAAAGCCAAAAGCCAAAATTAGAATTTTCTTCGGGATAAAGCATTTCTATCTATCTATCTATAAAAAGGCGACATCCAGCAATATGTAAGATATTAACTAAGGTGAAGAGGTGTCTCCTTAAAGGATAGGTGCCGTTTTCACGATTTGAGACTTATTTCAGGGACAAAATAACGTTACTAACTCAGCTGTTTCACTTTCTAGTGCAGTCACATCTTTACAGAGTTATTGGAACCGCCGTAACGTAATGTAACGGAGTGGTCGGGGCACCGAAATACAGCCAGTAAATAAGTTCATTTCTCAGATGTTTGTTATGATACAGTAGTGCTATTCACA
>JAUCNH010000126.1:8858-19699 GCA_032353275.1 Sardinella hualiensis | reverse complement strand
TAAAACATGAAATAAACAAGATAAAATACAATCTTCACAGTCTGTCATATACATTGAAATGAAATCAACTAAAACATGAAATAAACAAAATAAAATATTTTAACCCTGTTACACTCTCCCTCTCCTAAAGTGTCTGTGTCCTCATCAGACTACCAGAGTACTATGAGTGCAACATGAACTAAATTCCTATTTTTATTATAATCCCCCCATGAATTATGGTAATAGTCTCATTTCTGGAACTTCCTGGTTTATCATATGTTAACTTAACAACAGGCTTTACCTTTCTTTTAGGTCTACCTTCTAGGGAGCTTGTACCTCCACTTTCAGACCCCTTCTTTCTCTCTGACCCTCTAGTCTCTGGGTTGCTTAACACCTCAACCAATTCTGATGCATTGATGTCCCCCTCAGAACTACTTGATCTCTCAGAGGCCCTATCTGGTGTTTTTCCACTGGTCAGTGTAACGGGTATCTCAGAATCACTTTCTGTTGTTCCATCCAGTGACCTACTGTCAGCAGACAAACTCTGCACATCATCCCCATCCTGATCACTTGGTTGAAACACCTCTAAAGTTGGAGATGGCCTATTATCTGGCACATCATCATCAGAATAGCGCAATCTCACAGGCACATAATAATCAGAATCAGAAGATGATTCAGACAACAGCTGTGGGGCATGACTAACATCCCCAGGCTCCATGTTGCTTCCCTGTCTTTTGCGACTATCTGCTCTAGTTTGTGGCTTCTTAGGCATCTCATCACCAAGATCTTTTCTAGGTATTCTAACCTGGGCACCAATGGGGAGTAGATGATCTCTGTGGATAGTCTTAATTCCACCTCTGCCATCAGCTTGCTTTATTTTGAACACAGGCAGATTAGGCAGTTTTTCCACCACAATGTATGGGCACGGATTCCACCGGCTCGCCAACTTATGCTTTCCCCTGAGACTAAGATTCCGTAGCAACACATGGTCACCAATCTCAAGAGACTGAAAGCCCACTTTCTTGTCATAGTGGCGCTTATTCCTCAAATGTCTTTGATTAGAAGCTTTAGACGCCAGTCTGAAAGCCTCTTTCAAATCCTCTTTCAATTTCTCCACATATCGTGAATGACAAGCGGTCTCTACTGCATGTAGACTAGTGTCAAAACAGAGATCCACCGGGAGTTTTGCTTCACGGCCAAACATTAAATAGTAAGGTGAATAACCAGTACTGTCACACTTGGTACAATTGTAGGCGTGCACCAAATAACTCACATGATTACTCCATGTCCGTTTCTTTTCTTGGCTCAATGTACCCAACATGGAAATGAGTGTTCTATTGAACCTTTCCGGCTGCGGGTCACCCTGAGGGTGGTATGGGGTAGTCCTTGATTTGCGGATCCCCAAGATTGCCAACATTTCCCGTATTAGACAACACTCAAAGTCTCGACCTTGGTCAGAATGGATTCTGACAGGGAGACCATAATGCACAAAGTACTTCTCAAGCAACACTTTCGCCACCACACTAGCTTTCTGGCTTTTGGTGGGAAACGCCTGCGCGTAGCGTGTAAAGTGATCAGTTACTACTAAGACATTACTTAGTCCTTTTGAGTCAGGGTCCATTGAAAGAAAGTCTATACAGACTAAGTCCATGGGTCCACTACTGGTGATCTGGTGTAAAGGAGCAGACCTTTGGCATGGTGATTTGAACGCAACACATTGCCCACAATTTTTTATGTACTGTTCAATTTCCCCGGCCATCCTTGTCCAAAAGAAACGACTCCGAGCAAGCTCAAGAGTCTTTTCCACTCCTAAATGTCCAAGGTCATCGTGTAGTGACCTCAACACCACCTCATGAAACTTTTTAGGCAAGACAAGCTGAAACAGCTCATCTCCAGAGCCTCTTTTAGTCAGCCGATAAAGTAGCCCATCCTTGATAAGCATTTTTCCTAGTTCTCGTTTCATACAAGACAGCTCACCATTAGTCTCGACACCCTCAGGCCATCTCCCACTATGAAGAGCCTGTATTACAGGTCCCACTAGGTCATCTGCTTCCTGTGCTTCCTGCAGTTCTCGTGCAGACACCTGCTCCAATGTGGTCAACCCCAGTTGTGTGGGACAACAATAGGCCTCTGGCAGACAACTGGGAGAAGCACCTAATTGATCAACACATCTGGCAGGCCCACTCTCTAACAACTGGACCTTAAGACACTGGCAGATAGACTTGACTCCATTTTGGGGAATAGTCACCCACTCATCAACATCCTCATCCGCCATATTCCGTGACAACAAGTCTGCGTCTATGTTATGGCGGCCAGGGCGATACTTTACATCAAATGTGTAAGTGGACAGTGCAGCCAGCCACCTATGTCCCACCGCACTAAGCTTGGCTGAGCTGAGGACATAAGTGAGAGGATTATTGTCAGTGCGGACAGTAAAACTGGCACCATACAAATAATCATGCAGCTTATCCACTACGGCCCACTTCAACGACAAAAACTCCAGTTGATGAATAGGGTAGTTCTTTTCTGACGGTTTTAGCTTTCGACTGGCAAACGCCACCGGCCTAAGGCCCTCAGGATACTCCTGATAGAGAACTGCACCTAAACCCTTCAAACTGGCATCCACATGTAAAATGTATGGCTTTTGGGGATCGGCAAAAGCCAATACTGGAGCATGTGTCAAGCAATCGATGATCTTATAGAAAGCATCATCGCAATCCTCAGTCCATCTAGAGCCAAAAGGCTCTGCCTCTTTCAGGTAAGTCTTATCGGTGTTGGAGGCATGCTTCAGAATTTTCTGCCGGGGACCATAGCCTTTCGTAATATCAGTCAAGGGTTTTACAATGGCAGCATAGTTCTCAATGAATCTGCGATAATACCCGCAGAACCCTAGGAATGACTGCAAGGTTTTCAAATTAGTAGGCTTAGGCCAAGTGGTAACAGCCTCAATCTTTGCAGGGTCTGGGGACACGCCCTGGGCTGAAACAATGTGCCCCAGATACTTAACCTCAGGCATACAGATCTGGCATTTGTCCAGAGACAGTTTCAGCCCCACTTCTCCCAGACGATCCAAGACTTTCAACAACCTCTCCTCATGCTCTTCCAGTGACCTACCGAACACAATAAGATCATCCAAATACACAATTACCTGCAACAGGTTCATGTCCCCGACCGCCCTCTCCATTAAGCGCTGGAAGGTCGCCGGGGCCCCCGTAATCCCCTGCGGCATTCTTTCGAACTCAAAGAACCCTAAAGGACATATAAAAGCTGTCTTTTCCTTGTCCTCTTCATTCATGGCTATTTGGTAGTAGCCGCTTCGAAGATCAAGGACGGAGAACCATTTGCTCCCAGACAGCACATTCAATACTTCATCAATACAAGGGGTTGTGTATTGATCTGGAATTGTCCGGCTGTTCAGTAGTCTATAATCAATGCACATGCGCACTGCACCATTCTTTTTTCTGACCACCACAATTGGTGAGGCATATGGACTGCGGGATTCTCTAATTATGCCTGCCTGAAGCAACTCCTGGAGGTGCTTTCTCACATCCTCTATGTCCGCAGGTGGAAGACGTCTGGAGCGCTGGCGGAACGGTCGAGAATCAGCTAATCTGATCTTATGCTCAACGCCTTTGGCCACACCAACATCCCATTCATGTAACGAGAATACCTCGGGTCGCTGAGCCAGTTTTGCTCGCAACCTTGCTTTCCATTCCTCATCAACAGGTGAGTCCCCGAAGTTAATCATGTCAACATCAAACTTTTCTGCATTTGTCTTTCCAGTTGCCATGGTGGTCACAGAGTCAGTGAGTTGCAAGCTACCAATCACGGCACCAACAGGTATCACCTTTTGTCTCAAAGACTCGTTTCTCACCAAAACTCTAAAACTGTTCACATCCACAGCACCAACTGGAACCACCATCGGCTGAAGGAGGACCCCTGCTGGAAGTGGAGCAGCAGGTGATGCATCGACCATCAATATTTCTCTATCAACATCAGGCTTAACTTGTGCAGTACAGGGTACACATACCTCCTGTCCAGGATTCAACGTCAATGGGCCGGGCCCTTGCCATGTCACACACCCCACTTCATGATCAAGCTCTACAGTAGGCTGGCAGTGGGTAGACAAGAATTCAACTGGCGAATCCCGAGCCTGTATGCCAAAAGCATGAGTGACATCAATCCCACTCTTTCTGCACTGTTGCACCAGCCGTCTAACGTGACTGGCATTTGTTCCAATAATGACAGAAATCTGATCTGAAGTCTTAGGATCGGGACAGATGAGGGCAAGAACAGAAACTGTCTTGCACGAACCAACTATTTCAGCTGGGTACTCCACATCCACTATCACATAACCCCTGTATGGGTAACTGGCCTGAGAGTCGCTCAAACCCCACAGGTTCAGACCAGCAACTGGATGAATAGGAACACTGCTGAGATGCTCCTTGTACCAAGACTCAAAAAGGATAGTGACTTGTGAGCCACTGTCCAGCAATGCTTTACAAGGGATGCCATTAACTTTTAACGGCACAATACTTGGTGGGCCAATCAACCCATCAGGTATTTGGGAAACCTGTGGTAGAGTTACCACCCCCTTCTTCACATCACAGTTGACTTCACTCACCATTGTATCTCTGGCTTCTTTGCCTTTGCTAACTTTCAAAGCCTGAACAAGCCTCTTTATTACTTTAGTCTGATCTTCCGGGTTCTGACATTTAGCGGCAAAATGTCCATTCCCTCCACATCTGTAGCAAAAATTGTCATCATTTGCAGGCCTGCGTGGAGAACTAAAGGCTTGTTTAGGTGCTTCAACAGCCGAAACTGTGACTGACGCCCCATTATCAGTCATTTTATTACTCAACTTGTTCTGCAGTCGCCTAACTTGTTTCTTTAAAGCTGTTATTTCTGCCACATGCTGGGTTTCCACTACCCCTGTAGGTTTAACATCCACTTCTACATCTTCCTGCTGAACTGGCAGTGCCGTAACGGCTGTGGCAGCAACCAAACTTTTCAGTTCTTTGACCTCTAATTTTAGGCTTTGAATTTCTGACTGCTTTGTCTCAACGCTCATTTGAGCATTCACACAACTAAGAGATGCCCCTATCTTGGTTCTGGAAGCTTCGTACTCTTCTTCTGTGCGTATCTCCTTTAAGAGCTGCAAAAAGGTTGGCGGATTGCTTTTCCTTTCTCTCAAACGGAGATTGACTAGCATTAGCTCAGAGTTAATGGCCCCCCGTAACAACTGCTCTATCCGCGCTTTATCCGCAGCAGCTGGAGGCAAGCCACCTCTTTCGACTACTTTCAACAAGGACTGCTCAAGGCGCCTCAAAAACTCAGACAGTTTCTCTCCTAATTGTTGCTTTAGTAGTCTAAAGGCAAAATACAGGTCCTCACCTGATTCAGCAGAACCAAATGCATCATCAAGAGACACAACACACTCTGCAGGAGTAATATCTGCATTGGCAGCACGAGCTGCCTTAACTATTTCAAACGCTGGACCCCTGAGGCTCTCAAAAAGTCGCCTTCTCTTCTCTCCTTGAGAACATTCATACTCATCAATGAGAAGCTGTGCCTGTTCCTTCCATTGTTCAAATGAATCTTCACCCGCAGGTGTAGGCAGCAAGCCAGAGAAAATTCTCAAACGCCTATAATTTCCCCCCTCCATTAATGGTTTTCTTGTCTTCGCCATGAAATCTCCAACTGCACGCAACACAGATTCAGTGGAATCAGAAGACGGGCGCGAAGGAAGAAACAAGGACTGAACATCTTCCACAGTCTTACCTTCAGACTGCAGCAAAGCATTCAGTTTAGCACTGAAATCAGGCACAGGAAGAGGAGCTTCTGGAGATGGGGTAGCATCTTGTAAGACTATGAACCACGGATCACCCCCACCAGCCGGAATTATTTCAAGAGGAATTCGGTCTTTTTCAACACGCTCCTTGCACTCACACAGAACTAGAGTACTATTAAATTCAGAACTGACTGCTTGACCTCGGACACAAACACGACCCAAACATTTAACGGACTGCAAAGTTTCTTCAATTTGTTCAGTTGCAGGGACACTATCACCATCAATGACAGACAACACAACCAATAAAGAGTGGGCTTCACTGATCCCCAAGCCCCGACACCAACCCCTTAGTTCTAAGGCTAACTTCCCTCGATCAATCATTTCTCATGAACATGTGAGAAAAAACACACACACAAAAAAAACACGCGTTCAGCACCAAAATGCCTTGTAACTAACCCAAGACTATCCCCGCAGTGCCTCCATTTTATGTAGCGGCCCCCTTGTGTTGCAGTTGGTTATGGTAAGTATAGGTTACACTCAAAAGAGGGGCCCTGAGTTCTTTTAACCTTCAAGCATATAGTCATTGGGCTTTTCTAACACACTGAATGAATAGGCTAATGTAATAAACCAACACGTGCACCATGGAGTATAGTAAATGCACTGATATTTTACTGAAAAATTGTAAATAAAGCAAAAGAAATAAAAGATGATAAACTGAAAACCTTAATTGTCTTAGTTGTGCATTAAAAGTAAAATTGGGTTACAAAGTCCATTAACCTGAAAATATCTTACTATGGCTGAACATCAACCCGTTTTCCAACCAACATGGTAAACTTAGGCAACACATTCAAAACTTTTGAATTCAATACCTTCAAGTAGCTTATAATGAATCAAAAACACAGTTCCGTCAGCACAAACCCTGTGTCTGCAATGAATGTCTTTAGTTGCAGGCCTGTTAGTCGCTAGTGATCGGTGAGGCCACAAACATTAACAGCCGCTTCACTCATAAGAGCCAAAACAAAACACAGGCCTTTACCTCGTCGCTGTAGAGTGTACACCGAGTGCGGCCGGTGTCCACCAGCATGGAACAGATGCTCAGTTTTCGCTGCTCCGGTGCGGTCGATATCCGAGTAGAATTCGATGTCCCCCTTGGGCAGGTGAACTACAACTCCACGATGTTGACCCACCGCGCTGTCCAGGTCCTGAGCACTTCAGCGGAGATCGTGACTAGCCACTAGCTGCGCGGCTCTACAAGTCCTATCGGGCAGCAGTGTTATACTCGTAGTTCTCAATTGTAAACTGTCCAGTCGACAAGTATACAACCCTAACTTGCTCCCATGTACTGGGGTCTAATGTACAATTTTTAACGTTAGCGTGAATGTTTCGCGAGCAAAAACGGTGTGTCTCCCGCTGATCAAAACAAAATAGCAATCTCCCTTCTCGGGCCTTGCGCAGTCTCAGTTCTCGTCGTTCCTAGTCCAATCAAATAAAAGACATTTCTCCTGTCCAATCATCAATCATTATAAAGCTGTTTCTAAGCAGAACACATATCTCTAGGTTTCTTCAGACCCACTTTTCTATTAACAGTAACTTAATCCATTGCAAATCGTTATAACATTACAACCTGCAACCATATCAACAAGCTGTCACATATTGAAATGAAAATCAAGTAAAACATGAAATAAACAAGATAAAATACAATCTTCACAGTCTGTCATATACATTGAAATGAAATCAACTAAAACATGAAATAAACAAAATAAAATATTTTAACCCTGTTACAGAAGTTTTTTTTATACTATTATTATTTTTTTTAATTTTACCTTGGTCAACATTGAGTTGGGACGGTGCTGTTGGGAATAGCTACCGAATGGCTTAGTGGCTGGCTTGGATAGCTACCGAATGGCTTAGTGGCTGAATGGCTAATGAATTGTATCTCATAAATGACCCCACTAAAAATGCATGAAATTGTACCAAACTTGTACAGTAATACAAATAGGGTTTGTGCTTATAAAACGAGGCAGTGGCAAATTTGGAAGCACGCCAGCACACCAGAAATAACACTTGCCTGATTGCTGTTGCTGCTTGTGAACCAGCAGGTTAGCATGCAGATATTGATGTTACTTTAGAAAATCAAGGCAGCTACTTAGCTGCAAAGATAACTAATGATACCAGGGAAAGTAAAGATTATATGTAACACCTAAAATATTCTTACATAGCCTATAGAAAATATGAGTTTCATTGATCACAGTTCCCTATGTTCAGGTTAGAAAGGCTTAAACCGGAGGTAGCCATACCCAGCATCGCCTCAAAACGGAATTTGTTTGGCCTCACGCGAAAAGGGTCTATTAACATGTAATTAATATGTTGTAACTTACAAAATATCCTACTGTTAGTATAGTACAGTACATTATTACCCTCCTGCTAATATTATTTTAGTGTTGTTGTTGACATCAAATCTCATTCACCTCCACTATAGAGTTTGTTGTTTCTGTGTGATTTGTTTGTAAAACTGACATCATGTTCGAAGGCTGACATACAAGCAATTAGTTTGTCCCTCAACACAAATACTTTATTACTACAAATTACTCCACAGATTTGAATCAAGAGCCCTCCACCTCTCGAGCTTTATGTCAATGAGCTGAATCAGACTCACCCTCAGTGGTGCAGATGAAATTGAGTTTGTGGGTCTCTGGCAGGCTGACCCAGGCCTGTTGTCCCCCAGACTCCATTGCTCCAAACCCCTCCACACAGCCTTGCCCTTCCTCCTCTGAACCCCAGTAACTAGACCCCACAGTCTCCCCACTGACCCATGACCAGAAGGCCAGGCTGCAGGAGTAGTGCAAACCCAGCCATACATGAGCAGTGGAGGCTCCTTTAGCCCGCTCCTTCACCCAGCGCTGGACCCGGTGAGAGGGCACAGACACCAGGTCCCCATAGTGCTCTCGGCAGTGCCGCAGCGCCTCATTCCAGGTCTTATTCTCACGGACCAGAACCAGCTTGTCTGGGAGGAATGATGAAAGCAGAAGTGCAAAATACAGTTCATGATAGCCTACACATATTTATTTGCCATGTTACTGAATGTGACAGGGAATTTTTCTCATTGAGGCATTTTGTTTTTTCTAGCATTTTAATTCTGGCATTCCATTTGCATGATGGAACATGGATATTGTACTACTGTAGATGTCTGTAGACACCTCCATACATTTTTAGTGGGGTAATTTAGTCTGTCCCACTAACGACTGCACTAGGCTACCGCTAACATTTATTTTCTACATCTTGGTCTGACTGACCTTCATAGCAGATGAAGGGTAGAGGATCACTGCATTCTTGTCTGCTCCACTGGCCGTTGGTATGGACCTTAGTGCAGTTCTTAACCCCCTCAAGACTGGGTTCCCCAGACTTCCAGAGGCGAAATGAGGAGTTGTTGCCATCTGACCACTCCCAGGCATCTCTGAACAGGCCGATCCAGGCAGGTCCGCTACCTATAACGCTGTGTATCTGGTCATTCTCTCTCTGATTCCTCACACTGGCCAGGTCTGTGTATGTCTCTCTGCAGTGTTTCTGGGCCTCTGTCCAGTTCTTCTTATTTGTTACCAGCACATATTGTGTGGAGTTTCCCCCTGTTATAATGTAAGTCACATGGTTAATTGTTGATATTGTTACCCCAAGGTCATTATAATTTCTTTGCCAAGACGAGTTGCTATGTGAGAGTGGCTTCTGACCATTGTAGCAGATGAAGTGAAAATGTCCTCTGCAAAAGTAATCATGCCATTTCCCTCCATCCTGGACTCCACAGTATTCTTCACCATCATCTGGTTGATTTTTGGCCCAGTTTATGAAATGAATATGGTTCTCTCTGTCAGCCAGAGACCACTGCCACTTGGTAGTAGCTCCCTGCTTCAGGCCAATCCAAGCCGGACTTACACCGGCATCATAGATCAGGCTTTTGACCATCTCATTCTCTGTCATGTCGTCTATAGTGGCGAGGTCAGTGAACTCCTTCCTGCAGTACTGCTGTGCTTCCTCCCAGGTCTTCTGTTCCGTGGTCACATGAGGCTGACGAGGCACAGAAGAGGAGAGACTGCACGGACCTGAGAGGAGAGTGCGCACACACACACACACACACACGCACACACATACATATTCTCCCTCATATAAACACATGAACATACAGTACATACCTATGATTTGTATCAATACCATTTTAAATAATAATATTAATTATAATAATAATACATGTCAACAGTGTATTAGGCTGTTCAGCTGTCAACACAAATGTATATTATCGATATGAATATTTTTAAACATTTTAAATTCTACACATAGCAGCAAAAGAGTGATACATTCAGTAGAGACTGACCTGAGAGCATCAATGTCATTATGAAAAGCAAAATCATGATTGATGACCTGAAAAAATAGAATGTTTAATTATATGTTGGATACACTGTTCACATCAGTGTTTACTTAAAACTACACAGTGACACTGTGACGTGTTATTATATAAGATCCTCATAATATGCTAAGCAGCTAAGGTGAATAGCACATACAGTAGCTGCTTTTCTTGCAATATAAAGAGTGGTGATTCACAAATATTTTCAAGCATGAAAAACACATCATTTTGAACCTTGATAAACTTTTTTGAAGAATTTTACCTGCCACTCATATCAATTTCAAATAGCCTGGATAATACATGAACAATTTATCAGATGCTCACAGAATGGAACTTCAAGTGTTAAAGAATGATGGATCACGATTAGGTGGGGCCATTGTGATGGATCGGACAACATATGAGGGGGAAATTCAGAGACAACTAAGTAGTTTTTACAGAAAACTTCTACACAACCCCATTAGATTTCAACAGAGATGTATAAAGTACTGGAGAACAGGGGTGGAGTAGAAGTACAAGTACTACATCAAAAAACTGACTTGAGTAGAAGTTAGTGTTCTTTAAGCACCATACCTCAGTGGAAGTAAAGTAGTATTCAAAATGTTTTGTACTGAAGTATTGCAAGTAGAAGTATTTAAACATTTACTACTTAAGTACTGAAAGTAAAAGTAAGAGTAAAAG
>JAUCNH010000117.1:19276152-19286773 GCA_032353275.1 Sardinella hualiensis | reverse complement strand
GTGTGTGTGTGTGTGTGTGTGTGTGTGTGTGTGTGTGTGTGTGTATGTATGTGTGTGTGTGTGTGTGTGTGTGTGTGAGAGGAGTGTGTATAAAGTGTGAGAGATACAGCAGACACACCGTCCTGACACTGTGCGTGTGAGTGTGTAACATTATTTCAGTGATTTACCGTACAGTGTGTGTACTGTATGTCCAGAGGACATGCAGCTTTAGGCATCACCAATCTAAACCCTTTCCTCCATCCTTCCCTGGCTGGGCATCTTCTCAGCCGTCCCTGCACACCCCCACCCCCACCCAACCCCACCCAACACCAACCACCCCACCCACCCCACCCCAAGCACTGCTCACTGCTCACTGCTCACTGGCCCCTTCCCTTCCCTTCCCTTCCCCATAGAGTCTCTATGGAGGCGCAGCCTTCAAGATCAATACAGACCAACTCCCGGCATCAGAAGGGCCCTCCTCTGACCACTTCCTAAACCGCCTTCTCCAGCACGGAGCGGTTCCCATGAAGGCGCCCAGGCCCGGGCCCGGGCCGTGTCTGGGCCATGTGCGGACTGTGTCTGGGCTGTGTGCTCTCCTGTCATGCCCATTGTGCGTGAACTAGACTAGACCGGCCCGGCTTGGCGCCGGAACGCTGCTGCCGTTTCTGGCCGTCAGTCTGCTTGTCGTTTCATCCATCAATGTTTCCATGAGTCTCCGGCCAAAACCGAATCAATGCCTGGGACACGCAGACAGGACGGCTTGGACGGTGGAGACGGGCGGTTGGAGAGGCCCCGGGCCAGAGTGTGTGAGTGTGTGTGTGTGTGTGTGTGTGTGCCCTGGAAGGCCCGGAGACGGAGCGATCAGGCGGGTCGGCGGTCCTGACAGGCGGCTAGGGCGGAGGGGTCACCGAGAAGCTCATTGAGGCCGAGCAGTGAACGCATCATAACCCGCACGAGTCCACCCATCCATCAGGCTGCCCGCACGCTTTACTGCATATGGATGACATCTGGGAAAGTGCTTTGGGCCAGAGTGTGTGATTGTCTGACAGAGTTTGTATGTGTGTGTGTGTGTGTATGTGTGAGTGAGTGCACGTTTTGTGGGTATATACAGTGTGGAGAGAGAGAGAAAGAGAGAATGAGAGATTTTTCATGTATGAGTTTATATGTGATACGTGTTTGTGTGGTGTGTCCATGCATGTGTGTGTGTGCGTATGTGTGTGTGTGTGTGTGTGTGTGCGTGTGCGTATGCGTGTGTGTGTGTGTGTGTGTGCGTGTGCGCGTGTGTGTGTGTGTGTTTGGTGGGCCCTGACAGAGCATCCCTCATGTATAAAGAGGTCTTCACTCACTCCCCAGTCCCTGGGCAGGCAGGCAGGCATGTGTGGCTGTGGCCAAGCCATGGTGACCTCCACAGGAGACAGCTCCACACCCCCCTTATTTACTCACTCTCATGGGGCTAGGCCTGACACAAGCGCTTCACCACATGCACCAATGCTGTGTGTGAGTGCGTGTGTGCGTGCGTGTGTGTATGTTCTGGATAGATATAGCAGGTGGGATGTGGTAGCAGATCAGATGAGTCATCTATGAAGGTCTGTATAGATTTACATGCCAAGGAAAATCATGCTTGTATGAATGTATCCAAATGTGTATGCATGTGTGTTTGTGTATGTGTGTGTGTGTGTGTGTTCTGACCTGTGCGACTCGGATGACACCACCACCACGCGGGCGGGGGCCGAGCGCTTGAGCGTGTCCTGCAGCTGCTGCACCAGGTAGAAGTGGCCCAGGTGGCACACCTGGAAGGTGGACTCCAGCCCGTCCTCCGTCAGACGCCAGGCCTGCCCGAACACCGCCGCGTTACACACCAGGATGTGCAGAGGCCTGCCAGGAAGGGGAACGCACACACACACACACGCACACACACACACACACACACACACACACACACATACACACATACACAGACACACACACAGGTCAATGCCTCCCATACAAAGCTTTGACGCAGACTTGTACCCCCATTGACTCCAAGTGTCCCCACTAGAGCACAAGAGGCGTGTGACTAATCCTAGGGCCTCCTGACTAATCTCCCCCACCCAAGGATGGAGACAGACAAAGAGAGGGAGATGGTTAGGCTGGCATGGAGAATGAGAGACAGAAGAGGAGAGCAAAGATAAAGAGAGAGAGAGAGAGAGAGAGAGAGCAGAAAGGAAAGGAAAGGAAAGGAAAGGAAAGGAGTGGAGAGAGAGAGATTGGCAGAACTCCAGCTCCAGCTCGGAGCAGTTATCAGTTGGCACCTGGGCTGGGCTCCCATCCAAGCTCCCATCGCTCTTTAACACACACACACACACACACACACACACACACACACACACACACACACACACACACACTCAGAGCACACACACAGCACACTGTGTACTCCTCTATCCATAGCACTGGCTGGACACGTGAGAACCACTCTTCTCCACGCCCAGTGTGGAGTCGTGCAGACAGGACTTACACTGTGTGTGTGTGTGTGTGTGTGTGCGTGCGCGCGTGTGCACACACACGCACGCATGCTATGTGATGACCAAGTGGGCGTTGTGAGCCGATACTGGATGTTAATGAACATGCGCTAATGTCTCCCGCAGCCCTACCCACCTTTCATGCCTCGGCGAATCACAGGCCGGCGTTACCGCTCCCAACAGGCGGCAGCCCCTCCTCCGATCCACCCCAGCTTCCTGCCCTACTTCCTGTGAGTGTCGTTCTCCTCTCGCTCCCATAATCCATCTGACCATAGTCTAGACCTGCACACATACTGCAGCGGCACATTCTGGCCCCCGCGCCGACATCAGGCCAACATCGGCCTCCTTCATCTGGTGCAGCACGTTTAGCATGATGCCTCCTGCTCCCAGGTCAGTTGTCCGCGGTCTGTTGATAACGGCTCCCCGTCTGTCTCTCGCCCAGGTCCATGTTCCCAGTCCAGCCCACTGTGGGCCCAGCCATCAGTCTGGAGCTGGATGTGGATGATGGGGAAGTGGAGAACTATGAGGTCAGTCCAGCACAGGCACAGACTCAGACTCGGCCTGAGCCTTCCATTTGATTTGATTTGGCTGTGCACATGCACAATGTATTGATGTTTGTGTGTGTGTGTGTGTGTGTGTGTGTGTGTGTGTGTGTGTGTGTGTGTGTGTGTGTGTGTGTGTGTGCTACTGACAAACGCTCTTTCTCCTGCTGCTCCTTGACGATCTTGTTGGTCTCCAGAGCAACTCTCTTCTGATGCATAAGCTCCTGCCTGTCCAACTCACGCTTGGCCTCCACAGCCAAACGCTCCTCATCTGTCATAAACAGCTCAGCGCCCTGCACACACACACACACACACACACACACACACACACACACACACACATACACACAGAAACAAAGCCAGACAGAGTTAGAGTAAGTGTCAGACATAGAGTTAGAGGCACACAGGTACACTTCTTTTCCTAAAAACACAAAACTTTGTTCTCAGTTGCTCTGCTTCCTTAGAAAGGGGACGTCAGTCTGTCTAATTTTGTCACACAGAAGTGCTGAGTCATTATTCTCTCCCCTCCAGTGCTACAATTAAATGGATTCAATTTCCTGCCATGAAAGAAAGGATTGTTTGACGGCCGCTCTAATAGATTCAGCTTGACACCTGAGCCAGCTGAACCTCCTACAAAGGTCCTGTGATCCCGGGATTAGCGTACCAGGGAAATATCAAGAAACTTCACAGAACAGGGAATAGAATACATTTTCTGGCCATTTGTTGCCCAATGAGGGAAATGAAATTTATTCCAATAACCTTCAAGTACCTAAATCAGCTCCCATTGGCAATGTCACAGGCCACATAATATACAATGACAGGCAATGTCAGAGCCCACAGTCCTTGGCAGGATTACAGAAGCCTCAACTCAAGCATCTCTTGGATTTTTAGTTTATATCATAGATTTATGAGCACAGGTCGGAACAAACAGATCGGTGAAACTTCCTGTCCTTACTTTCCGTTACGCAAGTGCTTTTATGGACAAAGTTGTGATCAATGCCATTTTACACATCTGTTGCAATGATACACTATTAATCTTTAATCTTATCAGTGACGTCAACAACTTTTTGTATTAATAGACAGCTACATCTTAACAGTCAACTCAACTGTGTTTTGGTATACTTTGTGATCTGGATGAATGTGACAGACATATGTAGAAGAATATGATTTTTCCCTTTTTCATATTCCTTAGTATATTCACTACTTTCTCCCAGGCTTGATTTTCCCAGTCAGTGCAAATTCATTATGCCACCCAGACAGTGCAGTGGCACTTAGTTCTTATAAATGTGTCAGAGCGAACCAGCACGCCTCAGCCAATGAACCTCATCTGAGTCTGATCAAACTGGGCACTCTTACTGTTCTCCTCCGTCTCCACAAATGGAACAGGGCTATCAGAGTTTATGAGTCAGTGCGGGGCAGTGCAGCCTGCTTCTCCAGGAGAGCACTAAATAAAAGAAATGACTTGTCACCCAAGTCAAGCTTGATGCATGTTTCATTTGTCTTATATTCCAATGCTTTTCTCCTAGGAGATATTCAGTAGTGTATGGAGGGTATAAGGGATGATGGACACAGTTAATATACTGTGCAGGTACTGTATGTCTGAGGTGAGAATGACGCTCAGCGGGTTTGATATCGTTACGCCAGCTGCACGGCATCAAAGCTACATCCTGTATTCTACTGTAGCCTACATAGTGTTCTCTTATGTCTTCACTGCACTGCACTGCTTGCATCAATGGGACTGCAGAATAGGAAGGTTTAAAGCGCCACCAAAGATCTTTTACCACTTTAAAAAATGCTTCCAAAATCGTTTTAATGTCCAATATACAGTATGCCTTATCATGATTAACTGATACTAAGATCCAACCCCCAAATCCCCTGCTTGCATGTAGTTTAAATGGGAAACAGTGGTACTGTAGTGGGAGCCACTGTTTCCTAGGAGATCACTGGTTAAGACACTTACTGCACCAGTGAGGACCGTGATGGTCAAACTCCTGCTACTCTTCAGCACCCGAACTGCCTGCGAGTGGAAATAACACATTTCATCGGGTCATGAAACATTTCATCATCAAATATTTACACATTCACTTCTACTAGATGTTTATGTTCATGTTTATTGGTTCTTGGCAGATACAGTACTTCTATCCAAAGTGACATGCAATACAGAAAAACACTATTAAAAAGAAAAATAATTGGCTGAAAATTTTAAATCTAATTTGTCTATAGAATCTATATTAACTGAAACAACGCTGCAATATGTTTAGTTACTGTATTTCCATACACAGTTTATCTAATGTTTCTTACCTCCTGGTGGTCCAGATTTGTAAAGTCCACTCCATTTACCTCAACAATCTGATCACCCATCTAATTTACAAATACACGTACACAGACAAATACGCATACATCAAAAATTGAGTCATGATTTACCATAATTCTTCAAGACTCCAAAAATATATCAATGTTGATCTGAATCTGTAGGTAAACATCTGTAAACAACAAATATTCCCTTCAGTATTATCAATGACATCCAGAGTAAAGATACTAAGACACTATTTCTTTGATCCTGATGTTGCAGTTAAATGGCCATCATTGTAACTGGCACTATGATGCTGTAATCGCCCTCTACTTTGGCAGGAAGACAAGCTTTACCTTCAGTCCTACTTCAGCTGACAGAGACCCAGGCTTCACATTGCTGATGTAAATTCCTGGCTTCTGTCTCGGGCCGCTCGAGATGCTGTGAAAAATTTACAGACACACTGTCAGAACATGAAAGGGCCAGCGAGGAGTAGAACTTCATGCACACTGCAATGTTTCTCTCAAGCCTGAGCGTGTTCACAAGTATTCCTGTCACTGCCAGAAGAAGAATTTTGATTTCTCTTATCAGATTTTTTTGCTAAATCGTGTTTGAACTCCCACCAAGTCTGTGTAGTCTGTAAGTCTTGTACTTAATTTAGTCTGAGGCCAGAAACCTAATAACCAGGGCATTTAATTCCACTATCTTCAACCCTCAGAAGGAGTCTGCAGGCTAACCTGATGCCCATGCCTGTGGTTCCCACCAGACTCAGGAAGACCTTCTTCTCCTTGATCTCCTTTCCTCCAATGGAGGCCAGACCAGCCACACTGCTCTTCTTGTCCTGTGGAGCAAGGGGAGGCACAAACAAATTTGAATACTGTATACAGTGCATTCAGCCTATAGACTGTCATAGGCTCGCTAGGTCATACGGCTCTTTGATATTTTGTACAGTAAATAAATGTAGTTGTTTGGGAATGAAAAACAATCAAACCAAAAGCATAAACAGCAACAGGAACCCAGAGTGGCAGAAATCACACACACACACACACACACACACACACACACACACACACACACACACACACACACACACACACACACACACACTGGTCCAACTGTGTGGGCCTGCTTCCCTTGCTCTCATGTTCACACAATTACTGGCCCTCAGCGCTACAGCATCTGAGTTCCCTGCTCAGGGTTATGCTCTGCCTTAGGCTAGACTGAGGTTAAACTGGGCCAGGGCAACTTGGACACACACACACACACACACACACACACACTTACACATACACACACATACGCTCACACACATACACACACACACACACACACACACACACACACATGCTCACATACACACACACACACGCTCACACACACACACACACATACACACACACATGCTCACATACACACGCTCACACACGGCACACACTCACACACACATACTCCTAAAATTCACCAGGGGAAGCTCCATCTTGCCAGATCGACCTTCGACAAGATAAACAGACACTTCTTTGTCTTAGCTGTCAGCATCAATGGAGCGGGCTCAGCACCTAACCCTTGCTTAATTCCGGAAATCACTTTGGATAAAATACTCCTTTCAATATCAAGCTTTCATCTTTCCCATTACATGCAAAACATATTTTACTTGCCTGGTTGATACACATACTGATCCACAGGCTCGATTTGATTCAAATTTCACTTCATTTTGATATTTCACTGTTCAGCTCAATATGGCCACTAAGTCTGTTCCTACTTCTTTTATTTTTAGAGATTTTTTATTTGGGCTTTTTGCCTTTATTCAGATAGGACAGCTGAGGAAAAGACAGGAAATGAGCGGGAGAGGGAGATGGGAAAAGATCGGGAAATGACCTCGGGTCGGAATCGAACTCGGGTCCCCGCGGTCTAGCTCCTCTTCTTTTCATTTCTGTGGGATCAAAAATGGTGCTTCACCTCTGATATGGTGGAGGTAACTTAAAGGAATTATCCAGAGTCAATCAACACGTAGACCTGTTGTTTCACATTGCTATCACAAGTGCTATCGATAGGTATGAGAGTGACAGATGTTGATACATGGTAGACCGAATAGCCAACGCTAACTGATTAGGGCATGTCTGTTTCGTTTTCATATGCCCAAATCTGTTAGCGGTAGCGTTCAGTTTGCGAATTCTTTCTACGTTGTACCTACTGCTGTCGTTCTGATACCTACAGACAGCACTTGACAGCCTCAGACAACAGGGCTTCGGTTTAATTCACTCCGGATAACTCCTTTAATGCATGTTTTGTTTCAAATTTAGAGCCGGCTACTCTCCCTTGACAAAACAACGACAACGGCAAAATAGAAAACAAACTCAATCTCAATTGAGGTAATCAGGACAACCAGTTTATATATTTCACTATTATATCTAAAAAGTGGATGGAATTATAACTACTAGTATTCAACATCAGAGCACTTCTAAATATCAACATCTATACTGTCATTATTAATATGAAATATCAACTTCTACAGTAATAGGTCTCTATATATATACGCTACACCGTAGATATACCGATTTCCACAAGCACCAGAATCACCTTCCAGAACAATCTGTCCTTATGTTAGTCGAGCAACCCAAGTGGGACAGCCCAGTACTCTGTATCAGGCAGAGGGAAAGCTAGCGAGTCGGATCAGTTCCTAGCCATAACATCATGAATAAACATCTGTGCAATGTTTTAAACTTGCATAACATGAAAATGAATTCTCTTTAAATGCATATTATCCAAAAGAAAGTCCGCTCCTATTACAGTAATTCATTCATATGAATATTTTCTCCTTTCCTGCGGCCTTTGCTTTGTCTGAGGCTGATCCGCAGGGGAGAAGGTTTACTGTCATCAACAGTAGTTTTGCACCCTGCCACACTCAAAGCAGAGGGTTGTCAGTGCAGATCAGACTTGGGATATATTTTATTTACAGCCTGTCAGATAATATCACCCAGGGCTCCATTTAAAAAAAACATCTATGGTAATGTTAAAAATAGTTTAAAGTAAGAATTTACTTGATTTTTATTCAAATGTGGTTCTTTGCGTGAATATTTTTCCTGTCACTGTAGCATGACATGCATCTAACCCTGAAACTCATGAGCACACACATGCACACACAAGCACAAACACGAACAAACACACGCACACGCACGCACACACACACACTCACCCACACTCACCCACACACACGTGTACACACACACACACACACACACATGCACACTCACCCACACACTCACCCACACACACACGTGTACACACACACACACACACAAACAAATGCATCACAAACATACACACACACAGACGCATACACACAGACAAAATACACACACAGACACACATCACACATACAGAATAGAAATACACACGCATAGAAACACAAACACACACACACAAGCAGACACACACAAGCACATAGACACAAATACACAGAGAAACACATTCGCACATAGAGACCACACACACACACACACACATATAAATAAAGTCAGATGCATAAACATGGCAACAGGAACGCATCAGTGGGCACATTCACAAGGCATGCACACAGACTTCCAAAGGCACTTTGAGCATAAACAGTTTATAAACCACTCTTAAACATTTGGTCACTGTCACTGGAGAATCTGTTGGCTGCCTCTGTGTGTGCACAACACGTACTGTAGGTGTCTTTTCCACGTGATGTCTACATCACCAGCCTCATGCAGTCTGCTATAGTGGAACAATGGGGTAGCGCCTAAAAATCATCCATCTGCTGCGTAGTTTCTCAATTGCACTTAGTACGCAAGATGATCAATCTGATCGACACACTGATCTATAACTTCTCACCGGAATTCATACTGGTCATTACATATTGATATTTACAATATTTATTGATCAATGTCCTACCAATTGACTATAGCCATAATTTGAATACTACTGTATTTGTAGATCAATATGCAACATACTGGAGCACTTGTTGGCCATTGGCATATGAACTGGTTATTACTACTATATGCACGCTGATGATTTGATGAATAGCTGTTTTATCAACTGGCTATTACTACTGTGTACATTCTGATGATTTGATGAATAGCTGGTTTAGTATTGTAAGTAATAGCTAAGCATTGTTCACTGGCATAAACCCTGACTGTTGGCATACGTACTGATCATGGTGGTGCCCCCAGCCAGGGCGGCACGGGTGCCTTGGTAGAAGTCATCGGCCGCGGTCATGCCCCTGTCGGGCATCTGGAAGCGTGTGTGCACATCGATGCCCCCTGGCATCAGCATGCGACCGTGGGCATCGATGGTCTTCACGCCACCGGGGACGATCAGATTCTCCCCGATCTGCCTGAGGAGGGGAAGGGAGGGGTCATGAATCACAAACACAGGTGATTTATCACATTTATAACACTAGATTGTCTGAGTGGTGTGTGTGTGTGTGTGTGTGTGATGCCTAGGGAAAACTAGCAGCACCAACTCCAGCCTCTATGTGACCTGCTGCCTGGAACGGTTGAGTGTCTGGGTGTGTTGTGTGTTTGCTTGTTCATGAGTGTGTGAGTGTGTGTGTGTGTGTGTGTGTGTGTGTGTGTGTGTGTGTGTGACAGAGAGAGGGGTAGCGAGAGAGTTTTTGTGAGTGTGCGTGTGTTACACCCTCTTCCAGTCAGCTCATTTAGCAAGGCCCCCATATAACCCCATTTTATTAGTCAGTCATAATTCTATACACCGCAATGGTTAACGATGGTTAATGTTTGTTAACATTCTGGATATTTATATACCCCACATCCTCAAAACTTTCAAAAGGTTTCCTACAGCCTTCCCAAATTAAATTCCATCTAAAATCTAATAACGGCGAATAATGTGATAAATCACATGGAAACATCAGAGTAATGAGATAAACACAATCACATGTATTGTCAAATGTTTTGGATGTCTGCTAATTAGATAAATGTGTTGTGCTGGATCATTGGACTGTTTGCTGAAAGAAAGAAATAACAGCTGGTGATAATGACCTTGGCTGGTCATTAATCAGTGATAATTATGACATGCAGATGGCCCTGTTGGCTACTCACTTGATGAGGCCATCCTCCATGTAGATGTCGGCACAGAAGGACTGGTCATCGTTCACAATCTTCGCCCCTTTGATCAGGAGACGATCGCTCTGGAAAGTACAGAGATTGAGAATCACGTCAGTGTTGGACAGAGCATACACAGCCGAGGGGACATGCGTGCACGCACACACACATACACACACACACACACACACACACACACACACACACACACACACACACACACACACACAC
>JAUCNH010000117.1:18749809-18761629 GCA_032353275.1 Sardinella hualiensis | reverse complement strand
GTGTGTGTGTGTGTGTGTGTGTGTGTGTGTGTGTGTGTGTGTGTGTGTGTGTGTGTGTGTGTGTGTGTGTAAAATTAGGCCTAGCCTGCACAATAACCGTACTGAACTTAAGCAGAATGAAATGGATCTGTTTGGGTTTCCGTGACTGTATTGACTGGTCTCTCCATTTTAAACTCCTCTCTGTGGAAGCTCCTGGGAAAGTGACCCTATAGATTGGACGCTCTCCTCTGTGTGTGGTACGAAGTACGAAGTACGAAGTACGTCCCGTCCACTGCCTCAGGAGGATTTGATGTTCTCATGTGTCCGGGAGGTCTGGAGAAGAGAGTTGGGAAGAGCTCCGCTGTCCCGCTGAGGAAGGGGATGGGGGGGGGGGGGGTCGGAATTTATATATTTATGTATAGGGATGAGCCCTCATCTACTGTTCCTGGTCACTCGAGTGCTTGGCCTCCATCGTCCGGTCATCAGGGGTCGTTACGTGCAGAGGCAGACCCATTAAGCGGCCTTAAAACACCAGTTGAGACATTTTAATCTAATTTCGTATAGGCCCCCATATTTCTTCTGTTGCGTTTGACAGGCTGCCAAGGGGAACTCAATGGAGGAGTGTAAATAGTGAGCATATCCTGCATTTTTATGCGAGGAGATGGAAAAAGCAGCCTTAAGCGGCGGCAGACTTAAGAAGCACAGAGGCTTTATTGTGCAGATATGCCTCTTCGCCCCGCCATTCTCTCTGCTGCAGACCCACTGTAGGCCCAGGCTTACATGAAATAACACCAATTTCAGACAGAATGGAAACACTTCACACTTTCAGCTGGAAGTGTTTGGGTCCAGACGGGTTTGCATATGGGCCTGTGTGATTGTGATTTTGTGTGTGTGTGTGTGTGTGTGTGTGTGTGTGTGCGTGCATGCCGAAGTTTCTTACACAAAGTTGGCTGCCCTTGGACATCCCCGGCTCTCTTTGCATGACTTTGTGCATATTGATAAGGATTTTGACACAGGGGGTTGGCATAAGGGTTGAAGGGCTGGCCATCTTTCACCTGTGTGCTGACCTTACGCTCATCAGTGCCAAGCAATGCTTGTCTTCTGTCCTCTTCATAATTTGGGATTTTTACGATGTCTATGTGGCTTCCAATTAGAGTGAAAAAGCTAATAAATCTGGTGAGGGTGAACACTGCATTGTGGACATTAACAGTCAAGCAGTAATGCATACAATCAAAGCAGACACATGAAATCCTCTGTCTTATCTGAAGATAGCTAAAGGAACCTAATAATGAACTGAAAAAAGCTGCTCGCTAAGAAGCTAAGATATTGTTACCCACCATGCAAAGCTTCACAGACATGTGTCCCGCAACAGATTACTGCCATGGCAACAGCTTTCAAGACACTCTGCTCAAACATGACTTGCATGTTTTTTTGTTTTTTTTTTGGTTTTGTTTTTTAGGAAAGAGATGATCTCATAAACACATTGTTAATTATCACTGGATTTGATGAAAATGTATTAATCCCACATATTATTGTGTATCCCTGAGATTAATGCCTGTATTTCCACAAGACAAACAAGAGATAAACAGAAAGGAATCACAAGCCCTGATAGTGTTTGGGAATGTCCCTCTGAAAACATGTAGCGGAGCAACCGCACTGGCAAATGGCTATCATTATTGCCCTGCGGAAATAATGATTATGAGCAAATGGCCCTGACCACTACTGTGATGAATTGCCCAGAAAAAAAAGGATGGCGTCGGAGCAGAAGTCAGCCATTAATGGACAGTCACATTCTTGTCGGTTTGTCAGTAAAAAACAACTGGGGTGATGATGCAGTGCTAATTGCACCAAGCCTCATTCTACAGCACCCCGGCAACCCAAGGGATACTGCTGATAATTGATTCTAGAACTTACCTCTTTTGGTTTTTGGTGAAGTGAAAAGCCATCTTAGAAATCAGTGTTTATTAAAAAATGCAGTGGGTAATTTGTTGTTGTCTATGAGACATTTTCTCACAGGTATTTTTTTTTTGCATCAGTTGGAGGAAGATAATGAGAATATTTTAAGACAGAGAGAAGCCTTCTCTGACATTTCAGCTTAGTATGGTATCATATTATGTTGTTTTAACATTTGATATGAAAAGACTGGTCCAGACAGTGACGGTGCCTGATAAAAACAAACCCTTTCATCCTGCTATCAGTGAACCTTCAGAACACTTCAAAAGAGGAAATTAAGGGAATTACTATCTGGGTTGCTCTCTTTGCTTTTGTTCAGCGAGCATACTATTACAGGGCTGTCTGAAATGCATACGGCTAAATTAAACAAAACACAGCCATATACACATAAAGTGAAACTTCATGAAAAGACTTTTATATAAGTTATCAAAAAGAGCTTTCAACTTTTTCAAAAAGCCACAATAGACAAACGCACCATGACGAAGCAGTGCAAATGTCCAATCCAAATGTGTATGCACACATAAATACTTGCCCACTACGCGCATTGGGCACATTGCTAATCAGGTTCATGTTTGGGAAAATAAGAGGCCATTCACAAGTGCTAGAGCAGGTGATTTCAGTCATTAGTCCCACCCTCTAGTTCAGTAATTTAGTTTATAAACAAATCCAGATAATTGACTTGAAATAATGGGGGGTGGGGGTGTGGGGGTAGGACTTGTGCTTTTTGAATCCGAAATGAAAGCTGGCAGCATTCATTCATTGAGATGTATCCAGTCATACAGACCGACCATATTTTGCCGCCTGTCTGCATGTACAATGGCTTTGTTAGAAACAATTTGGTTGGCGGGGGCATTATAATGTCACAGTTGTCTCTATTGAAATTTGAAATTCAATGTAATTGCTAAGAGTTTGTTAAGGCTTTGCTTTGGCTTTGTTAAGTAAGCTCTGTCTTAAATTCCATGTTTTGTTATCAATTTTACTTAAACATATAATGGAATGCAGCCTTGACATTCCATGTAGCATTTCTTGAATAGATACTCGCAGTCTGATTACATCGGTTCCAAGCTGTCATAAATGCCCCAGTAACAAAACGTGCTCCCACCGTCATATATTGCATTCCAATGTTCTTGCCATTTTATTTCACATCTTGTTTCAAATGCGCTGTGCAGTACTTTAGGCTATAGTTGTTTATTATGATGGATTAAGTACTCACTATCTATGTAGTGTTGAATAATGATATTGCAAGCAAATTAAAGATAACTTAAGGAATCATTTAGGCTTTTTGTTGACTGTGTTATAGAATTTATTTCAACTGTTGGATTCTGTGCCATCGACACAGAGGAAGGTTACACAAACACCATGGCCTTCATAAACTAGATCCAATGGATGGAACTATGCAACCATTTGGACATATCCTTCAGGTAGCCATCTGGCACTCTCAAATACACTACATGAAAAAGTCACAGCAATGGCAAGGACCCAGCAGTAACATCTGACAAAGCCCAAAACTGGATATCTTAGGCTGAGGTCCATGTGTTACGTCCAGTAAAGCGCAGGCACAGCTGTTCACCTGACTTCCTACTTCCAACTTGACAAAAGCACTGCATCACCTTCTGGATCGGGCCTGCTGAACAGAGGTGAGGGATGAAAGCATACACACACACACACATATGCACACAGAAATGCACATGCACAGACAACCTTGGAGTTGAAGTCTAACCTTGCGACTCAGTTGCCTGAAACTCACAATGTCTGAGTGGCTTTAGGGCTGTTTTCCATCTGGCCTTGAGCATCCCAGGCAGAGTGTTTGTGAGACTCGTGGAGCACACTCAAGACTAGGCTGCTCACACATGTTCCCCTGTCCAGCTGGACTGAGCATGAGCTGAGGGCCTTTAGGAGAAAACACACGCACACACACACGCACGCACACACCGAGGAAATGGAGCAGTGGAGATCCAGGTACAGAAGGAGGACTGTGGAGAGTAGTCCATGAAGACCCACAGCACAGCTGCGGCCTCACGCTCTCTGCCAAAGGTGCTCCGCCAAAGCTACAGAAAGCGCTGTGTCTAAATGCTTATGTAAATGAGACATTTTCTATTTCAAATTTGAAAGGCATTTGCATAAAACATGTTTATGCTTTCTCATTATGGGTTATTGGGTGCGTGGCCAGCAATACATTAAATCAACTCGTGCATTAATATATGGAAACAAAGACGACAAGAAGAAGTCTGAGTGCTGTCCAAAGTTTTTTCTGTATTTAAGATGTTAGGCCTTGATGAGACACAAAAACACACACACACAAACACATCACAATAGTAATAAGCCTTGCTGGCACACTGTAACAGAATTTTGTCCAAACAGTAATCCTGGATGGACCGTTATGATAAAAGTCATAGAGCAACCAGTGTCTCTAAACAGCACATGCACAGCATCGATTTGGAACCAATGTTGTTTCATAAGAAAAAAATGGAGAATCTCACAAAATCAATACTGCAATCTTTTTTGCCACAGGGAATATTGACAGGGGCCTCCACACAAGCATTTAAACACACACATAAACAGACACACAGGTGCAGATATTCTCTCACTCAGCCTCTCCCTCTCTCTCCCAATGCACGCACACACTTTCTCTTTTGCACGCACACACACAAACACACACAGACACACACACACACATAAACACACACACACACACGCACACACAGACACACACACATAAACACACACACACACACTGTCCATATCTACATCCCCTTCAGCACTACCTGCATTAACTGAAAACAGATGGAAGAGTGGATGTGTAGTTCATGTTAATTAGAAAGTTGAGTGGGCAGTGATACGCTTTGCGAAATTAGTACTGTGAGTTAGAATATGAAATGTCTGGTGCTCAAGGGAACATACAATTTAACACATCCTGTCCTTGAGCTTTCAAGTGAGAGTTTTGTCTTTTTTTCCACCTCCCTCTCAAGCATACTTGTGTGTCATGATGCATCGTGAGGACATATTTCAATGGCTGACCTAACAGGCTGGGTCCCGAACTGGCATGAATATGAGCACTGTGACAGGCAGACGTGGAAAGATTCATGTTCTAGGGTCAGTTAAGCCCTGTCAGTTGGGATGACGTGGATTGTCTGGAGCAGATATCCACATATCCTGCCTTTACCCCGTGCGCGACCTCACCCCGAGACAGCCAGTAATAGCAGCTGTCACATCCATCATCAAGGTGGGTGTTAGTTATAGGGCAAGTGTCCTTATTGTCAATGTTAAGCTCTTTGGGGATCAAGAAAAAACTGTATAAAAGCATAATCATTCATGACATCCATTCAGTTGGATGTTTACAGCACAGTTAGGCCAACACACTCATGCATACATGCAATTTTAGATATACACCTGTGGATCCGCCGCACTTCTTTTACACGCAGGCTTGAAGCCCTGGGCCTCAGCCTCCTACAAACCAAACAAATAAAACAAGTGCAATAACAACATGTGTCCTCCCAGGAGGGTGTGGTGTCTGCTCTTCTCTTTAGGATGCCCACCCCAGCCGGCTACTTGCGGTGGCAGTGTTTAGCAGCTTGTTAGCGACTGGGAAGGTGGGCGGCCCCTCTGTAAGAGGTAATTGCCTTGCTGGGCTTATTTCCCAGCTCCCCCTTGTGAGTCTGTCTCTCAGGCGCATGGCACAGGACGGGCTATGGGGGGTGTGGGGAATGGGTGGGAGGGGGGGGGGGTGTCAGTGAGAGAGAGAGTAGGCGGGGGTTGCAGGGATGAGACAGAAAGAGAGAGTGAGAGAGGGAGGAATGAGGGAGAGAGAGAGACGAGTGCTCAGATGGTATGAAGCTTACCCAGAAGCCTCCCCACCAACCCACCCCCTGTCGGCCTGCTAATTGAGGCAGAAACAGTGAGTGAACAGATGGAATCAAGGTGCTGAAAATTGATTCTCGGGGACTCATCCTCGTTAATTTATTTGTTACGGAGGTGCAGCGACGCCTTTCCCAAAGACCAGGATCCTGCCTTCTGATATGCAGACAAAAGGGTTGGAAAGAATGCATGTCCCCCCATGTGTGAAGCGGCATGGCTGCTAAAATATACATGTTGATCTTTGTGATGGCTCAGTCACTAGACATATTTCTTGGCTTCTGGTATGCTTTGCCAAGTAGTGCCTGTTGAGGTTTATTTAATAATGTTTTTATTTGGTCTTGACAAGAGTGAAAAAAGGCTCTGAAAGCCTTCTTGCATCAAAACTTGGGGAGGGGAGAGAGAGAGAGAGAGTGGGAGAGAGGGAGAGAGAGAGAGAGAGAGAAAGAGAGAGAGAACTTCAAGGACGTTAACACAGAGCCAAAGTCAATGCATTTTAATGAGATATTTCCATTGAGCAGAAAAATAAAAAAGCACAAAAGCAATCGACTGAAAACACAGCACATTTAATCATATTTGCGGGCCTGGCGGCTCGAGGGTTGCCAACGTGACATCTTAACAACACGAAATACCAGCACTTCCTCAATGTCACTTTATTTTCTTCACTCAGAGGCTTTTGATTTCTGATTTGAGCCCAGTAATTACGCAACCGGGCCAGATGGGAGAGAAGCATCACCACTGCTGCGAATCTCGTTTTTATTTATCTATTTATTCCCCCCCACACACACACACCCCCAGCACTCGTCCAGACCTCATGGATCTTAAGAGGCTTATGTTTCCTTCCAATCCCCTTCAGGCTCACTCTGTCACTCCAAACAGTGCTACTAATGGAGGGGAATTAGGGGAGCCGAAGGATTGCTCCTGTTCGCTGGGGAAACATGGCGGGTGCCTTTGGGAGCCCAAAAGACCAGAGCAATTTGTTTTATGTTGGTGCATTATTCTCAACTGATGGCTGAGTTCTCATGTATCTTAGATCATGTTTTTGTGTTTATATAAGAATAACCTGTAGCTTATTTCCTTTATTTTGTTCTCAATAATAAACACAGCAAAACAAACAAACAAACAAAAAAAAGCAGTCTTAAAAAAGGGTAGAAAATTTGCCATCATCATTTGTTATTTGGATCATTAAGAATCGTGTCAAATATGGTGTAATTGAAAGGCATTCACTCATTACACTCTTTTAAAAAATTACAGGTGTTTTCCAGCAGGGCCATTTGCTCAAGTGGAATTGGAAATGGATGAATTTTAATGAGGTTTTCTTAAAATACTCTGTACTACAAAAAATCTGCAGTTATACACAGAGCAAATTAGGTCTCAAATTACTCTAACCCATGGTCATCTCCCATCTATTAAGCAATTTGCTGGGGTTTCTCCACCTGTTCACATATTCTAATGCCAGTGGCTGAGTGCGGCTGGGTTCAAGTAAGTCAATTTCCATGTGAACTGTTATGCAAGAGATATTTCCGCTATAGTTCTAAACAGAGAAGGTGGAATTACTTCTTTGTTGCACTGCGACATGAATCTTGATTTCAATCTGGGCAACTGCATGCACAGTACCAACTCTATTGTCAAAATAGACACAAATGATGTTAAACATGTGCTTGTGCATGTGTGGGACTCTGAGGTGTTTCTGTATTTTGTGACACAGTAAAGGTAAATAAGTCACCTTTCTTTTTTCTTTTCTCCCTTTTTTGCCAAATGGTGTAATTTTTGTAAAGACCCAGATCAGTCACTCTCTCCCAGGGAACCTGCTCACTGGGGTGTCATTTCTGCTGAGCTGGGTCCAGCTGAGACAGATAGATGCTCCTTTTTTCCAGCCTCTCCCACTTTCTCTCCCTTTCACTCTCTCTCTCTCTTTCTCTCTCTCTCGTTTTTTCTGTCTGAGCCTACTCAATGGCACTCCCCTGATGTTTCTCCTTCAACCACATCTTCAGGGGTGTTCACTGCATGCTTCGCACATCAAAAGTGCTCTCAACCTCGGTTGAGAAATAAGAGTACGTAGGAAGCCAGAGTCAGGAGTCATCCGGTTTTGATACCCCCCTGCTTGGGTTTGAGAGAGCCTTTCTGCCAGGTGTGTGGGTGAGCATGTGTGTCACCGTGTTAGTATGGTTACATGGCAATGAGCTTGTTTATGTGCACACAGGCATGGGATTTGTGTGTCCTCCGTTATTTGTGAGTGTGTTCATGTGTGTTTGTGTGTTTCAGTAAATCTGTGTGGATATAAATGTGCCTGTTTGTGTACTTGTAAGCACTCTGATGACTTTAGTGTCTCTGTTGTTGAGTGTGTCTGTGTGTGTGTGTGTGTGTGTGTGTGTGTGTGTGTGTATGCTTGTGTGTGCATGTGTGTAGTTTAGCGGGGCTGATACCTGTTTATTTTATGGATGGCTTATCTTGCCCAGAGGTGTAATGAGTGCAGTGTGGCTCCTGCACATTAGCTCATCTGATGGAAGTCACCCGCATTCTCCTTGCCTACACAGCTAATGAGGTCTTCCGAAGGCTTAATGTGGACTCTCTCACACTCCAAACAGCTCAGAGTCTCCCCTCATATCTCTGAGAGGCATCTCTCTGTCTAATCGGTGCAGTAAGGAATGTGTGCCACTGTGATGTTATCTTCCCATAGCATCCTCCCCATTCCCTTGAACAGTGAACTGCCATGGGATGTTTTGTTAATGCATAGGTCCTCGTATGTGGGCGCCCTTTGCTAGCAGGTCAAAGTATCCTTTTTTGTGATATGACGGGAACAATGTACAGGTATATGTCTGCCAAATACAAGGACTGAAACCACACCACCACGCCATTTTAAGATAATACCTAATGTACAGTAGCCTATATTAAAGCAATAGTCCAGAGCACTTAGCCAACCAACCATTAGCCCTGTTGTTCAAACTCCCCAAATGCTGCCAGTAGGAGGAAGAAACTTGATACAATGTAGGGTAAATCAGGAACCAGCAGCTTATGCTAAATGAATGGCTATGGGAAAAAAAATGAAAGTAAGATTATGGCCTATTACAGTTAGGGTTAGGTACCTGTTTGCTATAAGGTCCAGGGCTGTACGCTAAGCTTTTTCACTAGGAGCACAGGTGCTCCTAAATGAAAAAATTTAGGAGCACAAAAAAAGTAAATGTTGTATCAAATTCTTTTGTTCTTCCTTCCTACCAACAGCACTCAGCTAGTTTACACAACAGGACTAAGGTTGAAAGTACTCCAAACTATCACTGGAAGCAAAGCTTTGAGGTCCATCAAATTAAATTCCAATTAACCCTGTTAATTCTGCTGAACTAATTAAACCACACCACCACGCCGTTTTAAGATGATCTAATGTGCAGCAGAGAACTGTACCTCCAACCATAGCGAGGCAGAGTGCTCTCACTCACTGGGCCTAAGGAGAGAGATCCAAGGGTTGCTGTTGGAGAGCCCTGTGTGAGGGGTTATGCCACTAGTGTCATGACCAAGTCCAGTGAAAAAGACAACTGCATTAATTACAGCTGGGAAGAAGCCAATAGCAGCCGCCAAGACCACCTCTTCTGGCCTGTTGGCAAAAGCACTAGACTGAAGGATGACCTGGAAAAGAAGCTGACAGCTGACATCATGGCATCTTGGCCTCATCAGATGCTGGTTGATTCCTGAAGTCTTAAAGTAGATCATCCTCCAAGTTGGCGAATAAGTGCTGAAGCATCTAGGTGTGAGCCTGTTGAGTTCAATGATAAAGGGCTTGCAGGAGACTCACTCTGATGGACATCGAAGTAAGCAGGTGAAGGGCCAAGAAGTTTTGGTGGTTGTGGACGAGAGAGGGTGGGGTACATGTATGTGTATACAAACTGGGGCTTACATGTCTAGTATGGTCCAGTATTTTCAAAAATGTATAAATTCTCCAAGATATGACGTGGAGGTCGAGAGCACACACTAGGATTGGACCAAATATTTTGGCACTAATGAGGAATTGGCATAAATGGCCATTTGGCCATTGTTAACAAACAACACAATGTGTACTCGCACTATACAAACAACAGGCATTACAAATGCTGGGCAATTTTCCTATTTATGTATCAGATTACATGATATAGCAGATTACACTGCTGAGATACCGATAGCAGGATTGTTGAAGTGAGTGCATTGTCAAAGTTATCATATGGGAATCCTGTTGCACATCATAGACTGATGGGTTAAATATTATGAGTACATTGTTGTTCATAGATAATGATCTTTTTGTGAAACTAAATGTAGCCTACCCTTTGTTTTGTCTGCCTTAGTTGGGGCCATGCAATTTGTTTGTGAATACTGAGCATTTGCATCCAGTGAATGGTCCTTGAGATAGAGTGGTGGCAGGAGTAACAAGCTGATTATGTGTGGGGTTTGGGCACAGTAGAGAGAGACAGAGAGAGAGAGAGAGAGAGAGAGAGAGAGGGAAAGAGGAGGAGAGTGAGCCTGGCTCTCTGTATAAGACTCTTACTGGAGAGGCACCCTGTTGACCTGCGGTCCAGCTACAACACTGACCTGCTGGGAGAACATCCAGCAGCCTTTATGAACCCCCCCTCTGCGACTCTGCACCGTTACAAAACATTCTTTTTTATTTCCAATCCCAGTGCTGCGGCAGGCAATGAGAAGCATCCCCCGAGCCTCTTGACCGCCATCATATAATTACTTCAATAATCTATAGGGTCCATCGAGTGGCCTATAACATAAATGAATCATCCATGAGTACAAATTGAAGGAGAGCCACCCAAGCTAGGGTTGAGTGCAGTTGTTTACCGTTGTGTGATTTGAGTGAGATTGAGAGCTAAATTTAGCACATGAGGAGGCTCAAGTTAGCCACACACCCTGACCACTGTGTTTAATGTTTCTAGAACTGGCAGTCCAGAGGCGCAAGGAGGGCAAGCAGGCAGGCAGGCAGGCAGGCAGGAAGGGGCTGGCTGATAAGTGGTCACCGTAAAATGGCCATGGGAGAACAATGTGCCCTCTATCTAGGAATTGATCTGACCCTCTCACATCTCTGGGTAATCCATCACACAACACACACACACACACACACACACACACACACACACACCATTCCCAGCACATGCAGAGCAGAGAGTGGCAGCTTCTCCCCACACACTCCTGGCAAACCAGATTTGCTGCCTGGTGTAGATTAAACCTGGCAAACACTCTCTCTCACTCTCTCTCTCACACTCTCACAATGAGAGCAAAGCGCGTTTTGGTGAACGCTGTTGTAAACAGACCTCAGACACCATATGTGATGAAAAACACCTTTACTGAAATAGAGTACAGAAACAATGGTCACGTGGGTAAGATTGTTTTCTTCTAAAATAAACATGTGGAAAACTGTTATCATTATCAAAATAGGACAATAGCTCATCAGTACAAAATAGTACATGGTTTAGTATGTAACTGTAATTATAAAAACATAAAAAAAGGGTTGCACTGTTTGGTGGATCTGAGGAAATAAGTGGACCTTCTGCGTGCAGCAACGCTGGCACTGGAGATTGTCTTTTAGCAGGAGTACTAATGGTCCCCATGAGTGTCAGTGACCTCCACGTGACCCCTCTAGTCATCTCCGCCGCACAGCTCCAACAGAATCTTGCGGTAGTCACCCGACGTGTCGCCCTGGCAACAACAGAACAGTCGGCTCTTTTAAAGAGGACAAGAAAGCGCTTTCTGAACAAATAATCCACAATTTAATAGGATGTCAGATATTTGGATGAGTGAGACCATTTTAGACTTCATACCCAGACCAACTCAGACATACACACACACAAACACACACACACACACACACACACACACACACACACACACAATGGTGCTTTATGTTTTTTAAAACAAAGCCAACACATACTTTCTATCTCATTTTGTGTGAGTAAGTGTGTGTATGCACGTTTGACTGTGTTGCCAGTATGCAACAGTGCTTTAAAGGAATACACCACCTTTTTTTGATATTTATGTATTTGCATTATGCCCAAGAATTATTCAAGAAAA
>JAUCNH010000117.1:18631841-18644930 GCA_032353275.1 Sardinella hualiensis | reverse complement strand
TTGTGTGGGTGTGTCGGGTGTGTGTGTGTGTGTGTGTGTGTGTGTGTGTGCCTCACATCGCTAATCCAAGCGGAGAGCGAAGAGACGACTGGGGGGGGGGGCTCTTAGTTTGTCTTTCATGCTTTGTTGTGAACTAATGTCACGAGCCAACCACTTCAATGGGCCAGGCCCTCACAGTTAGCCGCACCAGAGTGGAACCGCCGACGAAGAGCCAATGAATGCCATCTTGCCCACTAAAGGACTTCTTTCCTTCCTCGCACAAGGCACACAGACACAGGCACAGGCACAGGCACAGACACAGACACAGACACAGGCACAGACACAGACACACTCACAGGCACAGACACAGGCACAGACACAGGCACAGGGCTGCTGAGGGGAGCTGCTGAGGTGTGGAGCAGAGTGGAGCGGAGTGGTGTGTGCAGCAGCCCTGGGCCTGGGAGCCCGTCTGCCATTTGGGATGGTGACATTTGCATGGCCCAGGCTCCACAGGCCCAGTGTCCAAAGACACAGGAGAGAGAGCACAGCTCTGCAAGCGATCCAATATGGCCCTGGTGTCTGTGTGCTTACTCTAGGGCTGGAGAGATAACACACCCTGACTGTTGGGGACTGACTGACTGAGGAGGAGAGAAGGGCCTGAGGGGACTGGTCAAAGGGCTCCGAGGATTGTGGGATTCTTCTGCAGAGGCTCCAGGGATTTGATTGGCTTTTGGATTGGCCTTGCCCTATGCCTGTATATATATGTAGCGTTAGCCACCGATGCTGCAGTTTGTTTTGGGGTTTTATTGCAAGCGGACGGGACGTGGAGCCTCTTTGCATTCCTCCCCATGGTGACATTTGGCTGGGGGTCCCTCTGCTGTTGTTATTGTGAGTGCTCAGTCATGCATGTGGCCGTGACTTCATGACTAAGCTTTCATGGGGGGGGGGGGTTAGAACTATAAAGAGCAAGTTCTGAAACTACTGCCTCCCAGACATAACGCAAACGTGTTAGACCTACCCTATGAATATGGTGAAAGGGAAACAGCTGAAACATGTCACACGCAGTGCATTAACATGTAGCAAACATTTAAAATCAACAGCATTGTTTTAACTTGTTGAATACGTTGACAGCTGACAGGGAACCATCAGACAGAGCGTGCGCGCAAGAGAGACAGCAATATGAAATATGTTGAAATATGTATAAAATGGTAAATTTGCTTGTGTATGTCTACTGCAAGGACTGTAAAATTCAGAAGTGAAGTGAACTGACACAATAGCAACTTCTCTGGTAGCATACAGTATGATACTCTACTGCTCAAAGCCATCCATCAGAATGCAACCTTGCATCATAATGCAACCTTGTTCATTCCTGCTACTACAAGAGCAAAGAGAAGATCAATTCTCTTGCACAGCGTGTCCTTCACACAGTGTGTATGTTTCACCAGCGTATGGCTCTGTGTTGTTCATGCGGTACAGTATATTGTATGTCAAAGAATGAGTGATGGGCTGAAACTTGTGCCAGTGACTGGCAGTGACCAGGCTGTGTGAAAAGTGGTTAGAACTGTTCAGTGCAGCTAAGGAATGCATGTGTGGGTATCTGTATTTGGCAATTCATAACTTTTATGTGTCCTTCAAATCTCAAGTGTTCAGTAAAGATAACGTTGGTATTAACAAAACAAAAAACTTGGGATTTTACCATAACAATATAACCTGTACTGAATTAGATGATAGGCCACATATTGACTCCTTTCAATTATAGCCAATTATGGCACCAGATTCTGTGCCTACTTGTGGTCAGCATGTACAAGGTAAATAGCCTATTAAATACAATCACCTAAAACCATTCAGTCAACCAACAATTCTGATCAACTATTAGCAGTTTTTATTAATGCGCACACTCTCACAGAGGTCAGACTTTGATATTCATGGGATTCTTATCATTTCTATCGTGGCATCTTAAGTAGACTGCCAGTGACAAGCTTTAATTTGGGGATGAAATGATTTGTGCTGAGAGGATAATGAGTTCAACTAATATTTTCTCTTTGGGAGAAATTTCATGATGATTAATAAATCACACTTTCATAACAATGTAGTCACCATTTTTATATTTCTGGACAGGGTAACAGAGAAAATTCATTCATTTCCCTCTTTATCACAATGCTAACATATTTTGCATGGCATTTAGCGACCCAGGAAGACAAGCCACATTGAATGGCATCACTAATTGTAGCTAGAGAGGATTGTGATTAAAAGAATTCTCGTTGTGTGTGGTTAGTTTTGGCATGTGCTGAGGCCAGGTCTTCCCGTCAAGCCAACAGTTTCCTGAGCCAGATGAGATAAGCAGGCTGGCCAGTGTATCCAGTCCCGCGTGGCGTATGAGGGGTCAGGGGGGAAATGGCTGACTGCTCGGATGAAATGGGATGTCCGCTCAGATGATCCATCTCGCCAGCCGTATCGCCCATCTGAAAGTGAAAACGCCAAAGCCACAGGAAACCAAGTGGAAAAAAGGGCCCTCTTACGGGCCACCACTGGGGACAAACCTTGCCACTGGAATAATCTGGCGTCATGGGGGAGTGAAGTCACTCATCCCACACTCGCATTAAGAGCTTTTCCTGGAGGAGGTGATTTAAAAATGAGCAGAGGGGAGTGTGTGTATGTGTGTGTGTGTGCGCGCTCGTGTTTGTGTGGAGAGTGAATTGTGAAAGCTATTGTGAGGTGGGTTTCAAGCAGGCAGCAATTGGTTGTGTTCTTGTTACAGCGAGCTCACTGGAGCGTGTATTAATTAGCAGTAATGCAATTCTCGGTGTCACAATACATTACCACATGTGCCTTTTTCTCTCAGCAACAACCCCAAGCACCCCCACCACCAATATACACACACACACATACATACACACACACACACACATGCACACACAACCCCACTACCAACTATACACACACCTTCTTATGTCCTCTAGCGAACAAGCATCTTCAGTCACCTCCACCTTCATTCAACAGTAAAATTGGACATTATTCATTACACATTATAGAGGTTATAGTGCTTGTAAATAAATATTATTAACCTTAGAATGGCAGCATTAGCAACAGAATACTGAAAGCTATACATAAACTTTGGCCAGACTTGTCTTTTTTCCCACAAAAGTCTACAAAACAGTAGTTATAAGTTGAAGCAGGAAGAGACAAATTGAGAGAAAGAGACAAGGGTATCGTACCACCATTTCAACATGCATTAGGTAAATACAGTATATTGTAGAGGAATAATGAGCAAGTTTTTGAACTGTATGTGTGAACCTTGAAACTCCAGGAAGTCAGAGCTATGAATGTGTGGGGTTTGATAAAGTTACCGCAGTGCCCCCATCGCTCTTGAGCTCAAGGCAGCTGAGTTACAATAACACGTGATACATCTTTTCATTCAGAGACCTATTCAGAAAGACCTATTGTGAGGAAGCCGATGGGATTCTTTAGAAGTGATTTGACTGACTTGCCACTGTGACTCACACACAAATATTCTCATTTGAGAAAGAGAGAGAGAGAGGGTGAGTGAGAGAGAGAATGAACGAAAGAGAGAGAGAGAGAGAGAGAGAGAGAGAGAGAGAGAGAGAGAGAGAGAGAGAGAGAGAGAGAGAGAGAGAGAGAGATACTCCTTGTTCCCCATTAGCTGGGAAACAAACCCTTGCAAGGCAAAGATGCATTAATAAGCCTATCACTGAGAAACTGACATCGGGGGTCTTTGTGAGTAATATCAACTGCATTAGCCTACACACTCTTGGCAAGGACTTGTATCGACTGGATTAACATGCTGAGCTAAGAAGCCAGATCATTAGTGCTAGGGCTAACAGTGGACTTTTGCTCCTGAGGCACTGGCATAGCCCTGCATAGCCATGACAGCTCATACCATCATACACACACACACACACACACACACACACTGCGGCTGGTGCTAAATGATGTGAAGTGGAAGTCTTGTGACTGTTCGCCTAGCAGAGAAGCTGCAGTGGAACTGGATGGAGTGTGTGTGAGGCTGCATGGGAGTGGGGGAAGGCATCCCTTGGGTGGATTCCCTCAGTGCTGGGAGCTAAACGCACTGAGCCAATGCTTCCGATCCCCCAGGACTCCTTATGACGGCATGATAATTGACTTTGCATCTAATGCATTGTAATGTTACAATGACATGCAGAAAATACATTTTAATACAGTCTGTGTGTGTGGTTTTTTTCCTCTGTGTTTGTGTGTGTGTGTGTGTGTGTGTGTGTGTGTGTGTGTGTGTGTGTGTTTGTGTGCGTGTGATTTGTGTGGGTATGTATCTACTGAGAAGGACAAAACATTCCCTTACTGCACAGTGCCGGACATGAGCAGAGAAGAAAATAGGCGGAGGTATCAAAGTCCAATTGCTCAAGGCTGACAAGAACAATTTCGCACATTAAATAGATTATATAATTTTCGATTCCGTGCGCCTCACACAGTTTAAGGGAAGTGGCCCAGGTTTGATATCCAGAGACATTTTATTAGTCTGTCTAAAACCCCATGGGATGTTTCTGCCCTGCAGAAACTAGAACAGGCCTTTTCTTTTCTCTTTACATTCTCACACTGCAAGAGGAGACAGCCAGCTGCACACGCTTTTCACAGACTTTTGTGAGAATGATAAAAGAAACTCTACACATATTGTTTTTTAGTGTAACAATCCATATTTTGGAAGACAATGTTTTAATGTTTTTCTTTCACATCACTGCAGCTTAAATTGCTTCCTTGTGTAAGACACCCAATCAATCATTATAATCAATCAATCAATCATATGATTGGAGCGTCATAAATAAGACTCTTATTTAGCCATGTTAGCCAATGTGTTGACATTTTACAACATGAAATCACACAGGTCCATAACTTTCCCACAGAGTGCACCTGATCTCCACAGCTTGGTGAATTGCACTTGAATTGTGTTGAGCCAAATCTACGGAAAAGTAGTGGATGAAAAATAAAAGCCGAGACAACACCGTATCAAAGGGCTGAATTGATTGGGTGGCAACTCTGATCAATAGCAGAATCAGAGGAGGCATTCACAATTCTTGAATTCACAGAATGGTATTCCGCTTGTAACTTAGCAACACAACATCAAAAGCATAGACTGTGGGAATCTAGCCTGCAATACAGGTCCGTCTCTTTGTTTTTCAGTTTCAGTGTGCGTGACATGAGTGTGTGTGTGTGTGTGTGTGTGTGTGTGTGTGTGTGTGTTTGTTTGTTTAGCACCGTGAGATTGGCAGTTGAAGATGCATTGTCAGTGGGAGTTCACTGTAGTTTTGCTCCTTCTTCAATCTCAGTGTGGACACAAAGGCACATCACTGCAGCACAAGCCTATTTTTCCTTATGCTGTCAACATGAGAGATTAGGAGACCTAACACCCAAAAGTGGGCAGCGGGGACATTGTGCCACTGGAGGGAGGTTAGTGAAACAAATAGATCAACTCACAGCAGTACTGGGACACAAAGCCATGCCCTGCAAAAAAAAAAAAAAAAAAAAATCAACAACACACATACAAGGGAAAAAAAACAAAGGAAACAAACAAAATAAAATGATTGAGCAAACACCCCCACCCCCGCCTCCACTGCTTGTTCTTCTTATTCTCTTCCCCTTCTCCACCTCTTTTTTGTCCTCTTCTTGAACCAGTGAGCTTGGAGAAACTGAAGCCCATCAGCATTCAGTGGCGGCAGTGCCAACTTGACTGATCATAATTCCTCATATAGCCTTTCACGTTTCCCTGCTGAGAGCGCCCACAGCTCTATTCAATAACGGGCCGAGAAAAGGTCTTCGCGGGCCAGCTTCTCCACTGCTCTTTTGCCCTGTCCAATTCCTACTGAGCGTTTAACAATCACTGCACAGGAAGGGCCTCTCCGCATGGGCTGGACAAGCGGCGGCGGGGAAAACCTAGCGGCCAGCCCTCTGTCGCCTCCTCAGTCTAATCCCCGAAAGGGAAAGCTTGGCACGCGGGCTCAACCCCTCAGCGAGCATGCCATGGCAGGAACAACAGCTTTTCTTGCTCATAATGAACTAAGCCCATTTAAAGGGGAGGGTGGGGGGTGGTGGGGGTGGTGTTGAAGGCGGTGGTGGCAGGAGGGCTGGGGGGCTTGAGGGTAGTTGGATATGGGGGCACGGGTGGTGGTGGTAATCCTGGGCACTGGCGGAGAGAGAGGGGAGGATCAGAGGAGGCAGGCCCGGCTGAGAGAGGGGATCCGAGGGATCAAAGGCCCAGCCAGGCCCCTGCAGGACCTGCAGCCCTTGGTTCAAGCCTGAGCTCGCTAATAACCACTCATCATTGTGCTAATCTCCCATGCACTGGTCCCCTGGTAAATTAGATTATCGGTCCAGGCTGGGGGGGATTGCACTTGAAGACTTGTCTTATTACTCTATGTATATTTAAAGGCTTTATTTTTAACCAGGGTAGGCTGATGGTGCAGTCTCTTTATTCAGCAGCCTCATCTTGCAACAAACACACACACGCACGCACGAACGCACACACACGCACACACACACACACACACACCAACTCCTCTGTCTTTATATTTCTTTTTTTTTTACTCATGCATCATTTGCTGCAGACAATGAGGTTTCCCACCACGACTGTGCATGAGCGGCACGGTTCAACCCCTATTTTGGTAGAGTCTGGACAAACATAGTCAGGCAAAGTCAAACCTGCAAACCTTACTTCTGCTCAAAGAGGACGATCAAAACAGTAAGGCATGAAAGTCACACTTCCTGTTTTTGAACATCTAAATACCTGCCTTTTTGTCTTCCTCTGGCTGGCATGTGAAGAAATCCCCAGTTGGAGAGAGAGTGCGTAGGTAAGCAGTCTGTGTACAGCAAAGGCAGGGAAAACTCTCCCCCTCTGTATGTCATCCTTGGTTACATTTTGCCAGCAATGCTATATTTTATATTTTATATATATATTTTATATATATTTCTTTGATATAAAGATAAGGGGGGAAAAAGACACCGATTCCCATGATGCCTTTACATGGATGCAACTTGAAACACCTGGTTAAGGTGAAGTCAACACTGAATAATATGGAAATTTGATGGGAACAATGGCATGCAATGGAGGACCCCCTAATGAGCGTAAAAGTACTGCACAGCTCTGCAATGGCACATTCCTGGGAGACGGGTGCACTTTATTGTATTTTTTTTTATATATAGATATATAATTCTTCCCGCTCCACCACAAATTGTGTTCCTTCCCTGTCACTGAACACACGCTTTAATGACTTCAGGTGAGGCAAAGCCGAAGCAGAGAGAAGCATTCAACTGAGCACTGAAGCTAAAACTCAACTGAAGAGAGGAAAGAAATACTGCCATGTAAAATAAAGCCTTTACAAAAAATATGAAGTATTGTCAATTAACTCTTCTGAAGCACTTATTCCAACAGACCAAGCAGCGAATTCATTTATGTAAAATATTCCTGAGCCTTTAGCCTGACAAGCCAGACCATAACATCAAAATGTATAGTCTGGCCATGACCAAAAGAACAGGCTCAATCCTTGAGTCTACATGTCTACAACCAATCACAGCCAGTTTAGTTTCGATTATTTTATTTATGTCACGGCCCTGTGGCCAAAGGCGTAGATTTAGGACCCAAGAGCAGACAGCCAGGCAGCAGATCAGTGACAAAAGGTTTAATGAGTTCATAGGCAAACACAGGTGAAAACATAGAAGTTGCCCAGAGTCCAAGACATATAGCTAACTCAAAATCCAAGGAGGAATCCAACGTAGAACATCAAATCCAGAGCTTGACAAACTTAACAAAACTTCAGGCAAACAGGCAAGAACAGACAACTTAACTTGACTTGACTTGACAGACTATAGCTTCACCAAAATGCACAGGAGACAAAGGACTTACATTGACTGCAAGACGAAGACGAAAATAACTCCGCAAAGCAGGAAACTCAGCAGAGGGTTAAATACTAAGATAGAGTAGACAAGTGACATCAGGTGTGGAGAACTCAATTAATAGACACTAAGATTGGTAGGACAGAGGAAAAACATGGAGTGGACAAAGCAGCATGACATGGCAACAAATGACAAGAGAACAGAAAACATGGAATCCAGATCTAGGGATCTGGACCGGATCATGACACAGATCTGTGCATATCTAGTCCACTCTAATCACGTCTGTGTTCCCACAGAGTTCATCCGAATGCACTGTGCTTCCAACCCAGACTGGTGGATGCCCTCTGAGGAGCAGATCAACAAGGTGTTCAGTGACGCGGTGGGGCACGCACGCCAGGGACGGGCAGTGGGCACCTTCCTGGGGGTGAGCGGGGCATGTGTGGGGGTTGGAGGTGGGGGAGGGGGTGGGGGAGGAGGCGGAGGCAGTGGGAGCAGCAGCAGTAGCAGTAGCCTTTACATGGAGGGGTTCGATGGCCAGTTGTCCCAAGATGAGCTCTTCCTCAAGCCTCCGCAGAATGGGCTTGGCGACTAAGACGTTCGCTTCAGTTCACCTTAAGACTTTCTTGAAAAGAGAAAGACAACCCTACGCTGTAGAGACACAAAAGGCCAAGCCACGTGTTGAACGGAGACTGAGGTTCGTCAAAAAGAAGGTCAAAAAAATACAGCTCTCCCCTTAAATGCCCCCACCCCTTTTGTGCCAAGAAGAGACTTCTTTCGACCTGTGAACATTCCAGAGTCCTCTCAGCACCTGAAAACCTCGACAGATTCCATTCTTACGTGTCTGTGTGTGTTTTCTCTGTTTTCGTTTCTGTTCCGTGGACCTCACCTTGCACAGGTCTGATTTCCATGGTAGGTTCGCCTCACAGTTGCACCCAGATTAGTATGATTTCTTAAAGTACTTTTTTTAGTATTTAAGGTATTATTATCAACACTAGTATTATTGCAATAGCCGTTTGCATTCCTACTTATGAAATGCCTTTGTAATGTAAAGTTTTTTATTACTCAGGATATAAGTTGATATTTTTGCCTCATTGCTATATCTGCCATGCCATAAACTGTGGTTCTGAATGTACTGGAATATACTGTTTAAGTAAGTTATTTGACAAAAAGAAAGATATTACTCCATGCATAAGTGCAAAATAATTGTTAATAGATTGTTATGGTGCTATGGAAAAATCTGATGTTTTATTTACCGAAATCAACTTTACAAATCAACAATTATATAATGCATTTGCTTTGTCAGATCAGAGAACAAAGTGCCATGTTGTACCAAGACATGTTGAATACATACACACAGTGAAAACTCTGTATGTATAACCTAAGAGTGACTAAGTATTATCTTCATGGGTTTCTATAGACCCGCTTTGTGACATATATGTGACATGTTCAAAGTCTCCTACAGACCAAAATAGCACTTTTCATAATAACCTTTACACGATGGCAGACAGTCTCTTGGGAGTTTGCAAGGCATCGCCGTGTGGAGTGTATTTTTACATTTGCACTGTGTGTGTAGAGCTCTGCTCTAAGGGTTGGACCTGCATCTGTGGAAATTCCCTGACGTATGATTTAATTTAAACTTCTCCAACAGCATGTTATGTCTGCTTGTCTTACCTTGTCCAGATCTTTAAGAAATGGGTTGGGTAAAAAAGCCTCCAGCACTACGGCTTGTCATTGTGCTGTACCATGTTGTGACTGTTATCATGTAGCCACCATCGCTCTCTGCAAATTAACCTTCTACTCTCAGAGCTACCCTGTCCACACTGTGAAATGACAGACTAGCAAAATTTGACATACATGTACTTGTGATTTCTTTTTTCAGTAGCCTTTTTGTCAGTTGAAATAGTTTCCGTACAAAAAAAAAGCTGAACAGGGGTCCTTTACCAAGCAAATGGGATTAACTTGGACTGTTCTGTAACTTCCTTAACAGTGATATTAAAGATGACTACTTACAGCTGGGCTTGTCTGGGATGTCAGTTGGATGGAGCTCGCTTCTTTAGGAGCAATATGACTCTGTGTATACAGTTACTGTCTCTGAAAATGCCTCCTGCCTCCCTACCACATACAGTACCAATCAGGTAGAGCACCTACAGATATTTTTTTTAGTAGTGTGTGGGGCACATGCATATAGGCCGTCCACAGCAGTATGCCATTTCGGAAACAGCAAACGTATTCCACCAGATGGCGGCCATGTTCAATCTAATGGGCTTTCTTTCTTACCCACAAGACAAGTCCTAGCAAATTATTTAAATGATAAGGAAAGTGTCTTATACCGTGTGTAATGATATAGGCTATGCATGCTCCTCTGCAACTGTATACTTCAAGAAGTCGGGCCGGGGGTGGGGGGCGGAGATGGGGACTATTTTTGGGTGGATGTATGATTTACCCCTCTCACGTCTAATTATTGCCTGCCAGGATAGGCCTAGGTCAGGTATGGTATTAGCTGCGTTTATAATGATTTTATAAGGCCAAGGGATAACGCAAAAATACTATTATTATTATTATTATCATTATTATTATTATTGGTATTGGTATTATTATTATTACTACTACTACTACTACTACTACTACTACTACTACTACTAGGTTACTACTCTTACTGTTACTGCTACTATAAATGCACCACTACAAATACATGTTTCACACTGTAGGGCACTGTACTGCAAGGGTGAACTAAGCCCAAGGCTGGGCCTGCTGGTTAAGTTGGTCTCATATGTAACCGACCCAGAGCGCGACCCTTAGATAATCTGCACGGGCAAACTGTTATCACTGGCCATCAGTTATGTAACCTCCTCTGCCATTCTGGGAGAGCTTCGTGATTTCCCGTGAAAATAATGATGTGGGCACAAGTAGACGGATTTAGAGTTGATAGTGGTGTTATCTTGCAGCAGAGCGCCCCGCCCTGGTTTTGGAGACGAACACAACTTTTCTTTCGGTCAGCAGCAGCGGCTGTCACCGCATAGGACCGCATTACTAAATGGTGCGGCTGTGATGAGGCATTTGTTCGTTCCACCTCGGTTTATTTTCTCGCATCGTCGTTAACAATGGTGGCACAATGCATCATATAGCCTGCATGCGTGAAACGAGATCATTGCGCATATGACGCTGCGAAAGTGAAGCTTGCTCTTTAGTTCGGCAGATATCTGACACGCGGGCTGCAATTGTTACAGTGGGCGGGCCGTCATCACAATGAATTATCAAAATCTGTGAAGATGTTGGACTCAGGAGCCGAGAGAGTAAACAGTTTGAAGGCCTGAAGTTAAACCACGCGTGAGGAAGTTGTTATTGTCGGCTGGTGGCATTGTGGTAAGCAAGCGACAAACGAATGCGCAGCATAGCATTTTAATATCCAATGACGGATATTCCTCCGGATTGTATCGTATGCGTTTGGGGGATTATGCAGAGATTTTCAGCCTGCCTGAACGAGCAAACACAGTGAGTTAGCTGGGCCGGACAGACGCAAGGGCGAGGGCACAGACGCCAGCGGACCGAATGCGCAATTGTCAAGACCGTTAGACAATTCCTGGAAAAAACAGCGGAGTGTGAGGAGGAAGGTTCCTCTCCCCAGTGCTCTCCCACTGCAGGCATCCAGCTTATGTCATAGCAAACATTTCAGGATGCCTTTGATAAGCCTGGACGACGACGATCAGAGATGGGTTCCCACGCATGTAAATGTGACCGTCCTTCGGGCAAGGGGACTGAGAACGAAGGGCAAGCACGGCAGCCGCTATGTTTACATTGGATAGTATGTTAATAATAAACATGTTAATAAGTAACTGGTTATATAAAAAATATGGTAATATATGGTGTATAAAATAATATGGTAATATAAAGTGTTACTGCCAAGTGACATATGTCACAAGTTTACAACAAATTATAATAGAAATAAAACTACTACAACTACAATACTACATTAAAAAGGACGATCATTGTATTTCTGCCTCTTTTTTCTGCAGATAAATTGTTGATGAGCCAGGAGAATTCTCAAGTGGCTGATAAAATCAATGATAAATACCATGACATTGTGAATGATGACTGCCCAGACGCCGACGCAGGCACTTATTCAGATGATGATGAGGCTGGGGCCTATGCTGGTGCTGGAGTGGGTCGACTGGAGAGAAGACTGGGCAATGTTAAGGCTGTCATAAGAGGCCCCAATGAAGGTGCAGGAGCATACATAACCTCCAAAGAGGTGGGGGCAGGAGCCAAGGCTGAGGTGTACAAGGGATCAGTAACACTTGGATCAGTTAAAGTGAAGGAAAATATTCTTTACACTGGTGTGAAAGGATCTATCTCTCAAACTGGTGTAAAAGCCATGGCTAAAGCAGAGGTGGCGAGTGTGTCATTGGCAGCTGGACCAGTTAAGGGGAAGCTAGGTATAGGGTTTGATACTGGACTACAAGCAGGAACAGATGGGGTAGGTGTGAAGTTTCTTGGAATTGGGTTCAGCATTGGAAAAACATCAAGTATATCTTTCATGGGTTCAGAGTTTAAACTAGAATGCTTTTCCGAAGAAAAGGCCAAAGAGTCTTGCTTGCTCCGACACACCATGGAGTTAGAGCGGCAGAGGGAGCGCAAAGAGTCTTGCTTGCTCCGACACACCATGGAGTTAGCCCGGCAGAAGGAGCGCGTGCCTGCCTTAACGTCATAGCGTGAGTCGACACGCCAAAGTTTGGGCAACAAAAAAGCCTGCTTCCCGTTTGGCGGCGTTGCCTTCGATTGCCTAATTCTTCATCACCAGCAGTAGATGTACAGTAGATGTAATTCCAAACACATTAAGAGATATGAGCCAAAACACGTTTTTGGTCATTGCGGCGCCCCCTATTGGCCAAATCACACAAAATTTACTGAGGCTACTGTGGATGGTGTCCAGTGTCATCCCACCAAAGATGGTCTTGATATGTCAAAGTGTTTTTGAGATTTGAGCTCACTTCTAATTTGGCGGCTTCACCATCAATTTAATTGGCTGCCACGGGTGAACGCTTTGACGTATTGAAACGAAATGAACACCCCTCAGGAGGCTTGGTGTGAAGATCATGCGTGCCAAGTTTCGTGACAATCGGACAAAATATGTGGCCAGGAACACTTTACTTTCACTTTTGACAATTTCCAAAATGGCGGAAAATCCAACATGGCGGAAAATGACGTCATAAGGTGCGTTGTTAGGAAGAATTC
>JAUCNH010000117.1:18341057-18357973 GCA_032353275.1 Sardinella hualiensis | reverse complement strand
ACACACACACACACACACACACACACACACACACACACACACACACACACACACACACACACACACACACAGTTTCTCTCTCTGGATGACAGAAAGATGTCTTTCACATTTCTGTTCTGTGGAAAAACAACACTCACTTGTGTCTTTTATTGTTACATGTAGATTAGTAGAGAAGAGTCACTACACTACACTGCAGTATTTTCCTGGCGGACCAAACACTACACGTTGACTTCACACCTGACATAATTCTTTTGTCATGATAATGACATAACTATGTTATAATCATGTCATGACAGGTGACCCTATCTTTAATTACGTTGTTATGAAAGTCATTGTCCAATGTCGATCATCTTCAAAGACTGTCATGACAGTGTTTGTTTAATGTTATGACAGTCTATGAAATGACATAGACTTATATGGCATCCAGAAATTCTGCCATGATAATTACTGAGAATGGCAACATGACAGTCATGCCATTGCATATTTTCTGTCATGATGAACAATGACAGGATATGACATAGCCCATGACATGATTATGACAAGATTATATCACTGTTATGACGTGGGTTCAGGGAAAGTGTTCATTTCCTACTCACATCTGACACTGAACTATTGTCAGTATCTCTTCTGATTAAGACTGACAGACATTTACTTTGGTGTTCTATGCATTATTATGATCTCCCTCTTTTACAGCTGTTGCTTAAACAGACATCACACAATTTACCTTTAAATATTTAAACAACAGGCATTATCTAATCACATTTTGTTGTGATTTCTTGTTGTTTAAATTATGTCATGTTGATTGCAAGGGAAAGAAAATCAAATAGAATATATTGCTGGAAGAAATAAAAAAATACGATTGTATTCATCCCAGCTCTAGAGGTAGCATGCCCCTCAACAAGCACTCTCATTTAAAATCAGGATGGAGAGCCTTTCTGTGCAAGCACATTTCTCTCCTGATTCTTTAATGTCGGTCCTGAGAGAGTGAGATGGAAGCTGGCAGTGGGGCCTTGTTTGGCTGAATTGCATCGAGGACTTTATGTTCCCTACATCTGCGAGTGTCACATTAAATCTCACACTCTCCTCTCCATCCATTTGCAGGCCGCCAGAAAGCATCCGCTGTGATGAGCACCAGGCCAACTATGTGTAAGTGAACTGTGTGCTGTGACGTACAGGGCACCAGAGGAGAGGGTGAAGGCCTCAACACAAGCACATCTGGCATTCAGACGTATTGTGGATGTGGTATAACACACATATGCATGTATGTATAGTATGTACAGTATGTATGTATGTATGTATGTATGTATGCATGACCTAGTCTTCAGAAACATACCTATCGTATGCAGGAGTGCATGAAAATGAATGCAAGAATGCATGGAAAAGTCTGGAAATATCACAGGAGAGATGCCCACCACTGACTATGGCATGTATGGGTGTGGCGTACAGAATATGTACAGTATGCTGAATGGGGGGACTTGACTTTGGATGTCATTGTGCAGTTTTTAGTGTTTTCTCACCTTCTATATTCCAGCTAGGAACTCCTGCGGTGATGAAAGTTATATTTTAGAGGTTTTATTTAGGCAGTACCCATGACAAAAAAAATATTTTTCTAGATCCAGTGCTGACTGTGTCTGTCTAGGTGCTTTAAGGTTCCTTGTGCCGTTAATGCTCATTTGGTGAACAATCAGTTGTAGTGACCAATGCAGCTCTTTATCATGCACTTCCTATTTTCGTGGAACATGCTTTATGGGTCTTTATGCAAACACAGGTATTCCACTACTAAACATTCAGATCTGGTAAATTTGTAACATTGTTGTGCTCTGTCCTTATGTCAAAATTCATACACTGTATTCCAGTCTACAGGTAACTAGAATACATGCATACCTGATAAAATATGAACTAAATGGTAACAGTGTAGCTTGTTTGCATAGTGCTGCGCATACTCTACATTGGGAAAATGCAGTGGTCAGCAATTTGCCGTCACGGATATGCATACATAAGGACACAGGGCAGAGCACCAGATCCAGTTAAAACTTCTTTGAAAGACCTAGTGTGCTCTACGTTGGCAGCATATCCAGGTCTGACTCATAGGAGAGGTCTTTCAAAGAAGTTAATTTCTCGAGGGAAATACACTTGAGCAATACTAAGCAGTAGAGCATGTTAACATACCTGGAAGGGCTGTGATAACATTCTTGTTTTTTTAAAGGCATTGCACTAGCTGCGTAAATATCACGATGACTAATGCATATTCTGTCAACACCAGAAGTAAGAAAATAGGGCTGCATTCTGTCTGTGATCATTCAGCAGGTGGATTGGTGTGGGTCTTACAGAGTGGGGATTTAGAGATACTAATACTGTACCGTGTGTGATACTCGAAAGATACTCATGAAAGAGTGTGGGATCATCTCTGCTCAAAATCAGCAAGGGGTCACTTAGTGCTGAAAACCAAGGGATACGCACACTTTTATACGTCATTGACTGAGCAACATTAGCCTTCTGCTGTAATTTTAGATTAGTGGCATCACCTGAGCAAAACATAACCCTCTGATAACCCTCTACTGAAAACTGAAACAATGTTACTGTATCTCATCAATAAGTCATGCTTACTGTACTTGAAATCTGTCTGTTTTGTTTTTATACAGTATTGCTTGTTCTCTTCAGATTTATCACGTGGCTGTCAGTGTTTGCAAAGCTAATGTTTGTAAAGCTGTTTTAATTCCAGATGTATAGTCAGTGTGTGCTCAGAAGAAGAGTAAAAACAAGGTTGACAATCGTATGACGAGAAAAAAACTTTGAAATGTTTAAAAAGCAATCACGACACTGAACATGCAAAGTATCAGACATCAAACCAATGCATGCAAGTTAATTTCTGCTTTATTTCTCTCACTTTCACACAAACACACACACACACACACACCCTCTGTCTCTCTCTCTGTCTTTTCCTTCTTCACATGCACACACACACTCACACAAACACAAGATATAATGACATGCAACAATGCAGAAAAGTGATTAAATTACAACAGAGAAGACATACAGGATGAGAAAAGATATATATACTTTTTAAAAATCATGGTCAAAAGTGGTTGTTTATAATTTATGGCCTTATAAACAACTAGCCTACAGGTATGTACACGGGTGTCTATATCTGTGTATTATATGATTGTAAATTAGATACTCTACAAGCTACCACAGATTCCAATCCAGAACTAAGACAGAAAGAAAGGGGCTTGGAATGCCTACATAAATCTACACAAAGGTTGTGTCAGCATAGTTTTACAATTCAACTGGAGCAGTAGTTATGGGGATTAATGGCATTCAGTCAAAGTGAGCAAGACAGTCTAGTAAATACACAATCAAATCTGTGACCTTTATGCCAAGGCGCTGGCCTGAAGACACTGTGACTCAGCGCAAAAAAAGCTCCATTGTCAGCAATCCACAACTGCCTAAGGAATGCACTGAGCACAATTTTTTTATCAAACTGTTGACCCACTTTTTATGATTGCAATTAAAACAACATACTTGGAATATTCATTGTTTGTATGATGTTAGACTGCTGGTATTATCAGTATTTCACATAAATATATACATATATACAAACCATGACCATATACAATATTTCACTTATGACTGCTTTGACATTGTCTGTGTAATGAATGGCACCTTCAACTAAACCTTCATGTCTTTACCCTAACCTTGACTAGATCATTGAGCTAATCTTAATTAGTAAATGAATGACCTTAGAATGTACAGACACTGAGTTTGAAAAGAAAAAAAAAGAATGATTTGAAGAAAGCATGAAGACAATTCATTTAAGAAAGAACACACAAATACACACAGAACAGAATCACAAATAAATATTTGTGGCATGGAAGAGAAAGAAAACACATATGCATGGCATCACTCTAGACACATTTGTGGATCTAAATTAAATGTCTTAAAGAAGCAAGATGAAAGCATGGCAAACAGGAAATAGATCATCATGCAGTTAAAGCCGACACACACAGATATGAACACAATTAGGTCCATGCATGAAGCGCATATCCACAGGATTTGGAGATAGGCTCAGTGCAAATTTACCTTCACTGTCAGACATGGCACCCTGCAGGTCATCCATGATGAAGGCTATGTCACGATCGTACCCACGAGTCCTGGACTCCTCTCGCATATGCTGCTGGACCTCAGGTAGGGAGTGGCTTGAGCCAAACTGGTCCCGGGAGTCAGCCGAAATGGGGGGTAGGGGGCCGGCTGATGCTCGAGCCATGCCCATGGGCTGACCGACTGGACTCAATGGGCTCTCCTCCTCAGAGTTCTGGGCCACTATTGGGATGCGTCCTCTACTCTGGCTGATGGGAAGGCTGGTTGGTTTGGCTCTGGCCGAGCCAAAGGAAGAGTCCATTCCCTCACCTTCTGTCTTTAACCTAAGTGAGGAACTGGATAGGTCTCTTTTTATGGAAAGGTCAAGTCCGTACACGGAGGACGGCCGGGAGGAAGGTCTTGAACGAGTACCACTAGGGTATGTGCCGTCGTCTTGTAATGATCTCAACCCTGGGCTGAGGTTGAGAGACTGTCCCAAGTTTAAAGACTGCGCCAGGTTAGCGCCCAAACTAGAACCCAGATATTTCTGCTGCTCTGCGACGTTTTTCCTCAACCCAAAGGTAATTTCGTCCTGTAGAAGCCGAGCCCTGGTGGCCAGCCCACCCACCGAGGACCCGGTTGATGCTAAAAAATGACTATAGTCTGGTTCAACATCTCTGCTTTCTTGAATGGGGGAAAATTTTGTTATTTTAGGATCCATAAGAGCTGCCTTTTTCTGCTTTAATTGCTTTTGGTAAAGGACAGAGGCGGGGAGTTGTTTGGCAGCCTGTTTCTCCAAGGTGAGCCTTCCAATACTGTATTTCTCTGACTTGGGGAAGTGCCTGTAGCTGCTGTCACTGGGCAAGTAGTGTGGCAGGCCAGTGAGGGGGTCCAGACCTTCAGTCCCTCTTCGGAACTCCTGCTTAATCTGTTGCTTCAAAAGTTTCAGTTCATATGGCTCCTCCATTGGGTCCTCCTCAGTCTTTCCATAAGGGAGCCTACCCGTACCCAAGAAGTCAGCCACTTCGGCCGTGCGCCGCACCTCTGCTGCACGGAGCAGGCGGTCAGCCTTACTCATGTCTTTATCTGGGATAGTAAAACTGGAAGTAAGTCCAGAGGAGCCCTTGGTGAGCTCACCAATGTCATCGATCAAAACATAGTTCCTGGCATTGTGGTGATCAATGTCTGTGTAGAAGGACTCAGCAGAGATACTGGACATTGGGCTACTGGCCATACTGCCTCTCTCTTCCAAAGCCATTCTAAGGTCTAGGTTGCTGTACTTCCCTCCGAGCTGAGAGACGCCATACGTGCTGTCGGTGGAAGAAGGAACCATTAGGAGTGGTTGATTGTGGATCACTTCATAGTTGGTTGTGATTTTGGGCTCCAGTTCTGACATACCAGACTGTCGTGGCTTTTGCTGCATCATCATCAATTGGGAGGCATGCTGGTAACCTGTCTGTTGGGACTGCTGAAGGCTTGGCACTGAGGAGTACACGGACTGGGTCTGATAGGGGGACACCTGCTGATGGTAGACAGACTGCTGCTGATACAGTGTTTGCTGGGGGTAATGACTGTCTGCTTGAGTCTGAGGGGCATACTGATAGTACTCTCCATACTGGGACTCATTATCAGTCTGTCCTGGGATAAACTGGTTGAACTCTGACTGCGGAGCAGTACGTGGTCTTTCGAGCCCCCTGCCATTACGCCTTGCCTCCCTGATGTTGCTGACCTCACTGTCTGACATGTAGTCTCTTTCCTCTGCTACCCCTTGCAGATAAGCCCTCTCTCTCTTCTCTCTCTCTTTCAACAAGGCATCTTTCCTACGATTGATGCCCATTTCCAGGTACCTCAGTTTGGCATCAATCTCTTTCTCCTCCTCATCAAGTTCTGCCTGTTTCTTACGGAGCTTGGAGGACTCCCTCTCCACAAGGTCAAGCTCCTTGTCAATGTCTTGCAGGATTTTAGCACGAGCCATAGTGGTATTTCTGCACATCCTTCTTCGGCCTGAGCCAGTGCTGTACCCAGATGGTCCGACAATGTTGTCCTCCTCTGGTGGAGGATGTGGAAGGGTACGCTTTACTTTCTTCTGTGAGCCATAGGGAGTGCCACTCTGTGAACCTTTGCTCTGCGACAAAATATTAACATGAAACTTTGTTATTCAATTGAATCAAAGCCTATGCAATAAGATTATAGCCATTGTAGATGTAGATTGAATAGGAATACTTAAAATGTAAATAAATAAATAAATAAAATATTAAAATGAATAAAAATACTGTACTTTCTAATGATTTCAGAATCACTCACCGCATAACTTTCAGAGTAGTGATAGGTGGATGTCATTCTGTCTTCAGTAGTTGGGCTGAGAGACTTTGGGTCAGACAGGGATCGTTGTGAAGGCTTTAGTGATCTGGGGCTACCTGGGGAGTGTCTTGAATGGTCAACAGTGAGCATCTTCTGTCCACCTTTGCCTATGGATTTACTAGGAGACAGAGGTGAGACGGGAGAATACAGGATTTTAGGCGTAGAACCAGTGCCATCTGCTTTGAGATGCGTGGTTATGCCAATCTCCATGGGACCAGCATGTGATGATGTTTCATCAGAGTCAGACTCTTCTCCTCTTAGCTGTCTTCCAGTGCCAGGGAAGTCTACCTTGGTGTCCAAATGAGCTCGCACAGGTGAGCGTCTGATGGTTCCAGAATGATCAGTTTGAACTGATATCTCAGCTACTGTTTGGATTGCAATGCTGGAAACCTTAGAGGACTTGCCCTTCTCATCTCCATATTTACTTGATCGCGACCTTCGTCTGCTTCGGACAGGAGTTTCCCATTCATCCTGGTCTTCATCATCAGTCTGGACACAACTATCCACACTTCTCCTATTTCTTCTTCTCCTGCCAGGATATGGTTTTTCATTGCCATATTCATCATCAGTCTGCACACCACTATCAACAATCTTCTTGCCACTCACTACAAGTGCAGAGTCAGTTTTACCATCTTTAATGACTCTTGCTGATGCGGGGATGCCTTCAATGGGAGCAGGGCCCAAGATATCTTGGTCCTGACCAGGTAGTATGGAGGGTGTTGAAGAGTCATCCTTAACAGGCCAATACTGGCCATCACCTCTGCCAATATACTGCTGATCCAGGAAATTTGTGTCTGTGTTAATTGGAGGTGACATGCCTTCAAGTGTTTCTCGGCCATATGGGTAAACTTTCTGTTCCTGCAGTTGTTGTTGCAGCTGCTGCTGAAGTTTTTGGATTTGTTCAAGCTGCATTTGTTGCTGGGCAAAAGTCTCCTGTTGCAGGATCAAGTGGGCTTGACGCTCCTCTTCCTGCTGTAACAGCAGCTGATGTTTCATGGTCTGCAACTCTTCAATCTCCTTCTGGACAATCATCTGCTCCTGTTCCCGGAACCTTTGAATTTCTTGCCTCTCCCATTCCAGCTCTTCAGCAAGACACAGCTGCTTCAGCTTCTCCAATTCAAGGAACTCACGCTCAGCATGATATTGTTGATCCTTGCCATCATCAAAACCAGGGAAGCTCGGGGAGAGCAAAATATCCAATGAGGCTGCTATTGCCTCAAGGGTTGCATCAGAATATATTTCAGGATATGGTGCCATACCAGGGAAAAGGTTGGCAAGGATTGCAGGCAACATTTCTTTGGAAAGTCCAGTCTCTTGAGAAATGATCTGACCAGCAGCTGTTTCTTGTATGAACCCATAAGGGGTAGGGAGATTCTGTAAGGTTGAGAAAACCTCTATAGTGCTACTTGGTTGTATTCCAGACAATTCATTGTAAGTTGTAGTAAATATTGACCCTGGTTGGGTGGTTATTGCAAAAGTGGATGGGACTGGTTCAGCAACAGATGAATAAACAATTCCATTTGTTGACCTTAGCACACTCTGAGTGTAATGTGCAGTGGTGATAGTGGTAATCGCCCTGGTGCCTTTGCTTGAATAGTCCAAAGCTTCATCTGTTGTAGAATCAAATATACATGTGATTTTAAGTGTATTCTTCATTGGTTATTGGCATGCAATATATCAAAAAAGAAAAATAGAAGAGAGTAGTGCATGCAATTCATTTCTCATGCTTATCACTTAGCATGAAGCAAAGCCAAAACACTGTGGAAAAACACGCAGGCACATGCAAGCATCTGTGAAAAAGAAAGGAAGACAAGCATTAAACAAAAACAAACAGAAATAGATTTTGCCTTAATAAAAAGCGGAACATAAAAGAAACAAAATTACTATGCAAGACATGCAATAACACAAAAACATTTTCACACTCACCTGTGGACATTTTTGCTGAGGTCAAGTCTATGGCGCCATCTGACGCTCCATTCTGGTATCCTAATCCATTCTTCCCCTCATAGTAGAAGAGTCCACTCTCAGAGAAATTGTTATCCGAAACTGAGCTTTTCATGTTACTAAGGTCTGTAATGCCAAGGGTGGTAGGTGTGCCATACTGATAATGATCATCTCTGTATCCAAACCGATTGTCAGGCATTGTGGTGGCTGGTTGCTGTGTCCTGCAGCTCCCTGTGAATGGAAGTTTGTATATGACGTCACAGCACACAGCCCTCCGACCAGCTGTGAGATCCACAGGGGTGCCATCATCCTCCATTACAGTGGTCACTATACCTGAGGAAGTGGTAAGAGCCACAATAACTGGCTTGGATGTGGTGAGATCTACGGCTGTGGCATATGCTTCTGTGTGAGCTGGTATAAGGGGTGGAACACCACCAGTGTCACTCATTATGCTTCCAGGTGCAATTGTCACAGGTGTAGTTGTACTTGCCATGCTCTCCACGGCACCATAGGACAGATTAACAGGAATTTCCATGCTTGATACAGGTTTAGGCTGAGAATCTACTGGTCTGTACACTATCTGTGCAACAGGTTTGCATGGGGTATAGGTCGTAAGTGGAAGAGGCATGGACGTAGTGTTGCCCAAATCCAGTGGTTTCTCAGCTGTGTTGTTATAGGAAGCAATGGTGGCAGAGCAAGTGACTATTGTGATGCTGTCTGTCACAACAGAGAGTGTTGTGGCTGGTGTAATCTCTGCGCTCAGATTTACCACCTCTGGCTGAACAGCTGTTGATTGCCGCCCACTAGAATCACTTGAGAAGGACTGCCGACTGGATTTGGGAGCTGTCAAGTCCATGCCTTTGTCAGTCATGGTAAGACTGACTTTTGAAGTGCAAAGATCAATGACATCTCCTGGATATTGAATCCTTCCATTCTGTTTTGGCTTTGATTGGACTTTGATGGGAGTTGTATCTGGTTCCATAAAAACACTAGAAGTGGGTGAAACGGGAACAGATTCCTCAGGCATTATTTCTTGTACAACTGAAACCATAGTAGTTCTCTGGACTTCTGTTGTAACAACCTGGGTCACCACCTTTGGCATTGTTTCAGGCTGCTGCTCTGTAGTTGAAATTGCAGAGTACACTTGACTAACACTTGAAACAACTTTCTCCGGACCTATTATTTCTTCACTTGCTATTGCTTTAGTAACTTGTGTGTATGTAACTGGAGGAGGTGGCATTGTTGGAGCTTGACTTTCTGGACCTCGAATTTCCTGGCTTTCTACTGATTGTGTGAATTGAGTGTATGTAACTGGTGCCACAGGAGGTGCTTGTGTCATTTGTGGTTCTTGGCCTTCTACTAATGGTGTGAATTGAGGGACTGCACCAGGAGGAACAGCTTCACTCTCTTCCCTGGTTGCATATTGGAATGGAACTTGGGCTGGGTAAGCAGTTGGTTGCTCTTGTGTTGGGGGAAGACCGGTAGCTGTGTCAAGAGGTCCTTGCATGGGTGGAACAGTTTCTTGTGATGCATACATTACAGGTTGTTGTTGCTGCTGCAATACAGGTTGAGCATCAACATATGCCATCTGTTCTTGAGTTGAAGGTGGGGCAGCCACAGGGACAGTTGGTTGTTGATGTACCATTGGTTGAACAGTGACATGTGCCATTGAGTCTTGTGCTATGGGCTGAGTGGGCAAAGGTGTCACTGCCTGTTGCTGCATAATGGGCTGAGCAACTACAGTTTCTACTGGCTGTGATGTCTGTTGAGCAGGGATGGTTTCTACTGGCTGTGGTGGCAGAGCCTGAGGAGCTGATGCAGGTTGAGGCTCAACAGCCATAGAAATACTTTGTACTTCTACTACAGGCTGAACAGCCACAGGTACAACTGGCTGTGGTGATATTGGTTGAACAGCCATAGGCACAACAGCAGGTTGTGGCAATACAGTTTGAGCAACCACTGGTGCAACTAGTTGTGGTGATATAGTCTGCACAACCACAGGTGAAACTGGTTGTGGTGATACAGGCTGAACTGCTACAGGTACAATTGGCTGTGGTGATATGGACTGAACAGGTGCAGGTGCCTGAACACCTACAGGTGGAACTGGTTGTGGTGATATAGTTTGAGCAACAACTGGTGAAACGGGTTGTGGTGATACAGTCTGAACAAGCATGGGCTGAACTGGCTGTGGTGATACTGGTTGAATGCCTACTGGTGGTACTGGTTGTGGTGATATAGTCTGAGCAACAACTGGTGAAACAGGTTGTGGCGATACAATCTGAGCAAGCATAGGCTGAACTGGCTGTGGTGATACTGGTTGAATACCTACCGGTGGTACTGGTTGTGGTGATACAGTCTGAGCAACCAGATGGGGAACTGGTTGTGGTGATACAGACTGAACACCCACAGGTATCACTTCCTGTGGTACAACAGGCATAGAGGCCACTGGCTGTTCCTGTAATATGGTGTGGGCAGCAACAAATGCAGCTGGTTGTTGTGATTGCTGCAGTATTGTAGCAGAAACATGTTCAGTTGGCTGTGATGGAGGCTGAGCTGCAACAGGTGCCATTGGTACTGGTGGTGGTATTATGGACTCCAATGGTGCTGAGGGCACTGGTTGAACCTGGGGAGCCTTTTCTGCTGGAAGTGGAACAGTTTCTTCAGGTTGGGGCTGTACCGCATGAGGAGCTGCCATCACTTGCTCCATTTCTATGGTTACTGGTTGAGAAGGCAAAAATATGCGTGTTTGTTCTGATTGTGTGGCTAACACACACACTCTTGGGTCTGTTTGTTGTGCTGTAGGTATTCTTGCCACTGGTTCCATTTGTACTTGTGGTGTTGGTGCTGCCATAACTGTCTCAACTGCTTTTGGTGGTGGAGGTGGAGCTGATGCAACCATTACCTCATGTCTAGGTACTTGTTGTACATGTACAGAAGTAGCCATAACTTGCTCTGTTTGGGTCACTGGGGCTTGAGGGATGGGGACCTGGTAAGCTTTTGGTTTTGGTTTTGGCAGTGGTGCTGCTGAAACAGGCCCTGGTAGACTTGATGATGGAAAAGATCCACGCCGCAATGGAGCCTGAGTGGTTATGCCTTCAACAGGAGATCCTGGCTCGGATGGCAAAGTTATCACCACATAAGTTTCCAGGCATTTTGCAAACCTGGGTGACAAAGGTGATTTAGGAGATGTTGCACTGAGTTTCGACTGGGCAGGTGTTGTGAGACTAAATGACAATGCATTAGGTGGTTCTCTGGTTCTTGGTAATGTGGCTGCTTTAGGTATATCAGGCAGAACCTTTTGAGCAGAAACAGGCTGAGGAGACAGTGGAGGACGGACAATTTCCCCTGGTTTATGAGTGAACTTAAGCCCTGCTGGAATGCAGATTGGCTTGGGAGGAACTGGAGGTGGCACAGTGGGTTTAGGAGCAGGTGGAACTGTTTGTTTCACTACAGGGGGTTCTAATGGAGCATCCACTACGACAGGAGTAGGAGGTGGCTTGATATCTGATACCACTGAGATAGGATGTGGAGGCTGTGTCACTGGTCTAGGAGCTACTGGAGGGGCAGATATTTGTGCTGCTGCTGGTGGTGGGACAGTTGGCACAGCAGCGGTAACTGAGGCTTGAGCAGATGATGGACCTGCAGCAGGTGGAACACCGGAGGTAAGTATCTGAGCACTGACTTCCTCACCTGGGCCAGCAGCTGCTAATGCAATTGAATTTGCCACAATCTCCTGTGCTGACTGGTTGATCACTGATATGTTTTCAAATGAAGCACCACGAGGGACTATGATGACCACATGGCCTTGTCTAGTCTGGACGGTGGGCAAAAGCTGTGGAGATGCAGGTGTGGGAGAAACTGCAATTGTTCTAGCCTCTTGTTGTGGTTGCATACCCTCGATTCCTGACTGAATGTCCACTACTACAGACTGCATTGGGTGTGTTCCAAAGGCTACTGTAGTAGTTATAGTTGGAGATACAACTGGGACAGCTGTTGGAGGTGCAGCAGGTATGGCTGCTGCAGTCATGGCCACTGCAGGGATCTGGGGCTGTGAAACAGTAGCAGGTAAAGGAGGTGGAGCAGGCTGTGGCTGCTTTTGAGTTAATGGGACAGCTGCACTTAATTCCTCTGCTGATGGACTGTGGGCTGGCATCTGGATTGAAAATGAGGCAGGTGGTTGTGTGATAGGCAAAGAGGGAGGAGGGGGCCGTGGTGGAGGGACAGCAGGTACAGGTGGAGCAGTGACTTGTTTCTGCACTGCTGCTGTGGTAGCAGCTGATGGAGGTGCCGATACAGGTGGAGCTGCCACTGAAGCAGCAGCAGACAACACGGAAATCTGCTCCTTGGCTGGCAGAACAGCTGGGGATGACCTTGATGCTGAGGCAGTAGCAGTAGTGGGGGCTGGTGTTGGAACTGCCACTTGAGAAGAAGAAGAAACCAAATCCGGCATCTGTACAACTACTGGGGTCGGTTCAGGTACAGGGGTTGTAACTGCTCTGTGGACTGGCACAGGAACTGTTGATGGAGTTGAAGCCTGGATTGGTTGTACTGCAACAGCAGCCTGGGCAATTGCTGGCTGAGGCACAGGAGCAGAAGGGGGCTGGGGAAGAGGCTCTTGACTTGGAACTGAGGATGGTGATGAAACAAGATCTGGCATTTGGACAACAATAGGGGCAGGGGCTGGGACACTTGCTTGAACAGATGGGGCTGGCTTTTGACCAAGTGCTGGACTTGGTGGCAGAACAGCAGCTTGACTTGGACCAGGGACTGGTGGACGTGTCTGATCTGACACTGTTACTGTACTTGGAGGTGCTTGGGCTGGAGGCAATTGTACAACTGGTTTGGGTTTTACAACTGGTTTGGAGGCAACTGGTTTTGGTGGTGTTGAAACTGGTGCTGGAGCAGATACGATATCTGGGATGGAAACTATTACTGGCTTGGGCGGTGGGGCAGGTGGAACCTTTGAAACTTTGGGAGGAGTTGGGGCAGTAGAAGGAACTGGAACTTCGACAGGTGTTGGTGTAGGAGCCTTAGCCTGGGTTACAACAGGAGCTGGGGCTACAGTAAGAATTGGTTCTTTTTGGTCTGACACTTTAGGCTCCGAAACAATGTCTGGGATTGGAATAACCACTGGGGCCTGGGTTTCAACAACTGCAGGAGAAGCAGGAGCTGAAACTGGAGTATGATCAGACAATGGTGAAGATGAGGCTGCAGTGGTCATTGACAAACTTGAATCAGGAGATGAGGAAGAGGGTGATACCTCTGGTGATAGAACTGTTTCTTGTACTAGGATGACTGAATCAGGTTTGGCTTGAGGAACCTCACAAACAACTGAAATGGGCTCTGAATCCACTGATGCCTTAACTGGCACAGTCACTGACTTCTCATGTTCAATTTCAGCTTCAGAACTATCTGCACTGGCTGCAATCTGAGGCTCATAGCTACTACTATCACCTTCCTCAGGTTCCTCCTCACCAGAGGAGCACTGAATGATCTTTAGATCTGGAATTGGATAAAGAGATCTTCGAACTGAAGTGGAATCTGGAGGTAGCACCTCTTCTTTAGTCTCTTCTTCTTCGCCACTTGAAGGAATAAGTATTACCTCAGGTGAATCATAGGACAGTGAGTCTGTTACAGGAGACACTGGACTTGTCTGTGAAGGACTTGTTCCAGGTGTCAATGCTTCTTGCTGTATCTCTAATTGTGGCTTTCCATCACTGCCTGTAATCATCACATAAGAGGTCTCAGCTACTGTGGATACAGTTATCTCTGGCTGAGACGGCTGCTCATCAGGTGTTAATTTTCCATTCTTCAGCATTTCCTCATAGACTTCCTCAGGAGTTCTGAGCTTTTTCATGGACTCTTGTACTGCTAGCCTGCTTGCTTCTGACTCTTGATCTGCATGAGATGGTCCTTCGACTAAAGATTCATATGCATAGTCTTCAATTGACATCCCACCATATAGTGGCACAACACCAGATTGTGTGTCCTCTGACTTGGCAGCTTTAGCCTTCTGCATCATTTCCTCATAAGCTTGGTCTGCACTCCTCAGAGGCTTCTCTGGCAGGGTCTCTCCTGATGGAATGTAAGGAGAGATAGACGGTAATGAGGGCTCTCTTTCTATCACTTGAGGGGTCTCCTTGGGGCTAACACCTTCAGTTTCAGATTCAATACTTGGTGAAAGTTCTGATCCAGATGTTTTGAGCGATTCTTCTTTATCTTTCTTAGCTCTTCGGGACACCTTCTTACTCTGCTGATCAAGTTCAGCCTGTTTATCCTGGTCTCCTTCTCCAAGTGTCTCCTCTTCTGAGGAGTCCTCAATAGTGGGAAGACCTTGACCATGCTGTCGATGCTTGGCCTTTTTGTGCTTGCCCTCTCCACTTTTCCGTCTATGTCTCGGACTACTGTCACTGTCTTCATCAAGTGAGGACACAGATGTGGGTGATGTTGTCCCTGGTGTAAAGCTAGAAGCATGGAGACTAGATGACCCATCACCTTTAGACCGGTCATCAACTGATTCAACCAGACTCTCCATTGATGCATCAGCTTCTTCAGTGCTTTGGCGCCGAGGAGCCCTCTGCTCTATCACAGCCGCAGCAGATGTGTCTATGGTCTTAGCATGCTTTGCCGTTTCAGTAGAAACATCCATATCCTCTTTGCTAACTGTTTGTGAAAGTGGGACTATGTGGATCTTGTCAGAGTCAAGATCTTCTGAGGACTGACTGTGATCTGGACTGATGTCAAGTTCAACACTAAGTTTTTTCAAGACACGTTTTGGCTTCTCAGTGGCAGCCTCAGTTGTGTCCTGAGGGATTTGTTTCTTTGCACTGCTGTCTTCTTCAGATGGTGTCAAGTCCATATCTGCACCCATTTCCATGAGCTGTTCACGGATAAATTCCTCATCATCCATTGACTCAGGACTTTCTACTTTGTAGTCTTCACTGCTGGAGGACACAGGAATGATTTTCTTCCTCTGCAACAGGGGTGAAGGTTCACTCTCACTACTATCCTCTATGGGCTCTAATGGCTTTTTAGAGTCAGGTGCTTGAGTTGTCAGCTTTTCAGTTGGTACAGTCTTTGCAGCTATCTCACTTGCTTTGTGGATTGCTTTAAGTTCTTCCTCAGCAGAACTATAGGACTCTGGTGAGATCCTTAGGTCCTGCTCTTTACTTTGCGTGTCTTTGACATCCTTTACATATAGTTTGTCCTCATCCGATTTGGGGATCTCTGTGGTAGGGCTGCTCTGTACGACAATCTTAACTTCATCCTTTTTAATGTCATCTTGGGTCTCTTGGGGTTGAATCTGAGATCCAACTTTAGCTCCAACAGACTGCACCTAGTGAAACAGAGGATAACATATAATGAGTTACAATGCAAAAAACACAAACATTGAACACATAAAAACAAACTAATGAGAACAATGAAACAAATATGACAGGAACGAGACAAAAAATAATGACAAACACAACAAACCCTCTAACTCAAACAATGTTTGGGATGGAGGGTTACAGAAGGGGGGTCATGAAGAACAGTTCCTAGTGGCTTGGATCTTTTGGTATGGAACGAAGGTAACTATGAATGAAATGCAAAACAGTCTGGATATGCCTCATTGTAGCATTTTGGCATATTACTGTATGTCTCTTCTCATGATCTCCTAACTACGTCATCAATGCATTCAAGAACTGTTACAATTCTGCAGTGCATGATGTTTACCTTTACTTCAGTCTCCTCTGTGGATGGTTCCACAGACACTGCTTGTTCTTCTTGTGTGTCAGATAGTTCCTCTATTGAGACCTCTACAGATACAGATTCGCTTGAAGGTATTTTTGCCCATTCAGTTTTTTCCTCTTGAGTGTTAGACACTTCCTCAAGGAGTACCTCTGTGGACATGGGCGGCTGTGTACATATTTCCACAGGATGTGTCACACTCACTTTCGTGTCTGATGTTCTTTCTTCTAAAATCTCTACAGACAAAGAGTCCTCTACGGATATTTCCACAGCCTCTTTACTTTCTTTTTGTTCATTTGATATTGTGTGACACGTCACTTCAGTAGTTTTGTCCACTGTGTAAGATGCTTCTTTTACTAGGACCTCTGTGCACACAATGTCACCTGTGGATACTTCCACAGATGTTATACTGCTCTCTGATGTATTTGGTGGTTGCTCTACAGTGGCATCCGGGGTCCCCTCTGCAATTTCACTTTGTGTGTCAAGCAGTACATCTATATGAACTGCTGTAGAGTCTCCAGTAAAAGTGTCCACAGAGTGGATTTTTTCATCCACATTCTCAGTTGAGCATGATTTAACAGTGGAGTCAGACACAGACTGTGCTGTTTCCTCTTGTGGATCATTCACTATGCTGTGTGTAAATGCATAGTCTTTTGTATATATCACATGCTCTGTAATAATTTCATTCTGAACAGATGACATGTCTGGTGTGTTATCACACAAAACTTTGTCTGCTTCTTCACTTATGTCTTTGCTGTCGGGTTCTTTGACCAGAACCTCTGAGAGTAACTCTGATTTGTCAGCTG
>JAUCNH010000117.1:18322029-18334285 GCA_032353275.1 Sardinella hualiensis | reverse complement strand
ACACACACACACACACACACACACACACACACACACACACACACACACACACACACACACACACACACACCAATAGTAGGAGGACTTGCAGATACTTTATCTTCCATGATTCCTTTTAATTATTTCCCTCTGTCATTTTGATGAATACTCCTAAACTATCTGACCTGACAAGGCTAGTAGTAAAATAAGCTGTAAAAGAGGATTCGAGTTTAATGGATTCAATCATCTTCTTAACAATAACATATCATTTGCCCTGGATCACTGACCAAATATATTACCCTTCCTCATGTCTTCAGCAACTAAATATGTCATACAACCTCAAGGTCTTTTCCACTGACCATACAGTCACTGAATGACATCCTCCGGGTCATAATAATATTCCTGTCTACATCTTCCCAGGGTTTTCCGGGGCTCTATCGGACCTTTGAGGCTTAAGGAGACGGCATTGAATATAATTTGAGAGGGGAATTGAATAAAAGCCCGCACTGTATATCAGAGCCTTGGTGCGGTGCCACTACAGCGGAACCTGCACCGGCACCTTATCGATTTCCTGGCAGATGCCTTTGGCAACAGATGTTGCTGGCTAATATACTGCATTTTCAACAGCCCCCGCAGTGCCTCACGCCAGATAAATCAGCCAGTATGATAATGGAGAATCTTGACCCACTAATCTGTAATAAGCTGAGTGCTCTGCACTGAGAATGGAGTGCAGGCCCACGGGCCCTGCAATCTGACAAACAGCACCACACGGGGATGGGAGGAGAAGGGAGAGGAATAGAGGGGTGCATGAGTGAGAGACAGAGATGGGGACAGAAATGGGGAGTGAGAGAAATAGAGAGATGAAAATGAGAGGAGCAGAAGAGGAATGCAGAATGAGGAATGAGCTATCCAGAGAATTGGTCCTGAGAACTGATGTAACAATGTTTATTTATGTACTCATCAGAGCAGCAGGGCTGAAGGTGGCACTCCTGAGTTGTGTGTTTGTGTGTGTGTGTGTGTGTGTGTGAGAGAGAGAGACAGAGAGAGAGAGAGAGAGAGAGAGAGAGAGAGAGAGAGAGAGAGAGAGAGAGTGTGTTAGTGTGTACTTTCATAGTTGTGTGATTGGAAAGGGTGTGTCATACTTCTGCTCGTGTCAGTTATTTCCCTTAGTTGCTGAATTGATTATCTATAGCATTAACTATGGCAGTTAGATACAGTAGGTGGCAGTCAGAAAACAAAAACAACCCTTGCATAGCGAAACACTGGCTGCCATCCAAGCCCTCGTCTGACAGGAAAGCAAGGCCTGGCCTTCAAAGTCCCAGTGCTCTTTCGCCTGGTGCTGTTTCTAAACGACCGAAAACATGCAAAGTGGCTGAGGGGCTGGAGGCAGTGCTGTGAGCTCACTCCTTCAAATGCCGAGCGAGGTACACAAGTCTGCCTCTGGCTCGCCCTCAGCTATTTTATACAGCTTTGGAACACCTCGGGAATTCGCAAAGAACACTGCACAGAGAGATATTGTTAAATCGTAGAGAGAGACCTACTAATGTCATTATAAGTGTGGAGTGGGAGGCAGAGAACAGCTGCCAGTCAAAGATGAGAGAGAGCACAGTCACGCCTAAAATGCTTGTATGCACTGCTCTTCTGAGGTTTGCTGGTAATATAAGATATGAGAATCTAATCCGCCTCTGAAGTTATTTCTTTGAAAGCTATTTTCAGCTTGATGCCACTTGCTGGGTTATTACTTTGTTGATTGGCATGTTTCTGTAAAATTAAGCTATAAAATCCATGCAATGGACATACTGTACATTTGAAAAACATACTACAAAATCATACCATAAGCTATTTTGGATGAGACTACAGTATGCAATTTCACAACTGCTAAAAATCAGCTTCCCATGATCAACAGTTTGGTAAACCAACCTCATCAACCTATTTCCTTGAGAAAATGCTAGTACACAGCATTGTCCACTCAAATGGAGCTTGACCAATCCGTTTTACCCAAATCAAGCCAAATTTTGTCCCAACATTACAGCACATTACTCTATAACTATAACCTCTAGCATGCTGGGTTAACATTATAGTACCTGGCATAATAACGTTAGATTAGCCAATTCGTCCAGCCCCTACGCTGGCTAGCACTAACACCTGCATTATTGATGTGCCGCTAGCACACACAACCCCTGGGTCTTTCCACACTCTCTCCTCATTACAGGCCTAGGGCCGGCACACCATATCCCAGCTCAGCTGTCAGGGGCTGCTCACATTTCAGTCAGTGCTAATACTAAACGCACGCGGCCGTGCTAATGACAGCGATAAGGCATGTCCACTAACTGGCTATGATCGGCTCGGCAGAAATGGAAGGGGGGAGGTGTGAGACAAATGGCTAAAATTGCTGCTGGTCATGACATGAACCGAGTGCCATTATCTCCCTCTATTTTAGGCTCTCTGTTTCCCTCTCTTTTGCTCTCTCCCTCCTTCTTTCTCTCATTCTTTCCCTTCCATCCTATTATCGGTTTATCTCTCTGTGTATTTCCCATCTTTCCTTAATGTATTGCCTCTTGACATCTTTCTTCCACTGTTTCTTTTTCATTGCTCTCATTTCCTGCATCATCCTACTGCTCTTTATTCTCTTCTTTCTCTCTCCTCTTTTCACTCTGCCTCTCACTAAAAATACCACCAATGCTGCTTCAATGAATCCCAAAGAATAGAACATGGCTGTCAGTCAAAAGAGCACACATCACATTGGTCCCAGGCTGAAAAAAAAAGCCTTGAGCTGAAAAGACTGATGCTTGTCTGCTGCTGAGGTCACGTCTGTGTGTGGAGAACGATTTTCTCATCAGTTGTGCGTTATTGTCCAGGTCTAATGCTCTCTCTTCTGTGATTTCCCTTGTTCTGTCCTCCCCTTTTCATCCTCTCTCTCCATCTCTCCATTTTGTTCTCCCTGAGTACATATCCTGGACACGATTTACACTGCAGCCCCTGCAAGGTTTGACATTTCTCTAGCTTCGAGATAGCACTTAAAATAGGCTTAAAAGGAGCTTGACTTACATTTAGCGATAAAAAATGGATAATGAAATTATTTCTTCGGGGCTACCATTTTACATCAAATAGTCTATTAACATCATGTACCTTTAAACAATTTTCACTGCAGCCTTACCTGGAGAGACACCTATTTCCATTATAATGCAGTATTTAAGGTATTCTTAAAACTATGCAATTTCTTGATTATTTGACTGATAGATTCATGTCTAGGCATGGATAGGACCTACTGTTTCTGGTATACAGAGAGACTCATGCAAGCTTGTAGATGCACCCTTGGAATCTTTAATGTTGTTAGCATTATTTAGTTCTAGATGAAATTGCCAATTTGTACTTCAAAGGCATAATCCACAGCAAGTGTTTATACCACCCCCTTCATTTAGCTGGGAGACAAAAACAAAAAGTACTGCAAGGATTTGTGAGTTTAGTATGGCTTGTGTTCGGAGAGCTGGTAAACAGATGACACATCTGGAAACAATGGTAAAATACCACAGCGATATGGACTATTAGTCAGTTCACTTGGGAAATGCTAGAATTGCTGTGATTAGATCTATATATAATTTAGTTGTAATGTGGTTGTGAATATTTTGATATTGATGATTTCAACATGAAGTACGTTTTGGCTATATTGTAGCATAACAGGGCTAAGAGGTCGCTTTATCCTACTCTGTACACATACATTAACATCAAACACAGAGCCTCGGCTCTCTATGGCCGGCAAAGGCAATGCTGGAAGCATATCACAGAGAGTATAGTGTGACAATGAAAATGTCACGTTGCACATATATGCGACATATAATTTCACTTATATGAATGCACATCATCGGAAACCAGTGACAAATGGATGGATGACCATTGAAAAGGCAGGACTGATGGTCTGCTTGAACTTAGTTATTAGTTATTATCTGGCACTGGCATTCTGTAGTAGGCCTAACTGAATAGTTAAGATGATAGACTGGGAATGAGTTGGGCTCACTGACTGTAGGTGTCAGTATGCTTATGGGAGATTTTGGTGATTTTCAATAGTAACCTTGTCCTCCGGCTTTGGGCAATGAGCAGATGGTCAAATAATATATCAGAACAACAACAAAAAAGGATGTGCACAGACCTGCAGCACAGGGGTTACCATGAAATCAATCTTACTACCACTTATTGGCATATCACACCCAAGCCCATGTGCTCACAGCTTAGACACACATGCTTACACACACACATGCACACACACACACACACACACACACACACACACACACATGCCCATAAGATCCCATCGCGTTAATGCTGTTGCACAACCTTCAATCACTTTAATAGAGTTCCTGCCCTCCTCTGCTGCTGGGCGGATCTTCGCATAGGCCATTATGTAATTTCATATGCGCCGCTCAGGCAGCAGGGAAGCAGGAGACTTACACGAAAGGCTGCCCGACACGTTTCACATTTGAGGAAGCTAACCCTGCAGCACGCTTATAAACATTCACCACGCACGTGGTACATGGACACACAAACATAAAAAAACACAACTTATCTAAGGGAAACAACAAGGGATACAAGCTAAGCTAAAACCGTTTGCACACCCACGGCCCACTCACACACACCCACACGCGTACACACACACACGTGCATTATACACTCACACACATGCTTGTGTACACACACATACATACACCAAAAATCTGGGCAACTAACCAAATTAAGTTTAATTACATTCAAATTTTAGGATAATCTTCACATTTATAATCCTGCTTTTCAAATGTCCCTCCCTCTGATAAACATTCTTAGAATTCTGTGGGGAAAACCACAGTCACTGACTGAAGCTGGCATCTAGTGTAAAAATATGACATAAAATGTGCTGAAAAGGAGCTAAGGTCACACTTTTAAACTTTTCATACTCCACATACCTTGGCACAAGAGTTAGGAAGTTAATTTTAGCAACAAATCCAAAACTTCCCTAATATCAAATTTGCCCACTTGATCAGAGAAACAGTGTTTTACACCTTAAATTAAACATTAACTGACCGCAGATAGAAAGAAAAGAGACAGATACCAATATGGCGAGCTCTATCAATATGCCTTGACTCACAGCCTATGACATGTGCACCAGATAATAGATGTCACTGACGTAATCCTTTAGATATCACTCTTACACTGGACACTAAGGATTAAGTACTAGTAGCTCATGCAAAGCACAATGACTTCCCATTTAAAACAACCCATTCCTTACATAACAGAGGACAAGAGGCACAGATGCTTACTGTAGCTAGTCAGGATTAACATAAAAAATGTGTTCTTACCTGTCCAAGATGAGGCATGGGATTGAAACCACAAAGGTTACACACCATGTTCTTGCACTCTGTGCAGGTGTTGTAATTGGGAGTATCCTTGGAGCCAATATTGAGATCCACTTTGCAGAGTGGGCAAGATGACTTAGCAGGAGCAGGTTGTTGGGGGGCTGGAGCTTCAGAGGGCTTTGCTGGAGGATCTTCCTTTTTCACTGCAGTTGGGGGCACAGTGGCCTTTGCAGGAGCCTCAGCCTTCTTCTCCTCTGGTTTTTGTGCTGTTGCAAGTGGTTTAGTCTCCACAGCTGGTGGAGCCTTACCAGGACCCTGAGCTGAGACAGACTCCTTACGGGCAGTAGGTGGTGTTGGTGTCGGCTCATCCTGAACGGTAGAGGTGATTAGATTTGATGCTGAACTGAACAGGGAAGAGCCAAAGCCCATAACCTTCCCAGACACCGACTCAGCAGGCTGGGGTGAAGGAGACCGAGCTCGAGCTGTGTCTGTGCGGCTCCCAAAGCCAAAGAACCCTGTAACAGACTCCGCAGGCTTGGATGGCGGCGTGGGTTGAGCTTTGGTGGTCTCTTTTGCTCCACCAAAACCAAATCCACCAAAGAATCCAGACTCCTGTTTGGGAGGTTCGGGCTGTGGCGGTGGAACTGCCTTGGCAGGTGGTGGGGCTGCCTCTTTTGCAGGTTGTTGCGGTTGTTTCCCTGCTTCTTGCTGTGGAGCTGTTTTTTGCGGTGCGGTAGAAATCGGTAGTTTAGCTGCTGCAGCAGGAGGTTGCTCTGATGGTTTCTCAACAACTGCAGGCTTCAGGCTCTGTGGAGGTTTCACACTGGCTAGGGTCTCCTTTTTCTGTGGTGACGGAGGAGCAGAAACTTTGCCTGGTAGCGCCTGAGGTGTCTTCACAGGTGGGCCAGGTGGCTCCATACCCCCAAGAGCTCTCTGCATCTGACAGTTCAGGCAGAGCCACTCCTTAACCTGAAACGATTTTAAAATAACTGGGGTCAACAAGACTCTACTCCCATCACTCATAGGCTACTGTTCACAACACTTGCTGAGACACATAGAAATCAATAAATAGGGTTCAGATAATGAGGTTGCATTATTTTCAATGAGGCATGTCAATTACTCTCCAAGGAGAGTGTAATCCACACACATACAGTACTGTATCCCCTCATTTACGCAGTGATTTGTATCCCTTGATTATAATCTATTTTTACAGAAAATGTATTATCTCAGGCTTACAGGGGAGAGGAAAGTGTGTCTAGTTTGTCATGATCCTGAAAAATGCTAATGCAAGAGTGTAACCTTGTAAAATGAACAAATACTTATGAATATTTTAGCTCATTTTCTGCAGCTACTTTCCAATTTTTATCTTTCCTGTTTCAGGTCCATGAAAATGCCTTCTTTGCATGTTTTTTTACATATATGTTCTGACTTCATGTTTTCTTTTCATAAAAAATATTTCTGAAATCCATTGAGCTTACCTCTGTAAGATGTGGCATAGGGTTAAACCCACACTGGTTGCACACAGTATTCTTGCATTCAGTGCATGAGTTGTAGTTGGGTGCATCCTTGGAGCCTATGTTAAGGTCCACTTTGCAAAGTGGGCAAGATGTTTTTGCTGCAGCTGGTGGAGCTTGTGCATCTGGGGGCTTTTTAGTAGGAACTGTTGGCTCCCTCTCTGTCTTCTTCTCCTCTGCTTTCTTATCATCTTGCTTCAGTGCAGCAGGTGGTTTTGCTTCTGCCGCCACAGGTGGCTTAGTGGCACCCTGAGCTGACACCGACTCCTTTCGGGTAGTAGGTGGTGTTGGAGTTTGCTCATCCTGAACTGTAGAAGTGATCAGATTAGAAGCTGAGCTGAAAATAGAGGAGCCAAAGCCAAAGACCTTCCCTGAAACTGACTCTGCAGGCTGGGGTGAAGGAGAGCGAGATCTAGCTGTATCAGTGAGACCACCCAAGCCAAACAGTTTCCCAGCCACAGACTCAGTGGGCTTTGAAGGTGTTGGAGGCTGTTCTTTTGGTGCTGCTTTACCTCCAAATCCAAAACCAAAGAATCCAGATTCCTGTTTGGGAGCTTGCTCTTGTGCTGCAGGTGTGGGTTTGGCAGGTGCCTGTGCAGGCTTTTCAGTTTTCTGCACCTGTTGTGTGGCAGTCTCTTTCTGTGGAGGTGTTGGTGGCATTACTGGTTGCTTTGGTGGGGTTCCACTTGGCTTGGTTTCAGAAGAGCTTGTTTGTTCAATTGGTTTGGGAGAAGCAGGCTTCTGAACCTGTCCACGGGCTACTGCTGGTGAAGACTGTCTTCTAAGCGCTGCAGCTGTTGCCAAATTCTCTTTTGTACTAGCCATATCTGGAGTAGCAGGTACTGCAGGAGAGGACTGCCTTCTGTTAGGGGAACCTGTATCCACTTCACCCTTTTTCAATGGTGAATCTGGAGCAGGGGCTTCTTTCTTTTTGGGCGAAGGTGGTTCTGGAGCCTCTGTCAACTTCGGAGATCCTGGTGTTGGAGCCTGCTTGCTTTTTGGTGAACCTGGACTGGGGACTACCACTGGGGAGGACTGTCTCCTGCTTTGAGGACCTGCTAAAGGAGATCCTTGAGGTGCCCCTGTGGCAGGAGTTGACTGTCTCCTAAGTGGAGAGCCATCTGACACTGCCTCCTTTCTCACAGGTGAGCCTGGAGGTGGAGAAGCTCCAGCAAAGGAAAGCCTCCTTTGTGGGGAACCAGCATCAACACTTGCTTTCCTGAGAGGTGATCCTGGAGCTGCAGGAGATGATGGTCGCCTGTTGGGAGATCCTGCAAGAGGAGATCCTGGTGTGGCTGCTGCAGCTGGAGACGACTGCCGCCTATTTGGAGAGCCATTGACACTAACATCCCTTTTAAGTTGAGGTGTTGGAACACCTGGAGTTGACTGGCGTCTTTGTGGAGATCCTGCTTCCACCATATCTTTCTTTACTGGTGACAATGGTGTTGGAACTTCTTTCTTTTTTGGTGAGGGTGGTAATGGTGCTTCTTTAACTTTTGGGGATCCAGGTGTTGGAGCCTGTTTGACTTTGGGTGAGGCAGGTGGTGTGGCCTCTTTCTTTTGTATAGAGGCAGGTGCTGGGGCTTCTGTTGTTTTGGGGGAAGCTGCTGCAGGAACAGCTTTGACTTTAGGTGACCCAGGAGCTGTAGGTTCTGTTGGCTGTGGTGCAGGAGCAACAGGGGTCTCTTTCTTTTGTGGTGATGCTGCTGGGACCTTAGCAGGCTGTGATGGTGGTTTCACCATTGGTGGTCCTGGTGGCTCCATCCCTGCAGTTGCCCTCTGCATCTGGCATGTCAGGCAAAGCCACTCCTGGACCTAAAATTGAAAGGAATATTCATTCATTGATTTTTTTCTAGAAATGTATTTTAAAAAATTGAGGTTTGTGTTGTGTGAAAAACCACAAAGCAATCATCCTCATTATGTCATTTTAACTTGAAGACAACAACTCATTAAAACAGCATCTCAGTAAAAACTTAAATACATACCTCTGTGAGATGTGGCATTGGATTGAAGCCACACAGGTTGCACACCGTATTCTTGCATTCTGTGCATGTATTGTAGTTTGGAGGATCCTTTGAGCCCATGTTAAGATCAACCTTACACAGTGGACATGACTGGACTGACTTCGTAGTAGATTCTGTTTTAGGCAGTGTTGATGGTGTCTTCACTTGTGCAGGCTCCACTGCTTTCCTTGCTTCTGGTTTCTTTTCTTCTAGCTTCTGGTCGGCCAAAGCTGATTGCTTGGTATCGATTGCAGAAGGAACTTTAGTTGTAGGCTGGGCTTGGACAGAGCCCTTTCGAGATGGGGGCTGGGATGGAGGTTGAGCTTGGATAGAACCCTTTCTGGAAGCTGGTTGGGATGGAGGCTGGGCTTGGACAGAGCCCTTTCGGGAAGCTGGTTGGGATGGGGGTTGAGCTTGTATGGAGCCCTTACGGGAGGGGGATTGCGGGCCAGGGGTCTCATCTTGAACAGCAGAGGTGATTAAATTAGAGGCTGAACTGAGGAAGGAGGAGCCAAACCCAAAGACCTTTCCTGAGACATATTCAGCAGGCTGAGGGGATGGCGACCGAGAACGAGCTTTGTCTTTCACTCCTCCAAATCCAAATCCAAAGAATCCACCCTCTTGTTTCTGTTGATCTGCTTCTTGCGCTTGTGCAGGTTTAGCAGCAGGAGGTCCTTCTGGAATCTTTTGTTGAGGTTTCCCTTGGTCTTGCGGCTGGACTTTAGGGGCAGCAGTTGTTGATGGTTTGTCCTGGGGTTTCTTCTCTTGTGATGCAGGAGGCCCTGGAGGTTCTACTCCACGAAGGGCTCGTTGAGTCTGGCAGTTCAAACACAGCCATTCTTTAACCTGCAAAAGTACAATGGTTGCATTTAGTGCATGTTGAACAACAGTACAAAATAGCCGTACTTTAATGTTAAGTAACAGAAAAACTAGCAAATTACTTATGTATTACTTAAATGCAGTACAGTAGAACATCAGATAAATGCAACATTTACCTCAGTGAGATGAGGCATAGGATTGAATCCACAAAGGTTGCACACAATAGTTTTGCATTCTGTGCAAGTACTGTAATTTGGTGGATCCTTAGAGCCAATGTTGAGATCTACTTTGCAAAGCGGGCAGGATGATTTTCCCTTTGATGGATCAGTCTGAGACTCTTGAGCCTTTGGTGGGGGTTCCTCCTTTTTAACAGCAGCTGGTGGTGCTTTGGCCTGTGCAGCTACATCTGGCTTCTTGTCATCTGGTTTCTGTGCAGCAGGTGGTTTGGTCTCTGCTGCTGATGGCGCAGTGGTCTTTGCAGGAGCCTCTGCTTTCTTCTCCTCTACTTTCTGTGCTGTTACAGGTTTAGTCTCTGAAGCTGGTGGAGCCTTACCAGGACCCTGGGCTGACACACATTCCTTACGTGCAGTAGGTGGTGTTGGCTCATCCTGAACGGTAGAGGTGATCAGATTCGATGCCGAACTGAATAGGGAAGAGCCAAAACCCATAACCTTACCAGACACCGACTCAGCAGGTTGAGGAGACGGAGATCTCGATCTAACTGTGTCTGTGATACCACCCAACCCAAACCCAAACAAGCTAGTCTCCTGCTTAGTTGGTTTTGCCTCTGGTTGTGGAGCAGTTTTGGCTGGAGATGTTGCACCTTTTGGCATTTGCTGTTTACCAGGGTCTTCTTTTTGGGGAGGTTTTTGCTGCTGGGACTGCGTGGGCTCTGATGGTTTGGCTTCTTCTTTCTGCTGAGAGGATGGCATTTTAACTTGGGGCTGTGATGGTGATGGGGCTTTATTGGGTTGTGGTTGGGGTGGTCCTGGAGCTCTTTGCATCTGGCAGTTCAAACAAAGCCATTCCTTGGCCTGTAACAGTACATTAATAATCATATTAACCATACATGATAATTTATTTACAAATAGTTTTAAATGTAATATTAAAAGCATTGTAATATATATATATATATGTATATATATAATGAAATTGAAGGCATGTTGTACACTTACACAATGCATTTAAATAAACAGTATTACACATGAAGGAACAACAATGTATAGTATTTTTTTTTCTTATTTGATGGTGTATACAGTTGACTTACCTCAGTAAGATGGGGTGTGGGATTAAATCCACACAGATTGCATACAGTAGCCTTACAGTGAGTGCAAGAGTTATAGTTAGGAGGATCCTTAGAACCTATGTTCAACGGTACTTTACAGAGTGGACAAGATGAGCCCAAACTACTTTGAGATTCTTTCTTCTGTGGCTCAGTTGTCACCTTAGCTTGAGGGGCACTCTGTGGGATCTTCTCCTCAGGCTTTTTGTCCTCTAGTTTCTTCTGCTCTGGTTTCTGTGCTACTGCAAGTGGTTTAGTCTCTGCAGCTGGTGGAGCCTTTGCAGGACCCTGGGCCGACACAGACTCCTTACGAGCAGTAGGTGGCGTTGGTGTTGGCTCATCCTGAATGGTAGAGGTGATCAGATTCGATGCCGAGCTGAACAGGGAAGAGCCAAAGCCCATGACCTTCCCCGACACAGGTTGAGGTGAAGGAGATCTAGACCTAGCAGTATCAGTTAGACCACCAAAGCCAAAGCCAAACAAACCAGACTCCTGTTTGGGTGGTTCAGCTTGTGGTGGCGGTGCCGGAGATTTAGCTGGAGAGGCTTCAGCTTTCACAGCTGGCTGTGCAGGTTTCCCAGACCCTTGCTGTGTAGAGGCTTTGTTTTCAGCAGTAGGTGGTTTCTCAACTTTTTTGTCTCCGTCTTGGGCCCCTGTTGGAGGTGAAACCATCTTTTGTGTAGAGTCTGGAACAGGTGCATCTTTGCCAGCTGGTTGGGAAGGTGCTGATACTTTGTTAGTCTGAGGCTTCATCATAGGAGGCCCCGGAGGTTCCATACCTCCAAGAGCCCGCTGTGTCTGGCAATTCAAACAAAGCCACTCCTTTACCTGCAATGATACGGAAACAATGCTATGAGCACCTGCGTTTCCAGCCATTACATACAGTATGCAGGAATAAAGTATTACTCTGGGTTAGTATTGAAAAAGTCATGCAAATATTACATATTTTATACCATATTAAATAAATAGCTTGGGATGCAAAATGGTGAAAATATAACATCTTATTAATCAAAAAAAATAGTTGAGTGCCTGAATATTGATGTTTATTCACAATGATACAAAACCAAAAACTCAAAGTTCAATAGAATTGGAACAAAACCACAAACACCAACACAGTACCAACGGAAAAATCATACACCTACAGGAGGAAAAAACAGCCTGCATTATAAAGCGCTTTCCTGGTAACTTTCAAAGTGCTTCTCAATGCATGGTTCATTATAAACAAAGGAAGAACACATAAAATGTATTATAATGAATTCCACTGCCCTGATATTTATAAAATATTTGTTTGCCAAGACAGCCCATCTAAAAAACTGATTAGCTAAAAATACAAAG
>JAUCNH010000117.1:17800442-17810456 GCA_032353275.1 Sardinella hualiensis | reverse complement strand
AGATGATGTATGAAACCTTCTCAAATATCCTTTTAAATCTGTTGAAAAAAAAATAATGTAGCAAGTTGCCCAGTGACGTGTGGTCATGCCAGAACATGGTACTTTGTATGTAAATGCACTGTGCTTAATTCCAATCATGAGGTCTTCAAGTATGGAGAAGAGCTGCAGTGCCTTGAAACAGCGCCACCCTGTGGTCGAAAACAAAAGTTACAGATCGATGTCATGAACAGTATTGTGTTGTTGAAAAATGCTCACCTGTCCTCCTTCTCACCTGTCAACGGTGCATGTGCAGGTACGAGGCCCGTCCCGCACAAACAGCTCAATGATGGTGGATGACCTGCTGACCCCCTGCTCCCCTGGCGACCCCGCTGCCATAGAGATGACCTGGATGGATGTGCCTAGCGACAAACTTCTAGAACCCATTGTGTGCATGGTAAGCTTTGCATACGCACACATCTAGACCCTCAGCCATAATTACATCCAGTATATATTTTTAAAATTAGCTGGACTGCTCCCTGGCATAGCCAAATATGGGGGATACATCATATTTATTTATTTTCTTTAGTTTTTCACTTATATCTCTAGAAAAGAGGGGGTTAAACTCAAATCTTGCCCAGCGCAGCAAAAACGCTACAGCCGGCCCTAGACGCTACAAACACGAATCTGTTTATTTTATGCTAAACATGTAAAACTCATATGACAGTCAATGTATTCACAATGTATTCTGTTCCCGCAGTCTGACATGCTGCGATCTCTGGCCACCACTCGTCCCACAGTGAACACCGAAGACTTGCTGAAGGTGAAGAAGTTCACAGAAGACTTTGGGCAGGAGGGCTGAGAGGGAACGCTAGAGTGGAGGTGGCGCTATATGTCCCAGCTTCAAACCCCAACATCGTTATCCGGCATCTCCGGCATCTCCAGTATTCCCCCAGTGTCCCCCCTCACCGCGAACCACTACCCCCACCCCTTCCCAACACCACACCCTGATGCTCCCTCAAGTCATACAATCCCATCCCATCCCATCCCATCCCCATTCCCAAACAGTAGCACCTGCAAACTCGACTGACCGCCATTGGACTATCTACTCTAGAATAACCCACCATGGTGACAATGAAGGAGTGTTTTACCTTTTCTCTAATGTGTACCTTTTTATTTCTCTCTCTACTCCCTTTGATTGCTCAAAGCATAACAAAAAACAAAAGGATAAGGCTGAAGGACTTTTATCTGTGTGCACCAGACCAGTGTTGTTTGATGTTTTGAAAAAAAGAACAAAAACGGAATCATTTCAAAGGATGAACCATAATGGCACGTTGAATGAGATGCTAATCATTTTTATGTTTAAGGATTGCTGGGTGTTGGTACATGTGCGTTTACTGTAATACTGTCTCTGTTTGTAAATGTTTTTTTGTTTTTATTATTATTTTTATTTTTGTGTGTGTGAGATGTGTGAGTGCTTGACTGAGTGCTCAGATTCAGAGAGTGAAATCTACATCACTCTGACTGCTATGTTTTTGACACTCATCCTGCAAGAGGAGAGTGGATCGTTCTCCGTTGTAGACAGTATTCGTTTATTTATATTTATTTATTCATTGCCATGTAGGACACTAAACGTTCAAAATGTTTACTGGGCAACTAAAAGAAATAACATAAGCTTTTTTTTGTTTTGTTTTGTTCTGCACTAACCTGATGGGGGTTATATGTTTGGAGGGGAGCATTACTTCACCGTTCTATCCCCCCTTTGAAGGTCTTATTGTATGGAGGAGTATTCACCAAGTGATTTTCTTGTTTACGTGACTGAAGGACTTTATTAAGCAAAAAGGGCCCAGTGACGCGCCTCAGTCGTAGTGCAGTGCGGAGGATGATCTCATTTCTTCTCTCTATCTCTGTGTAGGTAGCTCATGGTGCAGATAGTGATGTCAGCCTTGGTGTTCACACGGGCAGCGATCACCTGTTACCATTACAGACTTTGCCTGATCTGATTAAAACTGCGATTCTAAAACAGTCTGACGGCCTGTGATGTTTTGAGAGTGCAACAACTCCAAGATACACAAACACACACACAAAGCGCTGATTGCTATGAAGAAGGTTTCAATAAGGCTCTTTAATTCTTAAAAAAATAGCTCCACATCCATAAAAGATCAAGCAGTCGAGGCCTCGTCCAGAACACAATATCTGAAGGCCTCATACACATACATGAACTTGTCCACATCCATTCCTCTGTGTAAAGGTGAGTTACCAATGCATTGTAGAAGCAGTCAAGCAAATGTATGCCTCTAGTCTAGACCCACTGACTAGACTAGGAGCCAGGAATAGCAATAGCTGTGCTGATCTGTAAGTGTCTGTTCATTAGCGTGTTTGCCAGCATTCGTGTACTGTCCGGACCACAGACTTATAAACGCGTTTGTTTATAATTCTATGGTCCGGACACCCTTGAGGTGCCTCCCTGTCCAAATACTCTCCATGGTCCCACATCCATCCATCCATCCATCAATCCATCCATCCATCCATATGTTTGGCAGTTTCTGAGATTATGTCACAACATGTTAAACCAGGCACATCCCCACTGCTCACATGCAGTATAACAAGTGCTGCCTATACAAACTTCATTGTTTTTTTCCTCTACATATACTATGGGTATAATGTAGGCAGACATGTAGCAGCTGGCTTCTGCAAACATATTTAGATTGAAGCTATGTACAAATTTGCAGCAGTTTAGCTGAACAAAGTCAAGTGTTTACAGTTGGCTAGCAGGTAGCTCTGTACTTGTCCTTGCGAAGATATCTCCGTGTTGTTACTCTACACATCTTCTAATGTGTGGATGGTCCTTGTTTCTCTTACAGCATTCCCAGCATTCCCCTCTCGGTCATTTATTTCAACGGCAAAGGGGATATGTGATGTCATACTTTGCTGCGTTTTGACTGGCCCTCGGCCGCTGGGCCTTGCCTTTTGTTGCGATGATGCGGAAAGGTCGGCATGAGCTCTGGTTCGCATGCTGCAAGGGAGACAAGGGTAAAGACCGTAACTGTAACACTAGACAAGTACATACGTGATTGTTATAATTACTGACCCCACCCCCCACCTGTTTTTACCCAAGCCTTCCATACTTACGCAAAGGCTTTTCTTTAAAGTAGGAGTTCTCCAAGGAATCTCTAGCCGAGGCCCTGACAGAAAGGGAAAGAAAGAGGTTGGAGGTCTAGAGACTACATGACAAGTTCCTTTAACTGTTGTGTTTATGAGCAGTGTAAACTGAGCTGGGTAGATCAAATATTTTATCATTACTTTATTCTCATACTTTTTAACTTTTTCCTAATTTTCTTCTCCAAAGCTGCTTATCAAATACAGCTCCTCTTGCAGATGCAATCTGATGCAGTTGATTTCTAATCTCGACAGCCAATCAAACTACTCAGCCCAAGGCACTGTTAATGATTTTCATGATTAGGGTCAGGGTGGTGTTTGGGGTGCTTAATCACCTGCGCTGGGGGTTGTACATGAATAGTAGGTTGAGGAGACGCAGGCCAGCCTCTGAGAGCCAGGTGAATTTGTTCTTCAGGTTGTTGTATGGCTGCTTCCTCAGACTGTACTGACCAACAAGAGGCAGCCGAGAAAAGCCCTACAACAGACACACACACACACACACACACAAAACCCTGATTGACCCACATTTAGGATGCACACTTAATAAAGGAATACAACAGGACAGCAATGTACTTCTGTCATGGTTCTAAGATCCAGCAAAAGAAACAGTCTAGATACTTGGACAGTACCGGCCAGATGCTCTCATTGGGCGTCCCCAGGAGCTGCACGATCAAGTCCACCTGCTGAATTTCCGAGCCGCCCGGCAGGAGGGGCTTATGGGCTAGAAGCTCTGCCAAGATGCAGCCCACCGCCCTGTGAGAGGACAAGAGCCGGGGGGGGGGCAGGGGATTGATTAGAGAGTAACTCACAACTCAGTGATTGTGTGACCACCCGCAGCGCTCCAGGGCATTACAAATCACAACGGGAGCCCTCTTGCAGGGCGGGGAGGGCTACTCTAAAAGAGCGGTGTCAGCATGTAGAGGATTGACTGTCCCCCTGCGAGGGGAGGGGAGGGAATCCAATATCTCAAGGCTGGGCCTGGGAATAAATCAGCAGGTGATTGGGCAGCTAGCATATGTGGACAGATGGCAGACGTACCACATGTCCAGGGCTGTAGTCTGAGTCTTGGAGCCAAGGAGAAGCTCTGGGGCTCTGTACCTGCGGGAGGATAGGACAAAGAGTGAAAGTGTCAGAGAGAGAGAGAGAGAGAGAGAGAGAGGATTCCACAGATGGGATTAAGCAAACCGGGGGGGCCGGAAACACTGACATGAGACGGCCTTACCACAACGTCACAACACGAGGCGTCATCGGCTGGAGGGGAACACCGTAGACCCGCGCCAAACCAAAGTCGGCTTCAGAGACAGGAAAACAATGCCAGTGTCAAATCAGGCTTTTCTAAAAACAGCCTCCATCAACAAAGAAGTGATGAACCGATCTTGTGCAAGGTCATCATGACATTAATGAGCAGCTATCTGTATAAGTAATAATAAAATATGAAAATTAAGTATTTCAGCATTTAGTGTTTGAATTAGAGTACCCATGAACCACGCCACTGTGAGCCTGATGCATACGCTGCTTATTTCATTCCATTTCATATAGCGTCTGATCTCTATCCATTTGGATTTGTTTGCTTCCTGGTAGGAAGATACTTTCTGCTTAAAACAAATTGCTACTGTTTGGTCATGGCTTCAACCAATCGCTACTGTTTGGCCGTGACACATGTTACCCGCTGGAATGCATTGTTTGAAATCTCTGTTCACTAACTGGGCCATCACGATTTCAAGACGAAGCAAACAGAAGCGAATCGTTTCTTGACTATATGGTGGAGGCCAATGAAATTGTCCGGAGGCATTAGGCGCTAGCCTGGCTTCGTCACTGTAGCCTTGTGTACAGCAACTTACCTATCTTGACACAGCCTTTGTCAGTCATGAGTAGATTGGAGACCTTCAAATCCCTGCCATTCACAAATAAACAGAAATGACCCATTTAAAAAAATACAGATGTGTAAGAGTAACTGAAATTGCTCTCATGCAGACAATGCACTGATCAAGCACATCTTGAAGGAGAAGTCTGGTTTGATTCAGTCCATGGCCCTGTCGTTTGAGGTCAGAAAGCGCTGTCTGTGAGAACAAAATTTGCTACATCTAATGTTACAGCCAACTTCAACGGAATGGGCACAGGAAAATGAAAATGCCTCTCTGCGCCGCATTCAGTTAGTGTTTGCTGGAGATTCACTGTTTTGGTCCAAGTTGTATCAGATTATTTTTCCTGATGACAGAACACGGTGACCTCAATCAATAGGGCTATGGATTAAATCACACCGGATTGTCTAGTAGTGGGCAAAACTGACAGAGGCTGACGGAAAACAGACTAGCGTGGGCTTAAGGTTTTAGGAGTCTGACCAAGACGGCCAAAGGTCTTACCTGTGAAGAATGAAGTTATGGTGAAGATAAGCCAGTCCCTTGAGCAACTGAAGAACAATGCACTTCACCTTCAAAAAAAACAGTGTAGTTAAAAAAAGGCCTAAAAATACTTCTTAGGAATGTTTATGGTATCTATTTGCTTATCCAGAGTGATGTACAGCAGAAAAACTTATATAGGAGGACTTTGCTTACAAACACTACAGTGGTCATTTATTTTTTTTTTTTTTTAAATAATAGGAAACAATACAGCTAATAAGTTAGACCTGATTTAAAAATGAGTATATGGGTATGCATATGTACAGTACATCATTGTGCACAGACTACCTGTGCCTCTGAGAAAGGAGACTGCATGTTTTCCAGCAGACTTGCCAGATCCTGCTCACAGTAGCCCATGACCAGAAAGAGGCTGAAACAAAACACAAATGTGGGTCAAGACTACTGATGAGACATCATCAGACCACAGTGGGGACAGTAGCATGTGTCTTAACGTTACCTTTCTAAATGGTTGCCCACGACGACCTCCTTCAGTTCCACTATATTAGGATGTCTCAGTTCAAGGAGTAAGGTGATTTCCCTTAAACTGCTGATTGGTATACCTGGACATCAGACACCCCAAAATTAAATACAGATTCTAGCCTAAGGCATGTGAAGAATTAACATCAGTGCAGGGGGGGGTGGGGGGAGTCATGAAGGATAAATGTACTTGTGGATACACACACACCATCTTTCTCTTTGTCCATCCGTACTTTCTTTAGTGCCACAATCTCATCTGTCTTTGTATCACGAGCTCTGTCTACAGAGGAAAACAAACAGCATTGTAAAGCCATTCGTTTGTTGACAATCAAACGTGGAAAACTGCATGACACTCAATTAATGTTACTTACAGACGATGCCATAAGTTCCTTCACCTATCCGATTTAGTTTCTCAAATTCCTTGACACTTCTGCAGTTCCCCAGCTGTAAGTTAAAGATAGCATTTTAACGTTGGGTTGCAAGAAATTTGGTAAAGTTAACATTGTTTTTTCGTCACCCTGGTAGCTGGCACGATCAGCCGCTTATTTCATTCCATTTTCATATGATGGAGGCAAATTAAATTGGCCGGAAGCATTAGCCTGGTTCTGGTAGCCCCTACTTGAGTGAAATTTACTAGAATGACGCTAGAAGTCTTCTAAACTAGTGACGTTGGACGTAAATTGGGATTAATGTAACCGGTTTGTGATTAAGCTAAATAGTGAACGTTTGACTGTTTACATGAGAGGACGCCTGTTACTGCAATGCTTTTCACAACGACTGCTTTGGAGGAAGATCTCCAAGCAAAATGTTGTGTGCTCCGAACACTTACCCTATCTTTTTGTGGAACTGTAAATGTCTTGCCATTTTTCAGAGATTTCAGTTTTATGGGATCCAATTCTGTCTCTGTTGCCTCCATCGGGAGTCTGCACTGCTCCTCGCCATAGACAGTAAAAGAAGCTCCTCGCACACTGAATGAATTGTTTTCAGAGAATGACACAGCCAACCATAAACTTTCTCGGAGTTAACAGCGAATTCAATTCACAGAGTGCACACATAGACAACAACAACAATAGCCTAATAATAATAATAATAATAATAATAATAATAATAATAATAATAATACATAGATTTAAACATCATATAAACTCACTGTGATGAACTATTGGGTAAAGTCAATTTGTGAAAACAGTAAATTGACTACCTGGATACATTCACCATACTTCTTGATTAAACACAAATTATTAACTGGCAGTGATAGGCCCACGTCCAACACATATCGGAGCTCTTCTAGGTAAGGCCTCTCTTGCTTCACGACCAGCCTCTTCAATGGTTTTGGCAGGAGGCCCCGTAAGAAGGTCTTCTCTTGAGGGGGCTGTAATCAAAATGGTAGGAAGTGGTAGAGGGCCACAGCTCTCTGACAAAGAAGAGTCAGAAATCTGTAATGATGTAGGTGAACTAGGTTCAGCTGCAATGTGAAAAAGAAGGACAGGATCTTTAATCAGTTATTGTTGCGAACATAACCATGCTCTGCTAGTCTACTGACTGACTGTTAATGCTGGCCATCATTTAGTTTTTTCATGAGTGTATGTTAATAAAATACTTGAATGACTTACTCTGATTTACTGGATTTACTCTAACAGATTTACCCTAACTTTATTTAGGCTACTCTAACAGAGCAATATGCTATAGATTAGGAAACAACATTTTTAAGGGCTTATAGGGCCAACTTTTGTGCAAATAAACAAGATACAAACATCCAAATGTTGGTAGGTACACAGCTAATTACTACTAAAACACAAAATGCATTGTTGAAAAAGGTGTCATCAAAGATGAACCATGAAACCAAATATTCATAAGACTTTTTAAAAACATTGCTGACACTTTTTATGAGTCCCAATAAAGTTCTCTTACCAGGCTCATCAATGTTCTTGCTTGCTGCAGACCCCATTCCCCATTAAACAGAGTGGTTCCGTGTGGTAGGCATCTACATCAAGCTGTTAATGTTACTTGTGTGATACTGTGGATACTAATCTCTCTCTCTCTGTCTCTCTCCCTCTCCTGTTACTCAATCCAACAATCTGTCTCCATCCCTCTCAGACAATCGGTTCACACCCAATTAGGTCAGTGCCTAATGCCAAATTAAAGCAATGCTATGGGAATGAAAAGGATGACACAAGGTGTTCTCTTTCACAGGGAAATTGTCATTTTAAATTCATTTTAACATCAATTAAATTAGGTCAGTATATGACCTATGCAATTTAGACTATATGACTAATGAACCACTACCGATAATTGAATGTGATAGAGGCTACTCATCCCACGCTCCAAACACACACACACACACACACACACACACACACACACACAAAGACGCAAAATGGAATGCACACTGTACCTGACACATAAACAGACGGGCAAAATGCACATACACGCTCACATACACGCACTACACACACACACACACACACACACACACATACAGAATAAGCCTTGCCCTGGAGATAGCAAGAAAACACAAAATGTCCCTGTGTGACAGAACACCAAATTAAAAAAAAGGAAGTCTCTGTCCTGAATTCCACTATGCCCAAACAGTAGCCATGGCCACTGCTGGAGAACACACAAGAAAACCACACACACACACACACACACACACACAGCTCATGTATACAATCCTTCCAAAACTCCTCACAGAAAACACAACACTCAAACAGAAGCAACTTTAAAAGGCTAAGCGTCAAAAACAGATCTGGCATGTCAACTGTGTCGCGGCGATCTAACAAACAAGGCTCATAAAAATCACTCAGCGTTTACCAACCAACCAAAATGGGAGCCACTTGCCATCTCCCAGCAAAACCAAGAATTTGGGAGTCCTTACCAGCAAAAGGTCTCCTCAGGTCACCGTAGTGGAAGCATAAAAACAGCCATGTTTTCCTCCTAAAGTCAGAGTCTATCAAGCTCACTCACTCGCGAGCACAACTGCTAAAGTAACAAAACAAAACAAAACAAAACAAGCAGCTCTCTCTCTCTCCGGCTACCCAGCATGCACCACTGCTTCCTGATTCAGTGAGAAGAAAAGAGAGGAGGAAAAAGGGGGAGGTGTGCCCCTCCTCTTCTTTTCCTCCCCCCCCCCCCCTCTCCTCTCCTCCCATCCCCCCCCCATCAAGCCCACACTGTCCTCACCTAAACTCCTCAGCCTGGAGCCCTCTATTCGCACTTCCCCACTGACTCCTGCATGTGAATGGGCCTCATCAGCACATCAAAAGCCTGATAAGGGAGCAGCCACACTGGCTTCAGATCAGTGATTTTGGGTGGGGGGTGGGGATGGAGAGAGGGGGGCTGGTTGGTTGGTGTGTGTGTGTGTGTCTGTGTGTGTGTGTGTGAGTTTACTCGGCTTACCTGAGTCTGAGTCTTTCTGGTCCCCATTGGCTCCAACAGTGAAGGGAAGCTTCCGCTTGGGAGCCTTGTCCTTCATCTCCTTGACCCCATCGCTGCGGTCCGCTTTGGGTGTCTTGTTCGACGAGACTTTATCTTTATCCTGCAACAGGAGGGGAGGGGGAAAAAAAGTCAGGGTCAAACGGAAATACGGCCAGAAATAAGCATGCATGTTTACGGTCACAGTCAGGAGTTTATACACACACGCAGTGACAACATCACGCCACTTGACCACTTCAGAGACGCCATGTTGCCATAAATGTCTCTTAGCCAGTCGGAATATATTGTGTGTTTACCAGACAAGTCCAAATGACGAGTCCCACATGAAAACACAGCGCATTCGCACAACACACGAACCAAGAGACGCCGGAGTGTCAATAACATCAAGAGGGAGGTCGATGCCGGTTGTGTGTGTTTAGATAAACGCTACCTGCACTGGCAACAGGATGGGGCCTGTCAGCGTGCAGACAAGCAGCTTATCATGGGAAAATCCCATCCGTATCGGAGGAAAAAGTTACGCTACTTATGCCTCGAGAGAGCGAGCAGCCAAGGTGGAAAAACATCAATGGGA
>JAUCNH010000117.1:17742893-17754212 GCA_032353275.1 Sardinella hualiensis | reverse complement strand
AAAATTACATGCTTTTCTAAAAGAAACAATTTTCCTCCATGTTTCTGACCTTCAAATGTACAGTGTTTTTTTTTTATTTATTTATCAGCTTGTCATGTTACAATGAGATCTTGATTACTTTAGAGAGCAGCATACCACATCAAGATGATGCCTATGAGAACTGTTTACCATGGGTGCTGGCTAAATCCCAGTGCTCTCCCTTTTAAGTCCCTCTTGAGCCTCAACTGGCAATATGATTGGTCTATTCATGCCAGTTGACATAATGATTGGCTTTTTAATGCCAGTTGGTCTTTGATGGTTTCGGTTTTAGGGTTAGGTAAGAGATTTAGCCACCGTGAAATTCTGTTGTAGAATGTAAAATGCCAAAAAAAAAAGGCAAAAAGCAGAAGTTATCAAATACAAAAAAAACTATTTACACCACATAATTGGTTTGTTTCTGAGCACAAAGTCAACAGTAAATATGAAATTGGTTGGTTGAAATATGTGACAATGTAAGCACAATGTACTATTAAATTTACATAAAATCCAATAGTCCACTTCAATAGTAGGCACTTACTACAGAGTGTCCTCCTACCATATGCATCTTATATTTATCCCCAACAGATTGTCTTCATGCCCTGACCTTACAGGACCTGACAGGTGCACACACACGCACGTCCAGGTGGAGCTCTTGTATGCAGCCCCTTGCAGTCTACATAATGTTCACACAGAAGGAAGCTATCACTGAGGTAAACACTACGTCTCATCAGACATTTGGCAGTGGTGGCTTCTGTCTTTGCTATATGCCTCAGGTCTTCTCCACATGGCGCTCTCTGTGTGTGTGTGTATGTGTGTGTGTGTGTGTTTTGGTTCCCACTAATGGGCACTTGGCCTATCTGATGGAATCCTCATGGTCCACGTGTCTCCTCGGCCCAGAAGGACACCCATCTGCATGTCACATGGTGGCCTGGCGACCACAGTTCTTAGGGAGCTAAGGAAAGAGAGAGAGAGCAAGAGAGCGAGAGTTCATCCCCGCTAACCACCTCTGAGGACCAAGTGCTTAAATGCTCATCGCTTCAGTTGTCCGTTCAGTCTGTTTTGTATTCTTTGTCTTTATTTTTAACAGTGAGAGAGTGGACATCGTTCGGCCGTGCACGTCAAGCTTTGCTGGGACGGCCAGGCGCTCCCGGACGCCTCGGACGTCTCCGTGACGAGCGACTGGGTCGAGTCGCACGATTTCTCCTGCGCCGCGTCCGAATCGACACCGCCAAGGCGGCTCCTCTTGGGCGAGCACAGGCCGCTCAGGTCCTCCCTGAAGTGGGGGTTGAGGAGCATGTAGAGCACGGGATTCAGGCAAGCCGGCAGCGGCAGCACCACCAGCACGATGGACTTGACCACCTCGGCGCTCACAAAGGCGAAGTTGAGCAGGCCGGAGAAGGAGAGGAAGGCCACGGGGAAGAAGAGCAGGCAGTTGGCGAAGAGCAGGCGCGCGGCGTGCTTCACCCAGCAGCAGTCCAGGCAGTCGGCCTCGGCGGATCCCTTGCCCTGGTGGCGGCAGTACAGCCGCACGTGGGTGACCGCCATGACCAAGTAGCACAGCGAGTTGAGCAGCACTACGGTGACGCTGAAGGCCGCACCCGCGGGCGACTCGCCAGACGGCATGGGCAGGCAGAGGGAGTTGGTGCCATACTCGCCCACCCGGAGAAACGGCAGCGCGGCCACCGCCGCGGCGAGGAGGAAGCAGAGGCTCGCCACGAGTCTCGTCTTCCCCAGCGTCCGGCCACCGTCAACGGCTTTCAGGTGACAGAGAAGGAGGCCCTGCTCCACGGTGAGCGCCGTCAGGAGAAACACGGCCGCCTCGGCCGAGAGCACGGACAGGAACGCCACGAGCTTGCAGGCTCCGCCACTTTCCCAGACCGCCCCATATTCGGCGAAGTTGGCGAAGGTCAGCGCGTCGGCCATGGCCAGAGCGCCGCTGCAGAGCCCCGTCAGGAGGTTGGCAGAGGCTAGGAGGCCCACGAGCTGCTTGGCTGATGACTTGATGGAGGGGGTCAGGAAGATGGTGGCCAGCAGCAGAGCATTGCAGACCACAGACAGGAGAACGATGGTCCACACGCTACTGCGAATGAGCCAGCTCCCAAACAGGTGGTCACAGGGCTGGAAGGGACCTGGGAGGGGACAAGCAGCAGAACAAACCAAAATGATTAACCACTTTTGTATTTTGAATCATTGTGTCCAAAATATCTAACTGATTTTAGATATGTTGATAGGCCAGTCAAGGCAAGGCAGATTTAATAACTCAATGTGCTTTACAAGGCAATATTAAGACAAAAACAAAGTAAGAGGAAGTACGTCAAGGAGATTTAAGATAAAACATGAATGCATAAAAGTAATTAAGTAGATATAAGAATAGAGAAATAAAAAAACAGGTTTACGAAAATAAATACATACGAATATGTATAGATAAAAAAGTAAATAAATAGCTAGTAAAAAAAGCTGATGAGAAATAAGACACAAGAAATTAAAAAAGCAATTTCAAGAAAATAGATACCTAAAAATATAAATAGATAAGAAGTAAATAAATAGCTAAAACAAGAGTAAAAGGCAAGATAAAAAGTCAATGGTAGGAAATGTAATCAATAAATACCCAAAAGGAAATGAACAATAAATAGTTAAATAAGGTGAGGGTGAAGAACAGCACAACGCCGAAGGCAAGTCAAGCCATTACTCCCATATATCAGGACACCTTGAAGGCTTTGATCCTGCTCATCATGCAGTTGCAATTCATGGGTATAGAAAATAAGTAAGCTTTTAAAACATGAAAGAGATCTTCGGTTCAGTTTTAAGAGACAAAAATAGTGGACAAAGGCTGGACCAAAAAAAAAAAATTCCAAAAAGAAAGAAAGGGAGCAGTAGCAGTAACTTGTCACTACAGTATACTAACTATATGACCTACTGAATGCATGCATGATAGAAAAAAAGGCAAAGGAGCTGAAGTGTGCAAACCTCCCTTTCTTTCTTTTTGGACATAAAATATTTATAATTTATTTCATTTCCCTATTTCTCATGTATTATTCTTCTGCACCACACTACCTGGGGCTGGAGAACACTGGATGGAGTGCGCTGGTTTGGGATTTTCCTCCAGTTCCAGAAAAAACTCCCCGAACTCTTGCTCCTCTGAACAGAAGGAGGGTAAGAAAACAGCACAGCAGAAACACTGGTTAATCTATTTATTTGGCCAACAAACTCATAAACACAAGGCCAACGGAATACAGTTCACATGATACAGCAAGGAAGCTTAGTCTTGTGGGGGGAAAAGAAAAACTTTTATGGAAACATGGTTTATGGAAACATCCTTCAATTAATGGTAGCAGCAATTTTACTGTAATAGGCACCATCCTGTTTATTTCTATTTATCATATTCAATTCTTTATCATATTTATCATGATTCTGTTTTATCAACAAGAGTCCCAGAGCGCACCTTGGTTAGACATGATAGCAGCGTCCTTTCGCCTGTAGCCACTCATGTCTTTAATGTCTCCAAAGTCTCGCTTTTCACACGAGAGGAAAGCACAACACTGGAAAGCATACGGCACCTCTAGGAGCCTAAAAAAAGGGACACGCGCACACACACACACACATACACACACACACACACACACACAAGCACACACATACACGCACACACATACACGCACACACATACACTTACTATTCCAGCCTAGAGACACGACTGCACTGTAAACACTCTTATGGACATTATTATGTTGTCATTCAGTGTCCCAATGGTCGCATGACGTTTATGCGAAACTATGGCCTTGACGTATTTGTATTTATTGTATAATTGTTGGCAGGAGGCAGACGTTTCATGGACGCCTTGGATATTGTGACATTTAAAATGCTTCCAACGTCCACAAACCAACTGGCAGTGAGAGCGCTGGAGTATTTGATTGGTACAAATAATTAATAATAAGTTGTTTTTCCACTTTGCCTCACCACAGCCCATTATCCTAATTCGAATGAAGACAGTAAGATGTGCTGACTTGCAGACGCGGCCACCCCGGCCCTCCAAAAGGCTCTTGGGTAAAGGCACGGCATGTACCTGAGACTGGGGAACTTCTGGGGAGACAGCAGCTGTCGCAAAGCCTCGTTGCCTGCAAGCCTCAAGTGTGTGAGCCCAGGCAGACCCAACTCAGGCAGGGAGGAGAGCTTGTTGGAGGTCAGGTCTCTACGGAGGAGGAGGAGGAGGAGGAGGAGGAGGACAAGGAGTAAGAAGTTAAGCTATTTGTTGCTGCTGTTAACACCGAGTAGAGTTGTTCTACCCGGATTTCTCACACACACACACACACACACACAGACACAGAGACAGACACACACACACACACACACACACAGAGGGCATATTAATACTGGCACAGAGAGGTGTGTGAGGCTCTGCGGGGCCCCTACAGAGAACAAAGGGAGAGTAAACACGGCCCTCACAGTTTGATTAACGATGGCAGATAGGAGAAAGCCAGCGGGTCCACCGAGCGCAACTTATTCCATGCCAGGTCCCTGGGTAACAGACGGAGACAGACAGAGAGAGAGAGAGAGAGAGAGAGAGAGGGAAAGGAGAAAAAGAAAACAAGTCAGAGCGAAAAAGAAGTTTTGACACCGTCTGAGACATAAACCAAGAAACAGGCATCAGGCAAAGTAGTGCAGCGGCAGTTCTTTTTTTTTTTTTCTAATTGCTTGTAAATTCCTATTAAAGCAGCCATAAGTCTTATTAATTGGGACTGAATTCCAGTAGATATAGAAATATGCTGCCAATTAAAAAGACTTATTGCAGCGTTCCCGTGCCTCTCAGACATTCCTGCCCTTTCCCTTTACAGGCACAGGGCTGCAGGCTTATTAAAACTTGCCACTGTTGAGGTTAGGGAATTGTGGCTCGTTGGCCTTAAGTTCATGATATTTCACCAAGGGGACCCCTACTCAAGTTACTCACAAAGATCTGAGCATCGATAGGTCCTGGAATGTGTCCGCTAGCACTTCCTGGATTTCATTGTGGTTTATATCACTGAGAAAAACACAGACCCAAGTTAAAGAAACACTTTATTCTGGACACTGCAGTCCAACAACATTATCAGCATTCTCTACTGCCCAACTGGAGGCATGCACAAGAAAATAAATCAAGGGATTTCCGCTGAGGGCAGGTCTACTGGGTGTCTCGGACGTTGTACTCACATTTTCTGGATCCTTCCACAACCGCTAAAGCTTGGGAGGTGTTGGATCTGATTGTAAGACAGATCCCTTGGAGAGAAAAAAAACATGCATATCTGTCAGTTGTCACAAGACTGAATAGGATAGCAGTGAAGTTGGCTGGCAACATTTTAATCAGCTTACAACTGACAGCCTAGAGTTCCGTTCTAAGAGAACATATAGCACCAGAAAAAGGGACTTACAGTACAAGGAGGTTGGGTAACATCTCACAGAAAGAACTGGGTAGAGATTTGATACTTGCTCCAGTCACAGCCCTAGGGATACATTTCACATCAGGTCAAAGGATTAAAGTTTATTAGGATGTGGTGGAAAAACATGACCTAAGTATATTTCAAATTGCATTGATGAGTAAATTACATTACTTTCTCAGTTTCAGACATAAAAAGCATTTGCAGACTATGAAGTATTCATTCAATGAATTACTGTTATCTGTCAATGTTCAACTGATGTTTTTAACCAAGTTGAACATAATGAAAACAACAACAGTAAATGCAAATGCTAAAAACTAAAATTGATAGCTGTGTGTGATGTGAAGTACAACAAAGTGTGGTGGTAATATGGATAGATCAAATTGCATTCCTCTTTAATTCTGCTGAATTGACATGTACTCAATTGCTCCTGTTATCAGAGTATAAATTCTCAATGGAATAGAAAAAAACGAACCATTATGCAAGCAAATTCTGAACTTTGCACAACCTTGTCTGTAAGGCATGCTGTGCTGGAGGCCTTTGAAGTTTTGTCCTTTACTGTACACGTGGTCTTGAATTTTAGCTCACTGTAATTTCATGGTCTAATGTTTACATAGTACAAATGACCGTATTTAGGATGAGACGCTACTCAGAAAGCGGACAGAACTTACAGACTCTCCAGATTATGTGTGCCTGTAAGATTTGGAAACTCCGAAAGCTCTGTGGCTCCATTCAGAGACCTAATGACACAAGGACAAGCATAAACATACAATCACTGCTCGAGGGGAGACATACGCAACATAAACAGAAGTTCGTCCATTGAGACACTTACAGGGTTCTTAGCTCAGGAAGATTCTGGAAGGCTTTCCGGGGTGGGGGGGAAAGGGGCTGTCTCAAAACGTCGCTCGAGAGGATCGCCGGCTCTGGGAGCGATCCTTCGCGACTTAGCACGGACACGAACCGTCGAAGCTTCCAGAATGTTCTAGAATGTTCTAGAAGGTTCTCGATCGTGCGTAATTCCGAGAATCGAACGCAAAATTCCCGGAACGTGACGTAAAATTCCCGGAATCGGGCCAAAATTCTTGGAATCGAGGGGTCCTGATGACGTCACTTCCGGAAATCGTAGAGCTCACGACGGCAACTTAGCACGGACACCCACCTTCGAAGGCTCTGGAGTGTCGGTATATGTCGGTTACAGGAATCGTGGTCCAGAATGCCCACAGCTATACTACTACACATGAATTAATCGTTATAAAAAAACATGCTTAAGAGCCGCAGTAGAATCTCGACGCCAAGTAATTTTGTATCGTCGGACGACGTTTACTTGATTGAGACGCTACTGCTCCTTTTATTTACCGCGACGTCGGCGTTATATTTTAATTTTAATTACTCACCTCGAAATCGTTGTCGCTTTCTTGCGCCATTTAATTTGAAGTTATGAAAAACAAAGAAGACGAAGAAGGAAGAAACATAGATCTTTTTTTGTCTTCTGTCTGTCTTTCAAAGACAGAAGAACTTTTGTGTTTTTAAGAAAAAATTCGACACTCTTATTGGTTGTCGTGGTTGACACGAAATTCACGGGTACCTGATAGGCCTACTTGCGCCAGCCAATCATGGAGGTACGCGAGAGAGTATTATTATGATAGTTGTCTTTTTGAGCACGTGTATTTCACGTTATTTCAGGATGCTTATCAGAGGATATAATGTGTACAGAACTCTATTTAGTGAAACAAATTCTTTCCCATCTAAAGCACCAATGCAATGTGGAATATTCCGCCGATCCTCAAAGTCTTTTGCAATCCTTTTCCAACCCTCCACTGAAGGTTGAAATAATTCATCCTGCACTACATTCCACAATTGATCACATGTGTCTGCAATAATTTCGGAGACTGTGCTTCTTCCCATTCGGAAAGCAAAAGCTATGGATGACATAGCTAAAGTAGCTAAATATCTGAAATGCAAATACATCATTTCAATTACAATTTACAGCAATTATAGATATGGATTGTTAGAAATAAATTCAAATTTTTACCAGGATTAGGTTTATTAGAAAATCAAACCTACCGTAACGTCATGTATAACCTGTCACGTTCAGAAACGGATTTTCTATAATTAGTAACTTGTCTCACTTCTTCCCTTTTTCTTCGCCGCAAATACAGCACAATTGTTAGTAATAAACGTCTTCTATGTGAATGAACAAGTTGAGAAAAAATTAATAGAAGATCCAAAAGAAAGTATAAATTCTGGCGCGGATGAATTATTAGAATGTGTACCCAGAGATGTAGAAGATGCAGTGAAAGACGTAAAAGCTATGGCTGACAAATTAGATCTAGAGCATCTTACTCAAATGATTGCAGAATTAAATATTGATCAGAAGCGAGTGTTTGATAAAGTTACTACTACCATTACTTCTGAGGCTGATATTGTTCGATTATACGTTAGTGGAGAGGGAGGTACTGGTAAAAGTTTCTTAATAAAAACATTAAGATGTTGGGCTAAAAAAATTCTTGGGAAAGATACAGCGGTAACTGCGCCGACTGGAATTGCAGCGTTTAACATCGATGGGTTGACGATTCATCGTCTATTTCAATTGCCGGTTGAGCATGGTCGCACAGCCAAATACCGAGAACTTTCAGACGGAGCCCTGAAATTATTGCGTGATGAAATGAAAAATACTACGTTAATAATCATCGACGAAGTTTCAATGATTTCTAATGTTACATTTATGTACATTCACCTGCGGTTAACTGAAATATTTAACAGTGGGGAATTAGAGGACGGTTGGTTTGGTCGAAAACACATCCTCCTCTTTGGCGATTTATTACAACTTCCGCCTGTGCACGAAGAACCTCCTTTTGTTATGTTATCAAATAGACAAGTTGAGAAATTGATAGGAGCATTAGGATCCGTTGATCTGTGGTCAGCACTTTTCAATTATGACGAATTAACAATTAACATGCGACAAAAGGGTGATCTATCGTATCAAGATTTGTTATCCCGGATTCAAATGGGAGTAGTCAACACTTCTGATACAAAAGTCTTGGAGACACGAAAGATGCAGTTCGTCGAAAGAACTGTCGACGGTCGATTGCGCGAACTATGCGACTACATGGATAAGTTGCCGTCGGATACTGTTTGCTTACTTCCTACTTGTGCCCAGTGTGACGACTTAAATGCTGTAATGTTATCACGCATTCCTTTCGAAGAAATAAAGCTTGTTGCTCGAGATACAGTAGACTGTGTATCTTACATGAAGAAAAAAGTTTCAAAAATGTTGCTCAGCGACGAGGAAGATAGTTCACGGACAGCTGGATTGGCAAAGGTCATAACTGTAAAAATGGGCGCTCACATTATGATAAGGAGAAATATTGATGTCAGTTTAGGTCTTGTCAATGGGGCAATCGCTAAAATTGTGTCGTTCAGACGAGCTATTGATACAAACGATGTCGAAGGTATTAAAATTGTACTGCCGTCCGGAGTAGAATATACGTTGGAACGTTTGAGTGTCAAATTCGAAATAATGGATGGAGCATTTGTTATAAGAAAACAATTCCCCATATGCCTTAGCTATGGCATAACCATCCACAAAAGTCAAGGTTTAAGCTTAAAGAATGCCCTTGTAGAGGCAGGCAATTCTACATTTAGTTGTGGACAAACTTATGTTGCGTTTTCACGAGTAACAACATTGCAAGGATTACATCTTATCAATTATGATCCAGCCGCTGTAAAAGCGAATGAAAAATCCATAACGGAATACAATAGATTACGAAGAAAGTACAGACCTGACCTTGCGACTATTGATACTGTCCAAACTCGTGGCTCTAAGATAGGGGATTCTGTTTGGGCTGTACATAAAAACATCTTAAATTGCCAAGAAAAAAATGATGATAATGAACCTCTTCCATTTTACAAAAGAGTAAGAGGGCTACCTAATATTGATGGTGTATCGAGTTACGCTAATAGTGTCTTGCAGTGTATAATACATTTTTCTTCGATTAGAGACGCGATCCTTGATGGTAAGATAATGGATGCCTCGAAAACTTTTATTGAGACATATATGTCAAATAATGAAGTTGTCATCGATACATTTGCAATACGAGAATTGGCAAGTGTCAAGGGTATAATCGATTTTACTGGTAACTATCAACATGACGTTATTTCATTTATCCATTCTCTTTGTGAAAAAGTATCTGCTGTTCGCAGCGTCGTAGAACATAAACTTACCAAAAAACAATGGTGCTCCTCTTGCGGTTATAAATGGAATTTTACCGAGTCATCAAATATTATTCTCTCATTTGAGTTACTTACAGGTTCAAAAAAAAAATCACTAACTTTGCAGGATATATTCAATTATAATACATCAAAGTGGAAGAGTTCCCATGCATCTTGTGAGGAATGCGGCGACGTATCTTTGCTCGAAACTGCAATAGTAGAATTGACAAGGCAAGTATTGGTTGTTAAATTAGAAATATTTGAATTTAGAGAAGCGAAGCTGATGAAAAAAAATATCAAAATTAAAGCTGTACCCACATCTTCGGTGAAAGTCAACGATCATAATTATAAAGTTACGAGCGTAATATTCCATCATGGTGACGATGAAAATAAGGATATACGTTATACAACGATGGTGCGGGGCAAAGGCACTGCTTGGATATTCGTCGACGATACAACAGTTGAACAGCGTAATTGGCCTCGCAATTCTAAAGATGCGTATTTATTATGTTTAGAACGAGATAGCGCAAATTGTAGAAAAAGAGCTTGAATATTCTTTCTTCATCTGTATAGTATACAATGCTATCATAATGAGAAATAACGTTGCGTAAAATTCTTTTACGCGTCTCTTGATTTTATCATCCCAGCGCCTATAACCAGGCTGCTCAAGCGTTTTGGCTGCTATCTCATCAAATGTTATTTTAAACCATAGTTACAATTAATCCTCGTAACCCGTGCTCAACCCCACCACTTACTTCTTGATCGAGAAAAAAAATTTCAAACGATATATAGAAATTACAATTAATTTTTTTTTGTGTCAGCTGTTTCAAATATTAGACGAAGTATTTTGTAAAATTTTTACCGCAATCTGTGTCTCTTGTTATACATTTAGTAGTGTCTACTCATCTTTATTTTTACTGTTTACTGTGAATTAACTTTTTTAATCATCACTGAGATATATGTAGAATAAGTTTGTTTAATTTTTTCATGATGTTCTTACTTTCAAAAAGATATCAAATAACACCAAAAATGTTTTTTCAAAACAAAAAGGTTACGCCAAGTATTAAAAGAGTAGTCATTCTATAAAAAATAAATCCTTGCTAAAAAAAACCCTGATACCTAACAAAAATATAAAATCAAATCCAATAAATTAGCCAAGCAAAAATTCCGTGGTGTACTGGTATGTGTGAGGCACGGTCCGGCGAGAGGGCACGACAAATATAAGAGTGTGCGAACGAGTCAGTCGTTGAATTCGAGGCTGAAGCACACACGGTCTCCGTAAATCGGCGGAAATAAAGGCTTTTGGTTGTGGTCAAGGGAGCCGATTTGTTCGCAGGTTTCTTAAGACCTTTCCCGTACATTACAATCTCCTAGGTAGATGCTTAATAGACGTACATGTTTCTCTACAAAAAGCTTGGTGTGCCCGCGACTAGCTCCAATATATGGTCCATTGAAGTAAGGACGGCAAAAAATTCACAGCTTTGCTGACGATAGCTTTAGGGTGTGTTCCGTAACACACTGTAAGCACTGGCAGTACTGTAAAATGTGTTCCGAAATACGTTGCAGCATACTAGTTTTAGTAGCGCGAAATTATTATTTCAATTTGTTGTGCCTCGTACGAGGCTAAGCTCCATGCTGCGGTTACTACGGCCCCAGAGGTGAGACAGATTCATACTTATAA
>JAUCNH010000117.1:17664630-17677130 GCA_032353275.1 Sardinella hualiensis | reverse complement strand
AAGATACTTTTTGAAGTGGTGTATGATGGGACTGTTTAAATATTCCTCAGATCTGGGATGAACGAAGGGGGAGTGGGGGGGGGGGGTGCATTATCTGCACTTTTTAGGCATGACTGGATCGGTTTTGTGTTTGTTGTTGTTGGTAGGGTTGGGGCTATGGCGTTGTTGTTGTTGTTTGTTTTGGCAGGCATACACAGAATCACTGACTGGAGCAGAGACATTCTGAAGACTGAGGCGAATACTCATTTGACACACACAAACACACACACAAACCAAACGTACTTTTCCTCTGACAGATGTGTGATGGAATTTTATAAGCCATTCCTAGCCATTCCTAGGGAGCGTGCTGTGTACCTAAATCCATCAAAACAATACCCCAGTTAATCATTTAAACATCTTGGCAGATGAAGACAAGGAAGACGGCTTCCAATTATGACCGAGTCTTTTAACACAGCACTGATGGAGCAATAAGCCCTTGATGAGTGCTTGTGGATTTGAATATTTTTTAATCTGATTTTTTGGAAGCCGAGTGGCTCTGCTGGTTGAGACTGGCTGAGATTGTGCAGGGGGGCTGATTGAGACATCTGTGATCAAATGAAATGTGTGGGTTTGGGTGACTGAAAAAAACAATAGTTTGTGTGTGTGTGTGTGTGTGTGTGTGTGTGTGAAAGAGAGAGAATGAGAGAGTGTGTGTGTGTGTGTGTGGTTGAAATGTGTGTGTGTGTGCATGTGTGTGTGTGTTTGTGTGTGGCTGACAGACAAGTGTGTGTGTGTGTGTGTGTGTGTGTGTGTGTGTGTGTGTGTGTGTGTGTGTGTGTGTGTATTGCTGTGGCTTAGGACCAGTGCCTCCAGCATGGCCTTGGGTAGTGACTCATCAGCAGCAGGTTCTGCCACAGTGGGGGCAGAGAACCACCTCATTAGCTACCTTCCCGTGGATGACATAACCTGACCACTGGGCACTCACAGACTGCAGGGATGTTAGTGCTAGTGCCCAGTGGTCAGGGTCAGGCCTGGCATAACCTGCCCGTTGACTGGGCACAAATAGACCAGAGGGATGTTGATCTCAGGGTCTTGTGCCAAGGTGAGATGAGATGATGAAGTGTGATGCCCAGCTGGGGTGGGTTGGCAGGTTGCCATGGAGACAGGCCTTTCTGACTCCGGTGAACCTGAGGGTGAGAGTTGCATCCCGCCTGGTGCGTCCGCCTGACGGGAAGAGATTGCCCTGACAACATGCTTGCTGACTTCACTTTCACCCCCAGCTTTTTCTTCTCTCTCTCTCTCTCTCTCTCTCTCTCTCTCTCTCTCTCTCTATTTATATAGAATGCAGAATACAGAATAAGTTTACTACCCTGGGCTTGCCCATACTTCCTGTGACACTGCACAAAATTTCGTGTTCAAGTCAGTATGGCTAAGCTGCCTATTTACTGCATTTCCTGTCCCAGAATTTCAGGCACCAATGAGAAGTGAGCTTTTACTCCACGGTGAAGGAGGCGGGCTAAATAAGTTTAACATTGATTCTGCCTTTGAGAAGGCAGCTAGTATGTGAGACTGGCCAGACTAAGCTCGTATGAGCTTTGATGGTCGCGAAAGCCAGGCTACCATAATGGATTTACTTTGCTGAAATGACTGCACTAGGTACAGGTAGGCTACTGGAATATAAGTCAGTTAGCATGCTAGTCGAACAAGCACTGTAGATAAACCTTACTATTGATACATCATGCAATGATTTTGCGATGCAATGAAAACATAGCTTCTGTGCATTTCTAATGTAGTAAACTATTATTTATCCTTTTACAAAATTGACCTATGCAGTAAATATTAGGTAAGTGTTCCCATTTATTTTATGTGTTAACCATGTTGGCCACCTGATACAGAGGACGTCGACTCCAAAAAAGTGTGTGAAAAACTGGGATGTGGAGAAGTCGCAAACAGTCCTATAAAAACCCCAATTTACAAGGGAACTGCCAAGGCAAGGTCTTATGCATGCCTTGGAAGGGAAGACCTCCATCCCTGGCAGTGCGTGGACTGGACTTCGACGAAACGATGCACACCTGCTTATATAACCTGCTCACGTGAGTTGTTCCTCAATCATGCTAGCTTCCCTTCTCTTTCACGCATTTAGTGTCCATGGAACGTATGCCCACATCAACCCAATGGTAAAAGCTAGTCAGTTGCCCTACACATACAGTACGTCAAAGCAATAAAGGTTGGCAACGTGTAAGTATGTGAAATAACAAGCAGGCCTCATATGGGAGTGATCCAGCACTCTCGTAGACGCGTCCAAAATGCTATTTTTAAACCACGTCGAAATCACATGAAACGTCTTACAGTAGGCTACATAATATTATCAGGGCCTCTACTCATGAACTCAAGCATAGGGAACATTGTTGGCGCACTCAAAGACTTGTTTCTGGAGACGGCGCTTATGCGTTTTAAAACTTCCTGCGACCGCCATCTTTTCAAGTCCAGCACTGAACATTCTATCATGGTTTGGGTCTACGAGAATTCAATATAGACCTAAAACATTTTCCTACCCTATTTCTATGAACAGCTAAGTTGTAAACTAGTCATTCATTCCCTTAAAAGTGAAATTTCAGTTAATTACCTGTGTTCATTCCTATCAAAGCAACAGTTACAAAATACAAATGGCAATTTCATTTTACCCCCATGGAGTGTCTAATTGCCAGAATCATTAGTATCTTGTTTCTGTGTTTCATATTTGCAAAAATGTTTCTATTACTGGGGCCCTTCGGGCATAGATTTCATACAGTATATTTTAGGCTATGTCATTTTTCCCTACAAAGACAGGAAAACAATGATATAGATACAAAAATAAGTACTGTATGCACAACACAATATATACGCATGCTGTTTGTATATAAATTGAATTAAAATAAAGTTGTCCTCCAACGAGGTGGGGTGGTGGTGAGCCAAAAAAAACAAAACAAAACAGACACCTTCTTGGTAGGATCGGTAATAGTGCTGTAGTAACCTACCTGTGACACTTGGTGTCACCCTACTGTTCCTCACTGCTTGAGTCATTGTAATGGCGTAACTGTGAAAAAAGATATGTTAAATAGTTGACAAAATGTTTAGAAGTTACTTCTCATTTAATACATCTGCAACAGAATAGATGTGCCCCTATATCTGATCTCAGCAGTGGTTTAATGTACTGCACAACTGGACTGGTGTCCTGCTGTGACCTTAGTTTTTGCAGTTGGCACAAACCAGGGGGGGGGGGGGGGTGCATGTTCCAAAAAGTGCATAAGGGGAAGGGGCTGACCAAAGCCTTCGATATATCAAAGCTGCGTCAACCATAGAGTTCGCTGTTAGAACTGTCACATGGTTAGTGGTAGTCTCAATAGTTCCAAACAAACCCTCGCTCTGCTGCAGTCCCTGGTTTACTACGGGACTGACAGCAGCGATCGCGTGTCTAGTCACGGTAAATGCTCAATGAAATTGACTATAAACTGCATTGCCACATACATACATTACTCACTGAAAATGCATTATTAGGCACACGACCATAAGTCATGAAAATTACATTAGGTTACATTCTGGAGAGAAGACTCTATAACCTGACTCTCGCTAGATCCTTGTAGTTCCACTGAGCTCCACACAAGGATCTGGAACTGCTCAATAGGAGATGTATTTCAGAAGGCAGGGCCTTTTCAAAACATTTTCCGTATGATTGGATAAACCACTTTATTGACATGCTACTACAACCACTCACATTGCAACCGCTAATGAGAGCTTCACTGGTCCACTACGTCACATCAATTCAAATTCCGCCTGGCGATTCTGATTGGTTCAGTATTTTTTGCTCCCTTGAAGGAGTTTGCATTGCCCTCGATCCCAGATCCTTGTGTGGAGCTCAGCGAAACGCCCCTGGTGGAGCCTGGCGGAACTACAAGGATCTGGCGAGAGTCAGGTTAGAAATTAACATGAGAACTAAAGTAGCCTTAAAAACATTTAGGTCAGATGGTACAGTACTTGCTAGATGGTACTAGCTAAATGGAGACTTCTTTTACCGTATGCATAGACTTTTCAGCTGTTGCCTTTATGACGAGGGTGCGAATTGACAGGATTTTATCGATATCAGTGCCATTCTTGAATCTGTTTAACGGTCCAATTCCTTATCAATTATCAATTCCTTACTGTTTAGAAGGTATTCTATACAGGTTTTCAGTGTCAGGACATACTGTAGGCCTATAATATAGCCTGTTATACTAAGGTGGCCATAGCAGCAGATTAGAATGAGAGAAACCATATAGAACTGCACTATCTATTTCAACTCACTATTCAGACCATGTCATAGGGATACAGTTCCAGTAACCTGAAGCATTCAATTCTCGGTTCTACTCGATACCCGGTTCTCGACTCGCAAATCCTATTTAGAGGACAGCGAGCTGAGACAGGTAATGAATGGGAGAGAGATGGGCTGGCATGGAATCAGGGTCAGGTTTGATGTTGTGTGCTTGTGAGTACTTTGACCCCAGTATGACCTCAACAATGAACTGACAGTACAATAACTTACTCCACAGCTCCCCCCACTGGTGTCCTGTTGTGATACAATTGTGGATGTTTGCAGAGGTTCCCAAACATTTCACTGCTATTGCTAGAATGTCCTACTGAGCTATGCCACTGTGTCCAACTACGCCCCGCACCACAGACAGCTCATCTTATGACAAAGACTTTGCACAACTATTGGTACATAAATAACCTGTAAATAAATAATAAATAACCATGTATGGTTTATAATAGTAATGAATTGGGTTCTAATGGAGGAGGTGTTAGAGTCAATCACATCTATTTTGTGTACCCGTACTGTAGGATTGACCCAGGCATCCCCAAGGGTACTAGCACCCCGGTCTGACAAGCATTGTTTGACTGGAAAGGCTTTGTTGGCTTTCTGGCACAAAACAGATGTACTACGCCATGTATAGTGAGAGGTTAGTACTGTTGGTGGTAAGCTGAGCTGTTTACCTTTATGAAAGCTAACATGAATCATCAAGGCTTTCTGTAATAACTTAATAAGGATATTACCCAGTGGGGGTCCATGAGTCATGAGGATGTCAATGCCCTCAGGAATCTGGTTCCACTTGTCCAGCAATGCCTGACCACGAGGCAGGTTAAAGGCCCAGTTGCAGAAAAATGGTGTCCTATGGAAAACAGACTGGGTGATTACTGCTACAGCTGTGCACTCTTTGCAGCCAACTTGGGCCTGAAGAAACGAGGAGAGTTTGCAGGACAATTTGTTGCTCTTGTAAAGGACGAGCCTTTTGTGATTTTTCTGTTCAAATGCAATGTTGTTGTTATACTTCGCTGGTTGTTTTATCTTAGCCGGTTCAGCCAAAGCTGTGGTATTATTACTTCTGTATATTTTATCTGATTGCACAAGAACCAAAGGCTCTGACCTACTCACCAAGGTGTACCATATATCCTAAATCCATTGATTGTGATTTCTGAGTCTTGGAGGTAAATGCAGTTTGTGAGCAGAGACTCCACATTTTCACAGTCCTCGAGGAGTCTCAACTTTCTGAAGCGTACATCATTCTGTGAGACCATCTTGGTCATTAAGTCCTTATCAAAGGTCAGCTCATGGTTCCCAGCAATAACGACCTTGGTCTCATAAGGTAAACTCCCTAGAGGCAGCAAGAAATAAAATGTTTGTTTTTTTTCCAGTACATGCAATGCAAGATTACACAAATTCAGCCATATTAGACTATAAAATTACAGATAAAAATGATCATGCAAGAATCTTTAGTCATCTGCAAACCGAACTGATGGCTACATCAGGTGAGGGGGCGAATTAGATTCCTTACCAAGCCAGTCGTTAAACTTCTTCACCTCTGATGGCAGGCCCAGCTCTGTGAAGTCCCCTGTGTGGAGCAGGACGTCGCCAAAAGGCATCTGGATGCCATCTGTCCTTGAGTGTGTGTCTGAGACGCAGACGAAGCGAGTGTGACCCGCAGGCTTGGGGGCGTCATAGGGGATGGGCTCCACCCTGGAGAATGTAAGACAAGCCAAGACCAACAATTTCACTCTTTAGTGTTTACATTATTTCTAGTGCTATTTATTTCTGCTGTTTTTGCAACCACTGCAGGACCTTCCAGCTTAATCAACTCTAGACCCATGTGGTGCAGGTTTCTCCTGGCAAATTCAGGTCACCAGGATTCATCATCCTCTCAAGAGCTATAGATTAATGGTGTCTGAACAATTAGATTTTTACACCTGCTGGCCAACTGTGGAAACCCATTCATTTCCAAGTAGGAGCAGCATATATCTGAAATCTATGAATAGTGAGGCCCACTCTAGTGTCCTTAGTCAAGCTGCTTACTGCCATAAAGAAACTCCTGGTTGCCTCAAATACAATGAACTCTGTGAGATAACCACCAACCAAACTGGATTGCAGACCACAAGGCTACCAGAAAGGTTAAATGTTCCTCAATAAAACCATATTCAAAATCATGTACTTAATCACAGGCATGAGATTGACAGGATTGGACAGTTGCCCCTAACGACGGGGATAAACTGAGGGCACAAATCATTGATTGAACAAATCACAGATTAAAGTATGACATACTTTATGCTTCTGAGACATGATTCTTATAAATGGTTGAACATTAAATGTTTTAATATTTTCAGAGATGTTTTAAGACAAAGTGAAATTCTAAATGCTCCGCAACGAGGTTTCTGACTGTTGGTTGGCTAGTATGGCTACCCATGCAAAATAACTCACAGCCAGTGCAATAAGTGGTATTTAGCTGAAATGCAGGCAGCTGTGGGCATGTTGCATTGTATTTTACATGAATGTATATCGTGAGTGTATATAAACTAACACAGAATCCAGAGTGACACCTGCCTCTGTAGCAAGCTAATCACCTCGCCTAGACACTCATTACATCTCAATCATTACCAGTCAATGGGCCAGTTCCTCACAATTGAGCGGCGACCCCACAGGTCAAAGAGACACTGTCGAGAGGCTAATCAACTGCAGTCACCTCTGACCCCCTTAAGTTAATAAATACTAGGGCAGACAGAAGTCTGGCCCTGTACCTGTCAGGAAAATGGCAATTCAGCCTTAAATGGCTTTAGAGATGCAACACAGGGCAGATGTCCTTGTAGCTCATTGAAGCTATAGAGCATGACGCCAGAGACGTAGGGCTTTTGTCAAGCCCTGACATGCACACAGTCAGATGGACTACAGAGAGTTTTTTTCTTGATCCTTTACATGTAAAAAAAAAAAAAAAACATTTTAACAAATGTAGCAATTTGTTTGTTTTTTGGCAACTGTTTACGCCAGATAAACAGTGTAAGGGTATCTAGAAAGTATCTAGAATGCCAATTCTGCACAGTATTAACAGTGATTTAAGTCTGTACAGTATATAGTAAGCTTCATAACAGAGGTTCACAAGAAAATTACGCGAATACGGCTGGAAAAAATATTCTAGGAGGCCATCTATATCAATACACGAACATTACAAAATACTTGTAGATCAAAAGTCACAACTGACTAATTTACAATAAGACAGACATCTTAAATCTGAAAATCGTACAATCTTATCTTTTGTGGATATAGTCTATCACATGAGTCAGGATTTTAATTATTATTGTCTTATTGTAGTCCCTCATGAGTAAGACATTTGACAGCTAGAGATGTTGCAAGAGACATGAGGCCAGATGTCCAAACATAATGTCTTTGTTTTCACCAGTCAATACAACAATCAATCGGTAAATGAAATAATCAAGCAACTAATCAATATGTCAATTTAAGCAATTATCTCTATGTGTTGAACACTTTTTCAAGTAAAAGAATGTTACATAAGGGGATCTAGACTGTAAAATTATACACACACACACACACACACAAACAAGTCCCTATAAGTTTCCATTTTTAGTTTCTTTCTTTCTTTATGTTTATGTTATATTTATATTTCATCTGTTTATATTGTTTTATGTCAGCTTTGGCAACACGGCTTCAATGAGTCATGCCAATAAAGCTACCCTTGAAGTGAATTGAGAGAGAGAGAGAGAGAGAGAGAGAGAGGGGGAGAGATACTCCATACTCACATATGCACATGTGGCGGCTGGAAGCGGCTCTGGTTGATGTTGTAGTGAGTGAAGGCCTGTGTGGGATTGGAGCTGTACTCATCCACCGAGATACTGGCCTTGCTCTGAGACGAGATCCTGTGAGCCATGGCTTGACTGAGGGGAACATGAGCAGCTCAGAATGGTCCGGGTTCCAACTCACATAGGAACATCCTCCAAAAGAATGACCAATCAGGACTGATCCATCTGCACAAAAGCAAACCATAATATATTGTATATAATCATGTCACTGCTTGAAAGAGCCACTGGAGCATAAATCCATGTCCACAAACAGCAGGCATTTGTGATGCAGTGAAATGAGGCGAAGACCAAGCCATCCTTGCTAAAAGTTATAACTTTCTGGCTTTCAGTTATCTCAGGAGAATTGCATTGCCTTATCACTGATCAGACACAGTAGGCCTAAAACAGTGTCTTTAATAATTAATGAAAACTAGCCTATGTATAATGCAAGAATATCAGCAAAACACAATAAAATAAACAAAATCTTGCAGAATGAACAAAATCTACTTAAGTGTTTTTAACACTCAGAAACAGCTATTTTACAACTTCAAACTGACAAGCTGTCTGCCTCGGCGGCTGACAGTAGCCTATGCAGGGCGCTGAACTTGACCTTGCCCGCGCATGCCTTTATCGATTAGCTGGAACACTCACTTCGCATTTGTTCTTTATCAGCATGAGCATTGCCTTAAAACCTTCAATATTTGGAAATGAAGTAAGTGTGTTTCAGCATGGTAACTAAACTGATTTTCTATCTAAACCCCGTTCGAAAATAATAGCAGCAACTTAAGTAACCTAAGGTTACAGAGCACTTCCCAAATATAGTGTCGCGTTATCTCTTGCCACTCATGAGTGAACTTTGCTCTTAGCACCTGGCTGCAGTTACAGTCTTAAAGAAAATATGTCTCAGACATGAAACTTCGCGGGACTCATAACCTTAAAATTAGTTGGCCGACACAAGACTCCACTATGCTATATAGCCCGACTAAACTCAGCATGGAGTTGCCATTTATTGTGAAATCCATAACCATTTTTTTCATACTTAAATAGACATCAGTAAGTTGCTGATCTGAGACGCCAACTTCTCTTATAGGATACTTCCACGAACAGGCGACTGTACACCAAGGTGAACCTTTGACACCATGCATTACAGACAAACGCTTCCCCACTTCTCCAATTGCATTGTAACGTGCCGCGAATCGTAAGAAACGACAGAATGGCAAAACATAAAACTACTTATACGGTGGCAATATTATGCAATAGCAATTGTAGCTATTTAAACATGATACATTGTTGCATTTGCAGAACGCTACCCAACGCAAAGATATCCTAATATTTCTCCCCTCTAGGTACATGACAAACCACCTCAAACCCAGCCGCTTTGTGCCTCGTTATATACGCGCGATTTCCTTCTTGAAAAGGCTGCTGAATACCTTCTTCCGCGATCCGAAATGTATCGTGGATTGCTCTCTGCGTAATCTGGTATGATATTCCGCGGGAAATAGGTTGAATTTCGATGTCTTGACAGGCTAAGGTCGCGACAGGCAGGGCAGAACCTTCGACCCCGAGGGTCTCTCCTCTGGCTTTCACTGAAATGCGACAGACGAAGTGGGAGGGAGAGATAGAGAGACAGGGGGAGAGAGCCGTTTCGGTGTGGGAGGAGGGGGAGCCCGAGAGAGCAGCTGTAATGAGCGCGATCTGCCACTGGGGTCAGAGAGCACGGTACAGTAGCAGCAGTTAGCCTTGCAGGACCACATCATAACTTATGTTGTGTTGGTACTATTAAATTTCAAAGCAGGATATTAGAAGCAATACGTATGACAGGCTACTGCCGCAATAGAATACAGTCGAAACAATGAGAACATGAAGCAACATTGTAACCACGCGTTCTACAATTCATATCTTTATATCTTACTGGTAAGCTTCTGTCAGGATTGTTTCCAGTTTATGGTGTTCGTCCCTATTTTATGGAAATATTACATTTCTCAGTTGCTTGTTGTTGGCATTGTTGTTGTTTGGTGTAGTAGTGAAGTGATAATGATTTTGTTATAATAAGAGTGGATAGGCCTACAGTAGATTCACTCTTAATCTCACTTTGGCTGTACGATTTTGGCAGTCACATCGGAAGGCTTGTGAATAATGCATCTTCTGCCATTTACCATGTTAATCCAGATGTTAGATGAACAGACCTCTGAGATGAAAATTACGGACATTTTCCTGAATACTCCTTGAGAACAAGAAACATTCCCTTTTCTACAGTCAATATGATCATAGTAAGTAATGTTTTAGCTAAAAAAAATCAGGGGCAAAGTGGGTTTTTATTGGACTGTCCCCAGAAATCTGTTCTCTGGTCACCCTATCCAAATGTCTTTCATTGCAATCTTGGTATTGACAGCTGCTTAAATAGGTTTGCCATTGTGAAGTGAAGTGTAGTCATTTTACAGGATTGCATATTTACCTGATGTGTTACCACTGCCTGTGACCTCTTTGCGATTGCTATCATAAAGCTAATTGCCGAGGCTTTTTTCACAGTGTCTGTCATTCCTTTGATTTTTCCTTCAGTGAGCTCACTTTCACTACCCAGTTACTTAAAAAGAAACCAACTCCAACATAATCTGATTGTCTTAAACCACTTATTGGCCTACATTGTCTTACTACAGTTACTAATGACAGTGATAGGCCTACCAAACATTTTTAATAGTCTGCTTCAACCCTCTCCGGTGATAGGCTACTGCTGAACATGCATAGCTTTTCATGTAAATGAACTAAATATAGATATTGAATGTGTGCTGAATGTGTACATTTATTTTTTTGCCGTTTGAGTAAAAAAACAACATAAAAGAGCTGTTGTTATTATGAATGTGTCTGGCATTTTTTTTTCTTCCTCTTTCCATGCATTCAGGTATGTGATTCATGTCAGAGCACAAGGAGATGGAGGAGGGGGAGGACAGGATGACAGAGGGCTTCACTTCCATGGCAACCAGACTGTTCAGTGTTCCATGCCGTCTGTCCATGCTTTGAGCTCCTCCACGGTAGGCAGCAGTGCAGGAAGACATGCCACCACCAAGGCTTTCATCTGTGCCTGAAAGAGTGCAAGCACAAAGACATTCAGATTGGAACAATAAGCAGTGCCTCTGTGACTTCAAAGACCCCTATGTGCTCTCTATATTAAAATGCTGAGGTTGAGCCACAAGGATTTCCTTGGTTGCCAATTACTTCAGCAGGCAGAGGAAGATGCTTTAACCTGCTATTGTATCATTAATCTCATGGAAAACAATTCATAGCGCCATATGTCCAGGGCATAGTCGCTCCATAGTATGCTATGCCTGATTCCAAAAAGAGGTTAGTTCTTGTGAAGACATCTCACAACTTTGATACTGTCTTCCCCAGCAGAATAAACGACCGTGAGTTGACCTCTAAGATAATGATTAAGGGAAGAGATCCATATTCCAGGGGAGAGGAATCAATGTGTGCTTACTTGACAGAATGCTGCGGGGACCAGTCTCAGCGGCAGCATCGGGCCACTGGGTCGCGGGCAACCCCTGTTGGGACAGAACAATTGCAACAGCCTGGCCCGGGCCCTCCCTCTGGAGAGTATCGACTGGGCACAGCCGCCGGGGTAATTAGTTGAAGGGGAGACAGGCCCTCCCACCGCTCGCTAACTCCCCAGCTACCCACCACCCCCTGAATCCAAGCTATTCTTAAGCAAAATCATTGTCTGGCCCGCCAGATGAAGCTTTGTGTTTCTCCTGCTGCCCTCCTCCGTAGCATGCTGCTGAGCGTTTGTGTGTAGTCCAATAAGTGTGCTGTGTCTTTTACTAGTGCGGCATTAGGCAGACTTCAGTATACTGCCATAAAATGAAGATTTAAGTGCACTCACATGGGTCACATTTAGTATGCATGAAAATATGTGTAGTGCAGTGGCAGTTTGAGTAGCTTTGTTATTGTATTCTGCAGGCCATGTATTAAATCATATTCCATATATCATTTCCTGATTTCGTCTAAACACTCTTTACAGACATTTCAACATTATTCTGCCACATGTATTATTCATAGAAAAGGTCAAAGTTCATTTTACTCCTGTTTGGAGATGGCAGTCTAAGGTCATGTATCTCAGTGTTAATCCAGTCATTTGAAATATGTTCCGGCTATGATGAAGAACACCGACTCTCTGGCCTCCGCTGCATGGATTTAACCTTTGCCCCCTCTTAAAAAGAAGTGTCCCTCACCTTTGACCCCCTTCAATTATTACAGAAGGATTTCTGAGAGAATTCCAATGCCATTACTGACTGACACAGTCTACTTTTTTAGAAACTATGACGTGTTTTCAGGCAAGATACAATCTATTTTTCCGAAAATGGCTGAATACTCTCAATCCAGTTCTATGGCTT
>JAUCNH010000117.1:17128036-17139140 GCA_032353275.1 Sardinella hualiensis | reverse complement strand
CACACACACACACACACACACACACACACACACACACACACACACACACACACACACACACACACACACACACACGAAGATGGGCAGATGCACACAAAAACTCACACATGGAGAGAGACACATACACACACAAACAGAGATGGACACACAAACATTGAGGGAAAGATGCACAAACAAACACATACATGAAGAGAGAGACACACACACACACACACACACACACACACACAACCACACACACACACAGGAGCAGCAGCATGCCAAGGGAACCACACAAGCAGAGTGGCATTGGGAGGCAGAGCAGGCATCATGAGCTCCTCTCAGACAACTGCAGCATTATGGGGCTCACACGGAACACACACACAGAAGCATACACACACATTCACATACACACACACATAGAGAGAGACAGGCAGAGTAGGCATCATGAGCTCCTCTCAGACAACTGCAGCATTATGGGGCTCACACGGAACACACACACAGAAACATACACACACATTCACACACACACACACACACACACACACACACACACACACACACACAGATATGTACGCACACACACACACATAGAGAGAGAGAGACAGACAGAGCAGGCATCTTGATCTCCTCTCGGACAACTGTGGCATTATGGGGCTCACGCGGGGCAGGAGTGCACCTGCGGGAGAACGGAACACAGCGCTCTATTGAATCTTCTTCCCAAATGAAGGCCATTCAGAGTCTCCTCCAAGAGAGAAAGGGGGAGGGGGAGGGGTGTATAGTAGTTCAGTCGCCAAGCAGCACAAAAGCCCTGCTTCAGGTTTGCCATGAAAACTCAGGGTCACACAGACACACACACAAAAATGGGAAAATGACAAATAGCCTACACGAGGCATCTCTTCTTGTCTGACTATTATGGGATGTTATAAAGGTTGCATTGACACAGCTGTTACTCTCTCAAGTCTGCTGACTACAAGACAATGTTATCTCGACATAACTAATTAAAGGCTTGCAATGGATAATCTGAAAAAAAAAGAAACCTAAAATGTCATGGCATCATTATATAACACCATACAGCGCATCTGGCACTACGGGTTCGGCCTTCCCTGAGTGAAAAAATAAATAAATAAATAAATAAAAAACAAACATGGATGTGTTTCCTAACTGACAAAACGAATACAGCCATGAAACTGAAACAGCTGAGTGTTTCCGCTTAATATTCACGTTAATGCACAAATCATGTTTGGTTATTACTATTTAAGACAAAACCCATTTCCGGTCTGTTGCATTATGCATCAGCATACATAATTGATACAAGGAGTTATAGGCAATTGTGCGCTCACTGTAGTTGTGATGCATGTATACACCACAACATTGTAAACTACAAGTGTGTCATGATGGAGAGTTTTGTGTATTCATTTCAGTTGCCAGCATCATGCCGGCAGCATGGGATACCTGAAAATATCGCTGATAATGGGGTTGTCTGAGGCAGACTGCAAACTGTATCTATCTTGTCAGTTTGGAAACCGCTGACACAGACATGGGACTACCTCTGGTGGACACATGTGCAATAACACACATCTTTCTACCAGCTGAGAGGGAAGCTTTAGCTTGCGGCTCCTCCTATGTTATACAGCACTGGACAACCGATTATGTTACAAATAAACACAAATAACAAGTTACACATAACTGTAATATTGTAATGTAATAAGAATGCAATGTAATAAGAACATTATTACAGGCCTATTCCCCTGCTAAATTCCAGATCCTCACACCATGATCCTACACATAACTGACCTTTGATCCTCAGATATGAGATAAGAAATATTGTAATTGAGTATCTCTTGTAGCAAAATCATTTTAGAGTACATCCAACACCATGAGATTGTCATTGTTGTCTAAAAATATACCCAGTGTTTGAAATATGGATATGTTGTGGGCGGCTCAGCACCTTCAGGTCATACTAAACTTAATGATTTGAAGCCATCCTGTGCTTTCTCAAACTGAGGACGTGTCTGAACATCTGGACTTTATTACAGCAGGAAACAAAGCTGCTGGCAAAGCAGCACTGCGTGCTGCACTCAATACTGAGACAGTTGCGGAGCCAACAAAAGCATCTCACGGAATCACAAACCAAACAAGCCAGACTCCTCTGGAGCCTCGACCCGGTCGTGTTATTTGCAGCACTTAACTTTGATGCTCGTCACAAACTTCCAGTAAGAGGAGTGTATCTGGACTGTATGTTTCAGCGGATTTCTAGAGTCTTCCGTGAGTTATGCACATCTATCTGCTTCACCTGGCAAGTGTGCTCCTTCTGGCCACAGACCCAAGCCATGCTCAGAGGATAACCCCCGATTTAGCCATGATGCAGTACTTCCAGGCAAGGCTCATCCAGCTGGAGGTAAGTGTTCTCGTGCACAGCAACACTCCACAAAATAATGCCCTTGACATCCATTTTCTTCAGCACAGTCAACACAATGCAAAACAAAGCACTGACATCAAATACATCCCCCGCATTGCGCTGGTGTGTTATTTGCTTCGTGGCAACACAAGAAACGGGGGACCATAGAGACAACAAACAAACAAACAAACAAACAAAAACACAGAAACAAGGCAAGTTGGTGGTCTAATGCACTCCTTTTCTTTAAAAAGCTTTCATATACCTACTTCATGGCTGAACAAGATGAAAGCCAACCTGTTTCGGCCTAAATGTAGGCCTTCGGGGCAAAGACGAACAGAGGATACAAAAAAGCAAAACAAAACAAAGACTCTCTATTGCTGACGGTTTGAATGTTTCTGTTGGTGTTTTTTCAGGAGCGCTTAATCAAGTGTGATCAGAACATCCAGCTGTACGGACAAAAGATCTACGACTTGACCAATGAGATCCATGGGCAGGCGAACAGCATAGGTGCCCATAAGTCTGAGGTGAGGACACAGGTGGAGAGTGTGACCTTACGGGTGGAGCGCCTGGAGAGAGACATGGAGTATGTGCAGAACAGACTTCCTCAGCAGCCCCTGGTGGACATGGATGATGCACTGCTGGACCAACAGGTCAAAGAGGCCCAGACGCTGAAGAAAAAGACTAAAGTTAACATTGGGACAGGTACCTGAACCTTGCTCAACACCCAGAGATGAAGAAAACACACTCACATGTGCACACACACACACACACACACACACACATGTGAGAGAGAGAGAGAAAGAGAGAGTTGTTTTTGCCCACTGACCATTTTTGAAAAAAAAAAAAAACATTTTACTTGTTTGCTTGCTTTCAGCGCCTATGACTAAACGTGTTAACCTTCTAATATAACCTGCTGTACTGTATATCTTTACAGATTGTGGAACAGCTGTAAAAGGTATCAAGTCCATGAAGATTGTGAAGAAAAGTGGCGGTGTCTTCGGGGCCTGGTTGAGAGACCCTACGAAAGGTTCTACTAAAGTCTACTACTTTGACGGCACAGCAAATGACACCCTGCTCGAGTTCCCATCTGTAAAGGTCTTCCATGAGAACAATTCCTCCCACAAAGCAAAGGCTATCAAACTCCCTTTCCTGTGGCAAGGCACTGGCCACACCATCTACAATGGCTTTGTGTACTACCACCAAGCAGATACCACTAACAGGATTGTCAAAGTCCATCTCCTCAACCGCACAGTGAGCGACAGCATTCTCCTGCCAGGGGTCGGTCACCTGTCGGCCTATGGCCTCTCCCCGCACACTTTCCTCCACCTGCTGGTGGATGAGATGGGGCTCTGGAGCGTTCATGCCGACCCTGACCTGGGAGGAAACCTAGTGGTCACAAAGATTGATCCTGGCACCATGCATGTGGAGCACTCCTGGGACACCCCCTGTAAAAGCCAGGATGCCGAGGCAGCGTTCCTGGTCTGCGGGACCATGTACGTGGTCTACAACTCCCGTCACGGAGGCCGCTCCAGCATACGGTGTCTGCACGACATCCATGACACCATCCTCAATGAGGAGTCTCCTCTGATGTTCTTTCCTAAGGGTTACACCAGCCATGCCAGCATGCAGTACTACCCCAAAGACAAGCAGCTTTACAGCTGGGATGATGGCTACCAAACCATCTACAAGCTAGATGTGAAGAAAAAGAATGTGGCCACATTAAACTGAGGTGTTTAAAGAGTAGGCTTGATGATGCTTAGAAGTGCATGTTGTAGGCTATATTCCCTATAATATGACACAAGGTAGCCTACTTGATCTAGCGTAGTGAGCAGACAAATATAGATTTTACCATGGAGCATGCTTTAATGATTCTCTAAAAAACAATGCTGTCTTATTCAACTGCCTGAATATTAAAGCATAATTTCAATGGACAATGGTTTAATGAACAGTTTATAAGGCAAATTCGTATTTATGCCTATGTTTACAAGTGCCCTTTATACAGTATGTTCATCACGTGTTACTGCCCTCTATTGGTCAATGAACAAAATGAAGCTAGGGCGGCAATAGGAAATTCAAACTTTTTATATTCAGATTATTTGAGAGCCACCCCGGTTTTGAAGAAACTTCACAAGCATTGCCAATCGAACAGATTATAGGCTACTAATAGGAATCTACAAACCCACCATACGTTGCCACCTTGTTTTCGGCATAGGCTACCACCAGATGTCAGCATTGCTCTTACTATTATCCGACTTGTCTACTGTTATGACTGAAGATACAGTAACTGGAAATAATATATTCAGCAATGACAATGTAGTTATGGTTGATTTGAGTTGTGATTTAAATGCAATGTATTCAACGTCAAACACATAAAAAAGAGACGTGTTACTTACAACAGTTAGGCTATTTAAGTAGCCTATAGCCTGCACAGAAGAGAAACACGAGAATAAGATCAGTGTTTTAGCTTGAGAGGTCAGTTTGGGTACCGAGGGAAAACAGGACTTCACGAGAGCGGCAATGGTTGTGGCCCGCCCCTAAAATCACATGACAGGTGATAGGATGGAGGAGGACGCTTGGATGAACTTGCGGCGCTCTCACCCGGGAACGGCTGCGCAGGGGACATGATGCTCCGCGTGAAATGAAAAGAAGTGCCAATGTGGCAAAAACAACATTATCTGACTTCGAACAACATTATTGAGTGATTGATTGATTGAATTGATCTGTTCATTTATTTGAAGCCAGAAGTCACGCGTGCAGGATTGATATTTATTCGGGCTTTATCTCGCGTTCAGGTGAGTCTCAATTACAATCAACAGTTTCTCTACTTATAGATAGGCCTACATTAAATTCTTGTAAAAGAAGTTTGCTCTTTTAACACTCCAGAGATTGCTTTATGCGGATTTTGTTCGTCTGATCACAGTTAACTTCTACAGTTGTGATGAGTTCAGCAAAGTTCAATTACTCACTGCCTGAGAAGTGCCAAGATTCAGTAGTTTTTGATATTACGCAGCGTTTTGGCTGTATCACAGACTGCAGTTGGAAAGGTCACATCTTCAGTGTATTGTGAAATTGCATTTTTGCCGATTTGCTTTAGATCTGCGTGGCAAACAGGTGGATAAAGTGGATCAACCGACACACAGGTCTGTAAATTCTCTTCTGGCCAAATAGCACACCTAGATATCCATTTGTTATTTGCCGCAGGGAGACATTATTGTAGGTGTATAATCTACACATGGCGTAGGCTATAGTGGTCAGCTGTGTGGAGTTTCAGTCCAGCCCTTCATACCCCCTGGGACCGTAGCCCAGAGTCGAACTTGTGAATGACGCAGCGTCAGTGTAGTGTCCTGTAGTGGCACATGGTATAATTAGAGGGGACGTCAACATAGCTGTTGAACTTCTCATCGTGTATGCTCTCAATATTCTCATATCATCCTGTGTCTATATCCCATAAGTGGGTTCTTATTCTTTGATTGTCCTTTTCAAAAAACAAATGACCTGGATCTTTTTTTAGACCTGTTTGAGAAAGCAGGTGTATGTATTTAGTGCTCTTGTGTCAACTCTGAGCACAGTCAACATGTGAGACAAAAGTATGCCACATACAGTAGCCTAGTTTGGCTACTGCATGAAGTCCTTGATGCAGCTACTTGTGGGTGTTCACTTGGGGTGTTAAATGATCTCGGATTATGAACTGAGCGAGGCAGATTTAGGGATTATAGCCCAGATGATCAAAGTGGATTTTTCGCCATTAATGGGGGGAATCACTAAGCGTGTGCATGTCTGTGTGGGCATTTGTGGTTGTGTGTGCAGAAGTTAGCACATGGTTAATTACCCTGTCAAATGCTGCGCACAGATAAATTCTCTGCCTCTCATTCATGAGATAATCCTCATTCAGATGTGATGAGCTGGATTTATTCTTGACAAGGCCACCGCGATCCCTAATCCCAGAAATTATTTACAACTTTGCTTCCATCCAGTAACTGTTGCTTGACTGAGAGCTTTCACAGTCACCCCTCGCATAAGCAGTTGAGCTCTGAGTTTTCACTCCTTCCCAGACCTGCCCTTCTTCTGCATAATTAGGAAATAATTGCAACAGATATGAATAGCATCTTTCACTGCCACTCATTCAAGAGGACGTGCTAAATTTCCATCGGCGTGCCTTTCTTCCCAGAGAGGCGAAGAGGGAGAGGCCGCAGGATGAAGGCAAGCAGCACATAGACGCCATGGTTCACAGAGGAAATTTTACTTGGTAATGACTGTGAGGGGCTGACGGACTCTTGCCCTGAAGATCATGTGCTCGCACAAATGGATAAAGCCTTTTTATTTGTGCCCAGCACTACTCTGTTCTCATTGCAGCTTCGCTGCTGGACTCCTGGGAAAACAGTGTGCAATTGTATGGCTTTGAGATGACATCCCCGTTCAGGAGTCAAGCCAACATTATGAACAGATCTTGTGATTGTTTTGCCAAAGTCAGCTCAAGTTGGATTAAAACCGAACCCTGCCGACATGTGGGGACATTTATTTTGTCCTTTCAAGATCTATAATTTTGGCATTACAGTGTGTCTATTATACAACTAAAAACTGATTGCAGCTTTTTGTAAGCATTGTCTTTTTATAAGCTTTGATTCACAAGTGTAATCAAGATATCAGAGCGTCCTCAAAAATGGCAAGCCATACATTCAAGGCTCCATCAACTAGTATCTTCTACATCATCATTCTTTGCCTCTCTTACCAACTCTCAAGCTAGTGAGAAGAGACAACAACTTGTAAGTTTTTTTTTTTTTTATTCTCAGGTCACTCAACTAGAAGCTAAATAGAAAGGACAAAATGAACATTGTTTTAATGTGCTGCAGTACACTGACCATCCCCTGTCAGAGCTAATAGAGTCCAAGCTGTGGGATGTATGAAGGGCGTGGGCCGTGGGTACAAACAAGCAAAGCAAGCCGCTTGGAGAAAATAACCAACAGGAGTGCCACGCTCTGAGCTGAGCCGTTTATTGTTCCAGGCATGCCTGGGGCTTCTTGGCTATGGGGGAGGGAGGAGAAGGGGGGGGGGGAGTTTTCCATCAAGGTGAGACAAACTCGATTGACCAGTTGTGCTGGGATGGTGCACTTCCTTTTATATTCCAGTTTGGTGTTGTTATTTTGCCTCTCAAGCTGTCATTGACACCCGGGGCAGGACAATAACTTTCAGCTTTATGTGTGATTATTATGGCAAGTGTCATCGTAAAACTGAAAGGTTGACACAGTTTGGAAGATCATCATGCTTTATTCCACAAGACTAGACTGCAAGTTTGTGTGTGTGTATGTGTGTGTTTGTGTGTGTGTGTGTGTGTGGGAAGGGAGTGCATATCAAATTCTCTGACAGAGCCTTTGAACACCTGAAAAAGCAAAGTACAGAGACCAGCTGTATTGACTGGTTGTAGCCAAGAAAATGTTTACATTTGTTGGGCACTTTAATCTTAAATGGCTAACAGTGTTTTGAAGCACAATGCTTTCTTTCTGTGAAAACAAGCTCCCCGCATGGCAATAAAGTAAATTATACCTACTTTTAAAAGTTATGGTTAGATACTTTACAGTTGCATTACACAGCCTTTAAAATAAATCATAAAGCCATCAGATACCACTCCTTTGACATTTACTGGAAATTAGGCTACCTGTGAAACTGTTATCAGTTACCACTAATAACAAGCTAAGCCCAGTCCAGATGCTTGCTATACACAAACACAAACAAATTAGGCTATCTACAGTAGCTCACAGTCAGGGCTATAATTAACACCTAACCATAACTCCTTGTATTCTAATAGATTGCCACAAAAATAGACCATCAAGGCATTAAAAGCTGTTGAGGACAGTAGGTCACAGTAAAAGGTCTGTGTAGGTTTGTATGTTTCAAATACAAGGCCCTGACTGAAAGTGTCAAATGTACACCATGCAAATATTTGGAAAGTAAATAGTCAAATGTGCAGTGCAGAATGGATGTTGTCTGTAGATCCAAAAAAATACAACGTGCTGCTAACCATGTGAATCGAGAGACAGTGAAAATAGCCACTGGCACAATATGCAAATCAATGGCATGAGAGTTGCATTATGATAAGAGCCTACTGTAGATGTTGTCAGCTTCTGCCATTGGAGCCACAGAAAGGGAAACGCTGATCTTCTGACCTGCTAGCATTTCCATAGGCGTGGGTGACACAGGTGGGATTACCTGCTCCACAGTGACATTTTCTGACATTCCAACATCATGGCAGCCCTGTCCTATTTGACCTGGTGATGGGAAGTGGGAGAATGTAGGTCAAAGTCCCTCTTGTGCACTTTTAGACCTCACCTCATTCAGTCCCCTTATTCCCAATGACATAAATAGTGAACCAAACTGCCTGTTGTATATCAAGATCAGAAGCAGAATGTGAATGGAAACTTATGTGAAAGTTTTGGCAAGTGGATTCCATCTGGCTTGCCAGTAGAGTGATCTGAAGCCATGTCACAGGCAAAGTCATGAGGCACAAATTGCTTTCTGCGACTGTAACTTGATCCTCATCGTCATTTGAGCCGGGTCCGTCTCAGGTGAGCTCTCTTGTAGGTTACGATTTTGATACGGCGATGAAAGCATATCTCTCTGCAGCCCTGCACAAAGACACGGCCAGGTGCCAGTCGCTTGGAAATGCTTGTAGTCTCTTGGATTTCATGTCGTCTGCCAGCCAGCCCAGTGGTGTTTTGAGAGTGCAGCGGTACCAGTTCCATTGCTGTCATCATCGCTTCATCTTTCTGGCCAGAAGTGCAACAATAAGGCCTTGTGCTGCTCGGCTGTCGGATGGCCTTGGAGCCACAAAGGACTGTACTCACTCAAAACAGCTCACCTGCTTTTTCCCATGCAAGACCCTCTTTGTTTTTCAAAGTCTGAGGAAAGAAGCTCGGGGCAACATTCCTACAGTAGGTGGTTAAGTGTGGAACCTGGCTAAATTAACCTAGAGAAAGTGATAAACATGCCAATAGAGGAGTGTGCTGGCTGGGTAAACCTGCTAACAGAGTAGTCTGCTGGCATAGTTTTTTTAATTATCAGGTTTACCTCTACCTTCAGCTTAAAGGGTTTATCTGGAGTGAATCAAACCGAAGCCTGTTGTCTGAGGCTGCCAAGTGCTGTTGATAGCTATCAGAACGGCAGCAGTAGGTACAATGTAGACCGAATTCTGTCCGCTAACGCTAACAGATAGGGGCATGTCAAAATGAAACTGACATGCCCCCATCAGTTAGCGTTGGCTGCCAATTCGCTATTCGGTCTACCATGCATGAAAATGTGTTTTCTCATACCTATCAATAGCTCTTAGCAACGTGAAACAACAGTGCTACAGTACGTGTTGATTGACCCCAGATAATTCCTTGAAATTAGCCAGCTTTGCTTCTTAACCACCCTCTTGGAAGAATGTCCCTTTGGAGTCTTGACAGTTAGTGCAAACTTCTGTAGAATCCTGCTGTCACCTGCACCGTTAAGATGTCTGAGCAGCAGAATGGTCAGGAAGGAGGGCCTGATTTGATGTGGCTGGCTGGCTGGCTGTCCTTTTGATGTAGCCATATTAAGCAGTGTTGACATGCTGGCTTTATTGGACTGCCACCTAATGCTTACTCTGCTTTTTCTCCTTGCTGATTTTGCTGCAGGCGTAACTCACATAAACATGCACACATAAAAATGTGATGTGTTTTTCGGAACATGACTGCCCCATAAGCAAAGCCAAAAAAATGCTAATAAGCAGTCTCCCGACAAATGCATAAAAATAGAATTTACAACCTGTGTGTAAATGCATTTACACAACTCATGCCTTTTCACTGCAATCCAGAGACCTATAGGCCCTGCCCAAAAAGTTGTATTTGCAGTCAGACATCTTCTTACAACTGTGATAAACACTACAGACTACGGTGTTCAAAAGGCTCAGTGTGGAAATCATAGTAAGGACCCAAGCTGGCAAGGTAAACACAGGTGTTATTATTATTATTGACATCCAATAAGGTCCTGATAGAATGTACTGTCGCAGAATCAGATCCTTATTGGACACCATCAACATGTCATTCGTAACACCTGCGAATGTCTTGCTACTTCTTGGAAGTTGGCTGCTGTGAAATGTGTCCATTGTATACATGTGTTTTTGTGTTCTTGTATGGCCCTGGTAGTGGCTCTGTGTGATTGAGGTCGTGAGAGTGTCAGGGCCATGCAAGAGACACTGCCACAGCGATTAGGCTAGCCTCGGCTGATGTTGACATTTTGGAGAGCGATTGATGTCTCGCCAGTGAGGTGAAGGCCCCGGAAATATTTCCCACAGAAAAAAAAAAGGAGGAAAAAAAGAAAGCGGAATCTGTGAGTAGGCTAACTGTTGGACATTCGCACAGTGCAAACAGATGAAGCTGTCAGATGTAGGCCTATTGGTTGATTTGTTTTGTAATGATTATCATCCTGTTTGGACAGCTACCAACTTGGGTAAACTATTAGAAAGGTAGATTCACAGCATAGGTATGCACCATAAATACTTCCCTTGGTTTAGTCTTCTGAACTGACTGCAAATCAATAATCCTGTAGTGAACCTCCAGAGCTCTCGGTAGCCATAGAGGTCTGCTAACTGTAGAAGTCAATGAATGTCTCAATGCCAGTCTCAATGTCTCAATGTCTGTGTGTGTGTGTGTGTGTGTGTGTGTGTGTGTGTGTGTGTGTGTGTGTGTGTGTGTGTGTGTGTGTGTGTGA
>JAUCNH010000117.1:16869098-16880642 GCA_032353275.1 Sardinella hualiensis | reverse complement strand
AAAAATAGTGTACTGTGAGGTAGTATATGTTGGTAGTGCAAGAGTCAGTAATAATTTAGTAGCAAAGAGGAGGAGTGAAAAGCAAAGGCTATGGCGGATGCTCACCAATGTGCCTGTTGGGCAGTCTCTTCAGCAGACAGGGCTCCTCTTTGCCGGATGGCGCTCTGATGCTGGCAGTCAGAGAGCTCAGGTCTGTCTCTGTGATCTTCAGCGACACGTCTGCTGATGTGCCAACGTTCAGCTGGGATGTCCTGAGGGACTCGTCACCTGGAGACGGACAGACAACAAAAGAGTACGATGAAGAATGTACTGCTGCCTAAAAGGCCACAATGTCTTTAAGTCTAAAATAATCAATGTCTGTTCTCTGTGTACTGTACCTGTGATCTTGGCAGTGAAGGGGCTGCCAGCAATGTGCTTGTTGTCAAACTTCACAATGATGCTGTAGTCGCCAGGAGCTGTGGGCAGGTAAGACACAGTGCAGGTGCCATCTTTGTTATCCTTGCAGGTGATCTCTGCCTTTGAGGGTCCCTCCACAGCCAAAGAAAGACCACCTAAAGGGAACAAAGAAATGAATTAATATCACAAAATGTACTTTCATCTGTTCAGTGGTTCAGTTCAGTGATTTTCTATTCACGTAAATGCCTTAACATGTCTTCTAACGACATTACCTTCCCCAGCGTTCTTGGTGACCACCGTGAAGGTGGCAGGCTTGTTGACCGTGCCGTGGCAGAGACCAGGACCGTAAGCCGTGACCTGACCCGTGCTCATGGCGTCCACGTAGAACTGCAGAGGACTTCCTGTGGGATGAACAGAGAAGTAAAAAAAACATCAGAGGACCGGACATACAAGGCAAAGCATCTCTCTGGCAACTGCTTCTCATGAAACAGGTCGTTTACCTGGGATGTGGTTGCCGTCGTACTTGATGTCCATCTCGTGCAGCCCCTTCTCAGTGGGAGCGTATTTCACCGTCACTGTGCCGTCCTTGTTGTCGGTGATCTGGGGACATGCTTTCTTCCCAGAGGGCATACGCACCTCACCTGAGAAGAAAACAACCAATGAAACTCATCATCTTCTATGCCTGCATGTGAGTGTGTGAGTGTGTGTGTGTGTGTGTATGTGTGTGTGTGTGTGTGTGTGTGTGACTGCATGTGTGCGTGCATGTGCTACTGGACAAATGGACTTACACCATGGCTGGAAAATGGGAGGGGCCTCACCTGTAATCTTTCCTTGCTGCACGGTGAAAGGAATGACGAGGTTGAGGGGGCGGAACATGCCTTCTAAGTCCTCTCTAGGAACGACTGGCTCCTTGGTGGCCTAATAGGATTAGGAAGAGTGCTCTTTATTAGCACGTAGCCCTGCTAACCATAGCATATGGCCAGAGACAGTGAGAGTGGACCGGCACTTGTGCTTGCTACTCACCGTGACGTGGAATGGGCTGTTGGGGATGTGCTGTCCTCCGAAGCGGATGGTGATGACATACTTGCCCGGCTCGGGCGCCGTGTAGTAGATGTCGAAAGTGCCATCGGGGTTCTCCACCACGTCCATGTCCACCTCCATACCGTTGGGGGTCATTACGGTGCAGGTGACCTTGCCCTTCCCGGCAGATTTGGCGTCCACTGTGATGACGGTGTCCTGAGCCATCTGGATTTTGGGCCCAAGGCTCTCTGTAGGGAGCATGGAGAGTGTCAGCAAACATTCAGGAATAGCATTCAACAGCGCTAGCAGTACGATGCTAAACTACTACACATGGTGCCATTACATAATAGAATCAAGGAGTAGACAAGAGCAGCTTACCGACTCTGTGTCCTCCAATGGACACTACAAATAAAGAAAGAGTATAGTGTTAATGCTGGTAATCAGTTCATTGCTCAGGTATAAATAATAATTCAATCTTTAATAATAATTCATTCGACTTATGTAGTGCTTTTCAAGGCACCCAAAGTGCTTTACAGGGGAAGAGGACCTCACTAACCCTCCACCCATGCCATGCGGTGTACAGAGAGCTCCTGTAGACTTAAACAGGGAAGGGGCTCTTTAGAGGCCAAAGGGACATGGCTAGCAGCTAACCTGTGAGAAGGCACTGGCTGGCATCTCCAGTGGGCAGGGACTGAATGCGGTAGGGGGAATAAGGGATCTCATCGCCTCCATATTTGATGGTGATGGTGTAGTGGCCGATCACATCAGGCACGTAAGACACGGTGTAGGTGCCATCCATGTTGTCGTGGATGCTGGCCTTCTTAGGCTTGCCCTCAGGGTCCTGTCACACAAACACACGCAGATTTCCATGTCAACAACAATAACACCATTCCCATGTTGACCAGTAAAACATGAGAAGCCTTATGGAGGTCAGAGGGGGGTAAAAAGAGAGTGGAGGAAAGAGGAAACCCACCAGTATCTGGACGGTGAGCAGCCCCTCTCCTGCATCGCGGGCATCGATGGTGAATTCCACGGGCAGGCTGGCGGCCACCCCAGAGGTGTTCAGGCCAGGGCCGCTGGCACGGACCTTGCTGGCGTCATGTGCTGGGCCTGCACTGACCTTGAAGGGACTGTTAGGGAGGAAAGTTGACTCAGTCATGTTACTGAATATAAATGAGTAATTAAATCAAAAAAGCATTTAGCTGTTGCTGATGCGTTAGGAATGAAAGGGGTAAAGGATCCGGTGCTCACCTGCGGGGAACCTCCTGGTCGGCATACTTGACGGACACGGCGTAGGGACCTTCCTGGGCAGGTGTGTAGTTGACAGTGTGGGTTCCATCACCATTGTTCATGACCTTAACAAGCTCAGTGGCACCTAAAGTAACCATACAAGAGCAAATTATAAGAAATTTGTCAATTAGTCAAACCTAAATCAAAGTCAAAATAAAAGCTTCATAAATCAATAGTCAATTCAGTGTACAGTATAGTGTGTGGGGGGGTTCTACTTTTACCTGATGGCCCATAAAGCTTGACGTCCAGGGGAGCCTGTCCTGCCTGTCGGCTGTCCACAGTGAAGGTCTGTGGGTGGTGAGCTCTCACACCAGGGCCCAGTCCGGGGCCGGAGCACTTCACCTTGCTGGGGTCGATGGTGTCCCTGACTGGCACATGGAATGGACTGCCTAAAAAACACACACACACAAAGGGAGGATGAGGACTATGCAAAACTATCCAATTTTTCATTCCGTATTGATACACAATATAAGCTGACAAGGAGATCAATGCAATTCCACTGGATTTCCAGTATCCAGTAACTATATGCATGTGATGATAAAATGTCCTTGTATTCTTCACTCATAGCCAGCGACTGAGGGGAGTACCTGGGATGGACTGGCCTCCGTAGGTGATGTTGACATCATAGTCACCAGGGATAAAGGGCACATACTCCACGCTGCAGCTTCCGTCCTTGTTGTCTTTGCAGGACATTTTTGACTCTGATGGTCCCTCAATGGCCAGGCCCAGACCACCAGTGCCAGCACCTCTGTGGAGCCACAGAAGAAGAGACAGAGAGAGAGAGAGAGAGAGAGAGAGAGAGAGAGAGAGTGGATAAGAGACTGGTTTGCTATAGCTATAACGAGCTACAGCGAGACTGCTTGGCTACAGGACCTAATAGTTGTAGAACAAACACTTAAACTACATTTGAGAGGCTGATGAGTGAGGTGTACCTGGTCTCCACTGTGAAGCAGTTTGGCTTGTGTGTGAAGCCGTTCTCAAGTCCGGGCCCGAAGGCACGCACACGAGTCGGGTCACAGCCCTCCACCACACCCACTCTGAAGGGGCTGTTGGGGATGGGAACCTCATCGTACAAGACCTCAATCAGATGGATGCCTAAACAACAAGCACAGCATGGCATATATATATATTAAACAAATGCTGTTTTCAGCATACATTTACAGCATATATAATGCATATAAAACATGAGCAAATGTCTCACAATGAGCTGTGTGGTGTCTATTTTGGGTCACCGTAAACCTTTTCTAGATGACGATGTGTGTAAAGACTTTGGTGGGCAGTTTACTGGGACTTTACTTATGGCCATGCAAGAGCCTGGCAGCCATAACTAAAGCCTTTATTTCGGGACGCTTGTTTGCCTTGAAGAGACGAGCGGAGCCACAAGCATGACTAAACGCTGCCTCTCTGCCCTTCGCTCGGCTGGAGTCTGGCATGGCACACATACCTGTCTGAGTTTAAGAGCCCCTGTTCCCGGCACACCTCCTATTTATAACCGAACACGCTCTATCAGCCCCTGCAACCCCTCCTCCCAACAACCACCACCCTCTTCCACTATCTCTCCATGAAAGCCCTCAGCTCACTCCCCATAGACTCCTTTAATGTTTCTCTCTCTCTCTCTCTCTCTCTCTCTTTAACTCTCTCTCTCTCTCTCTCTCTCTTCAGCACACAACACTGACAGCACACAGCACCTGCTCCCATTCATCTCCCCCACATCCCTCTCCCTCTATCTCTCTTTCTCTCTCTCTCCCTCTTTATCGCTCTCTCTCTCTCTTTCACTATTTTTTCTCACACATCCCTGTCCAACTCTCCCGATCATGTGCCTGTCTAATCCTTCTAAAATAACATGTCAAATAAATCTCCAAAGCTCGGCTCTGTCTGTCTTCAACACTTAATCCCTGCCCTGTGGCAGCCAAACTGGTCAGACACCAGTGTGTGTGTGTGTGTGCAGTGGGGTGGTTGCTCACCCTCTTCATAAGCAGTGTACTCCACCCTGTAGGTGCCGTCGCCTTTGTCGGTGAGGTAGGCGTCTGTGTTGTTGCCTGAGGGGTTGATGATGCGGACCTTGACGTGGTTTCCTCCGGTCTTGATCTGGGCGCGGGCGTCCACGATGAAGTGGGTTGTCACATCACGCAGAACACCTGTGAGCAGATGGGGGGGGGGGTGTTAGCACTGCACATGACAATTCCATGTGTCATTGTTCTACATAAGGCAAAGATTATCACCTGCATTGTAAATATGACTGAATGACTTCCACAAGCACTAAATGACACCCACATGCACTAAATGACTTTCACAAGCACCAGAGCCACAAACACAAACCCCAGGCTTTGCCTCTCACCTCTGGGCTCCACTCCTGGGCCGTAGACTGTGACCCCTGTGGTGTCCACTGCAGGCTCCACTTGCACACGGATGGGGCATTTGGGCACCATCTGCCCGCCGTACTTGATGGTGATGGTGTGCACGCCGTGGAGGGGCGGGATGTAGGTGACGGAGAAGGTGCCGTCATTGTTGTTCTGGATGCGCACCTCGGCCTTGGCGCCCGTCTCGGAGACGATCTCCACGGTCAGCTCGGCGTCGCCAGCGTTCGTGCAGTCCACAGTGAAGACGGCCGCTTCGCCAGCTTTAGCTCGCTCCAGACCCGGTCCACTCGCCACCACCTTGCCTGCGTCCAGGGCAGGGCGCACTGCCGCCTTGAAGGGCGACCCAGGGATGTGGACTTCGCCGAAGAGGATGTTGATGTTGTAGTCTCCGGCCTCGGTGGGCAGGTAAGACACAGAGCAGGTGCCGTCGCCGTTGTCCTGGCATTCGATCTTAGCCTCGCAAGGGCCTTCAACAGTTAGACCCAGGCCACCAGCACCGGCACCCTTGGTGTCGATGACGAAAGGTGCCGGCTGACCCACAATGCCACCCTTCAATCCTGGACCATAGGCACGCACCTGAGAGATAGAAAAAAAGATAGAAGAACTGTGAAATACACAGCGTGCATTTATTATGGCAATGGCTTGAAAAAAAAAAGAAAAAAAAGACATTACTCCAACCCCAACAAATATGGTTAGCGAGATAATTTGATTCCAACCGCATCCCAAATGACTCCAACCGCAACAAATCTGATAAGTAAATTAATAATGCAATAAATATATATAAAAATTCTGTGCACCTTTGAGGGGTCCGCTGGCATAACGCCCTCCACAGAGAAGGGGCTCCCTGGAACTGGGTTGCCATCATAGGTGACGTCAACCTTGTAGGGGCCCTCCTCAGGTGGGATGTACTTCACAGAAGTTGTTTCATTGGCCTTGTCGGATTCCAGCTTGCATGGGATTGGACGTCCAGAGGGTGATGTCATTTTCACACCCACCTCCCCCTGGCCACCAGCACCTTTGCTGTTCACAGTGAACTCTTGATCCTTTCCGACCTCAACCCCTGGACAAAATACCCACAAAAACATCAGTTATTGCCTCCTCAAGGAGATGAAATTTGTATTTTCATCTGGATAGGGAATTTATCATTTTGAATTAAATAGAGTGGTTTATTTGTACATTATGTGCATAAGCATGGCATGGAAATGGTAAACAAATAAACAAATAAACAAAGAAACAAATAATAATAATAATAATACATATCATAAATAAATAATTCTTTGCATGGCATGCGTATGCAAAAGAATATACATCTTCCTGTTTGGTCAGTACTTACTCTCGTTGAGGCCTTGCACTTTGACCTTGTTGGTGTCCAGAGCAGGCGCCACGGTGATGTTGAAAGGGCTCTTGGGAACTGGGTCTCCTCCGTAGCTGACAGCGATGGTCAGGTTGCCCTACACGAACCAAACGTTAATCACAGGGAAGGAGGCACAGCCAGGGAAGAATGGAATGAAAAAGAGAGAGAGAGAGAAAGAGAAAGACAGAATGAGGAAGAGCAGGATGATCTGACAGGCATTTGGTGGGAGGGTCACAGGGACAGGTGACATTAGCTGGGGGAACAGGTTCCTGGTCACTCACTTAGATGATAAACATTTCTTAGGGTTATGCAAGTGGAGTTGCAATGATAACTACAGTACATCTGAACAGGTCTATTATTCAGAGAAGGGGGGGGGTATTCACATTCCACGCATGCTCAGACTATTCTCACCTGGTAAAGGGCAGTGTACTTGACAGTGTATGAGTAGTCGTGGTTGTCGATGATCTCGAAGTCCTTGACGGCCTCTCCTTTCACGCCCGCTGTGAAGTTGACCTCAGGCTTGGCCTTCCCCGCGCCCTTGGTGTAGATGGTGAAATGAGTCGGTGTGCCCACCTCCACGCCTGGCCGGAGAGAAAGAGAGAGCGAGAGAGGGAGAGAAAGAGAGAGAGAAAGAGAGAGAGAGTGTTCAGTGTTTGATATTACACTTCAAGAGTGTGTGAGCCGCATGCTTGTGCTTTGAAGAGTGTCTCTGAGGTTGGCTCGGCGTGTCATTTTCCAGTCCTCACCTGTCTTGTTGAGTCCAGGGCCCTCTGCTCTCACTTTGCCTGAGTCATGAGATGGGTCCACTTTCACTTTGTAGGGGCTTGTGGGGATTTCCTGGACCGCAACACCACAGAAAAGCCGTTAAAAACACACTTTTAATCCTATTAAATGATACACACAATTAAAAAAAATGGATGTAACTAGGGTTTGTCTTACCTGATCAGCAAACAAGACCATGACGGTGTAGCGGCCAGCACCAGGGGGGGTGTATTTGACTGTGAATGTGTCGTTGTCGTTCTTAATGATGTCAAAGTCGATATCTGCCTCAGCAGGCCCAACCACTCCAGGGGCGCATTTGATTCCAATGCTCACATCGCCTGTCATGCACAGGACATCAATTCAAATCAGTTCAGTTCAGATGTTACAGTACATGACATATGATTTGGCCTGGATGTGCAAAATGCAAAGCACTCAAAGAATGCTCTGGTGCAAAGCTTTTCATACCTTGGCCCGCCTCGCTGCAGTCAACAGTGAAGTAGGTAGGCTCATTGGCTTTCAAGCCTGTCTTCTCCACGCCCGGTCCATAAACCTTAACTTTGTCTGGATGGCATCCTTCGCCAACCATAACCTGTCGGGCGGCAAAATAGCATGTCCATAGGTACTGTATATTCAACACAGAACAAGATGGAGGAATTTTCCTGAGAGTTAAAGTAAAGTATGTAATGTAGGTGAATGGGCTACAAGGCGGATAGACATACCCTGAAGGGGCTATTGGGAACGTTGACCTCGCCCCAGGTGATGATGATGGTGTGTTTGATGGGCTTGGTGGGGATGTACACGCACAAGAAGGTGCCGTCGCCCTTGTCTGTGATCTGAATGTCAATGACGCAGCCCTCCGCATCCTACAAGCACAAAGCTGAGCTGTCAACACAGACCTGATCTTCAGAAATAAAAAACACAACACCTTGACACGGAAGGCTTGTAGGTTACCTGAGCGTAGAGCTTGAGTTTGCCATTTCCAGCCTGTCTGGCATCAATGGTGAATTCAGCTGGCTTGTTGATGATGCAGCCAGTGGGTTCAAGACCTGGTCCAAAGGCTTTAACCTGCAATGGAAATAAGTGAGTTAATTCTGCTATGTGAAATCTATGAGACTTCAGTAAGATCTGAAGTCTATGAGGTAGGCCAGCTGTCAGTCATGTACTGTACATCAGGTGCACTGACCTTCTCGGGGAAGACGTCGTTGGCAGCTGGGAGGATGTGAGCAATGAAGGGGCTGTCCTTGATGTCCTCGTCATCACAGATGACATGAACTGCATAATCGCCAGGCTCAGTGGGCCAGTACTGCACATCACAGGAGCCATCACCCTTATCATCACAGTTGATCTTAGCCTGGGATGGACCCTCAATGGAGAAGCCTGAACAGACACGGGCAGACACAGATTCTAGAGCGCTCCACTCTTCAGTCACAACAGATCACATCAACTCTTATGCTGACATTTCTTACCAAGAGTTCCAACTTCAGTGCCGATGGCCTCCACCACAAAGTCAGCTGATTTGCCCACCATGCCCGTCTCAAGACCTGGGCCCCAGGCACGCACTTTCTGCTGGCCTGCTTCCACGGCCACCTCAACCTCGAAAGGACTAATGATCACAGACAAGCAGAAAATTAATGTCAAACTACAGATAATACCACATTTAAAATAATTTATAATCATTGCTTAATTTAATTTATCTGCACTCAGTATATTCAAACTCATACAGTATATGCAGCACTTGGAAGCAAAGTAAAAGTATTCATCACCTGCGTGGGATGGGCTGTCCGCCCCAAGTAATGGTGACTGTGTATTTTCCAGGCACCATAGGCTGGTAGTCACATTCATACACACCATCTCCAGCATCGCGCACCTTCACTGGGATCTCGGCTCCATCTGAGAACATACAGTACAAAGCCTGTTTGTAAATCTGCAGGGCCCCCTTCTATCAGCACTCATTTCATGCCATTTAGTTCAGTAATCACAACCTGGTGTGATTAAAAAAAACTGTCAAAAAGTCAAATACATTTCTTAATGGAGCTCAAAAAGAGAAGTTGGCCCAAAGTGCTTTACAAGAGCGAAAAAGAGAAGACAGCATATCAGAAAAGAAAAGTAGAGAAGAGAAGAGAAGAGAAAAGAAAATAAACTGCTCCTTACTTGGACCCTTGACGGAGACCTGGAGCTCCCCAGTTCCGGCTCCCTTGGTGTAGACTTTGAAGTCGGCCACCTCCTTCACTCTCACCCCTTTGGGCTGCAGGCCGCGGCCAGTAGCCCTACAGGCGTTAGCGTTGCTGGCTGATGGATGAAAGGAGAGAGAGAGAGAGAGAGAGAGAGAGAGAGGGAGGAACGAGACAGAGTTAGACGGTCATCAGACTGAGGCCAATGGCAGCGGGCGGCGCTAGCTGACTACAGTCATGGTTAGTAGAGAAGAGAGGGCTTAGTGCTACAGGATGTTCACATGGGCTGCCCTCACAGAGCGATAGAGCAATACAGATGGCATAGGACACGGAGCATGAGGACTGATCTCAGAGCAGACGACTGACAAGAAATGACACTAGCACATTGCTTTATGATGAACAAATGACCTTCACAATGACCAAATCAAACAGTAAGCAATACATATTGGTGCCAACACAATACTGTGACGTTTCCACACCACTTTTGACAACGGACATGAAGATACAAGCAATGGTCTAACACTGGTCTGTGTAGAGGTGCTTTATGCACAATGCTTCAATGAATCACTCCAACAAACATTTTTCCAAACCGTAAACAAAACATAAAACCACATTCTTGGGTGAAAATTGTGCATCGTGCAAAGGTCTACTTCGTTGTACTGTATTGTAATTGAGAGACATGTACTGTACATATTTTATTTGTGCTGTCTGCATGCTCAGTGAGAAACGAATCACCACAACAGACAATTCTGGACAAAAGACATCTTTCCCTACATGCTTGCAACTCGCTTTCCCATTAGCAGGAAAGCAATCATTCCCTGGACATTCCCTGGACATTCCCTGGACATTCCCTGCTCTCAGCATGCCTCAGGTGACGCATCGCATCAAGCTGCCACAAGCGGGGCGAGGGAGGGGCCCAAAGGCGGAGGCCCAAGCACAGGACACAGATCACGTGACTATCGGGACATCGGCGGGCACCAGACACAAGCAGCGAGAGGTTCACAGAGGGGCGTGCGGGTGAGGCTCGGCTGGCGAGAGCCGGGCAAAGGGGCACGAGCCTCGCCCAGCAACCTGTACTAACTTGGTCGGGCAGGTTTGGGTGGCACTTTGGGTGCACCTTTCTTAGGCTTATCCACAGGTGGGGTGCGCACAGCCTGCGGGAGAATCTGCACTGGGGGCCCCACTGGGGCTTTCTGGGGAGCTACAAACGACAGATAATCGTGTTCATACAAGCATGTTCCATAGAAGCATGTTCCCCCCTCAGTCAACACACTACAACAGTCAACCGACTTGTGAGAAATATCATTACAGGGAGACCGAGCTCCCTTGAAGGTAAAAATGAAGGTAGTTTAAAAAGACACCAGGGGGTGATGCTCAGGGACTTACCTTCAGAGATCTGCACAGGGAAGGGGCTGTTGGGGATGGGCTGCCCGGCGAAGGTCACGTGGATGTTGTGAGGGCCCTCCATCATGGGCTTATAGGTGCAGCGGAACACATTGTCACCTTTGTTCTCCAGCATGACCTCTACTGTGTCCCTGCGACCTTGGGGGTCAACAATGACCACTCCAACATCACCCTCTCCAGCGCCTGGGGAAACAACATGGTGGCGTATGGAAATTAGACTTTTAAAATGTGGCATTATAAAAGAGAATTTCTTTCTTTTCAAAATTAATTTAATGCAATTTTGTTGTCAAGAAGGTACTACTCCTTTTATTTATTCAGAGACTGCCTTGCCTCCTAGAGTTGATGCAGTTCCCTACCTGCTGTGTAAATGTCAAAGTAAGTTGGTTTGGCAGCCACGTTGCCAACGGGCTCAAGCCCTGGACCCCGGGCCTGGACTTTGTTGGGGTCACCCATGGCTTTTCCTACATTCACTAAGAAGGGGCTCTTATCGATGTCCTGTCCAGCGAAAAGTACCTTAACCTGGGGAATCAAACAGTCAGGTATAAGTCACACCACTAGCGGTCAATACTGTTGATCTTATAAAGAGACAATAAAACATCATTAAGGAGGAATGGTTGTCATTACCTTGTGAGGACCAGCAACTTTAGGCACATAGCACACAGAATATGTCCTTTTTGGGTCGTTGTTGGCAACAACTTTAGCCTGGATGGGCAGAGAAGTCAACACTGAATACCAGTTTTAGACACAAGCAAAGAACAAGAAGTATACAAGAACAGCATCATCATCA
>JAUCNH010000117.1:16694150-16705642 GCA_032353275.1 Sardinella hualiensis | reverse complement strand
TTTTTCTTGTTAGTTTTCCCTTCTGTTTTGTTTTTGGTATAAATAAACCTGACAATAGAAACTACCTTACAAGTCCTCAGTCACCCACCCAACTTACTCTCCATCACGGCCCAGAGTAGGTAGGTGTGTAGGTAGGTGCCGTTTCAATAAATCACTGCTGAGGCTGACACTGGTTTCGCTGAGAATGCTGAAACCTGTAAACAAATTCTCCTGCCCACCATGGGCCTTCCAGCTTCTTGGAATACACAGTACAGTCTTATTGAAGTCATGAATCTGTTTACAGTATGACCCTCAATTGTGCAAGGACAATTGACATACTGCATTTTACATAGAGTGGGTTTGCCCATTTCATTGGAATCTATATACAACCACATCACAAATCTCATGCATGGCACAACAAGTTTCCCATATATGTGTGTGTGTGTGTGTGTGTGTGTGTGTGTGTGTGTGTGTATAGTGTACATACCATATACACTGTACATATAGATAATGTATATATGGGAATCCCATCGGGGCTCACAACACAGCACAGCACAGCGCAGCGCTTTCATTGAGTCCCCGAGCGCGCTCGTCAGGCGCTAGTTTTGTCTAGCCGTGTGGGGGTGAGCGATCGGCGGGCCCACGCTGACTAAATCGAGGGGAAAATGAACGGCGGCGAAAAAAACAAAGCGGAGCGGAGCAGAGCAGCGGCGCAGGCAGCAGCTTCCTCGTGAGAACCACCGACAGGAAAACGAAACGTCTCTCATTTGCCGCCATCAAGGCAGCCAGGAAACTGAACAAATCAGCACACGCCGCTTCACGCTGCACCCCACCCTGGACTTCACACCTCTCTCTCTTTCTTTCTCTCTCTCTCTCTCTCTCTCTCTCTCTCTCTCTTACTCTCTCGCTCCTAAGACACAACGTGTCAAACATCACACTGTGAGCCCCACACCTGTTTTCCCCTCCTCTCCCCCAGTCCCCAACCCCAAACACACACACACACACACACACACACACACACTTTGTCAGGGCTCCCACGCATCGTGCTAAGTGTCTGGAAAGTAGTTTCGTTGGAGGCTCTCATCAAAGTGAATTTCCAAAAAATGTCGTCCTGAGAAAATGCTGGTTTTTGTTTCCCCCTGAGTATCGGCGATTACTGGAGATGCCACAGTACCGTATATCTCTGTGCTTATTTGGCCTGCCGCAGTCTGGCACCCCCAACTCCAACTGGTAGGCCCCAGTGTTGGCAGCCACTGTTGTAAGGTATTGCTCTTTTTGTTTTTCAAGAAGAAGAAAAACCTGACCCATTAAAATCACAACAATAAGACACACACACACACACGCACACAAAGAAAGGTGTATACTGTTGTTAGTGAGAAAAAAGAAGAAAAAAAAAACTGTGACTGTCGAGTGTCAGTTGTGCTCGGGGTTGTGCTTGACGGCACTTCAGGCTGACAGGTGTCAGTGTCTGTTGGACTGTTTTTGCACGAGTGTGTGTGTGTGTGTGTGTGTGTGTATATGTGTGCGTGTTTATGCACTTGTTGGTCTGTCTGGGCCCAGTGTGTTTATGCGCACGTGTGTGTGTGTGTGTGTGTTGTGTGCTGCAGGTGAGCGGGAGGCAGGCCTTGGCCGCGTCCCAGTGGAGCGCCTCGACCGTAAGCTCGCTGTGGAGAAGCGAGCCGCCCGCGCACCACCCCGCACCCCCACCGTCAAAGCCCTCATCACCTCCGCCTCCTGCATCTCCACCAGCGGCCCCCGCCACTGACTCACACCCCTCACAGGTACTGGCGGTCGGAAGAACGTGCGTGTGTGTTTGTGTTTCTGTGTGTGTGTGTGTGTGTGTGTGTGTGTGTGTGCACATGTAAATAGGCTATATGGGATGAAAACCACTGACTGAGTCAATTATGTGTGATTTCCTGTCATGCATTTTCCACAAAAACACCAATCAAGGCGGCAAATGCATAAAGTATAACCTTTCCATTAATTGAGTATTTCATCAAAGAATAGATTCTTTCACCACTATGCTGCAGGAGCTCTCTGAAGGTGCAAGAATCTGATGGATAATGAATGACACCTAAACCTGATGCTCTGTGATGTCTTCAGATTGACTGCCGTGCTCCGTTCATAATGCAGACCGTCACTGGTTCACTCAATGATTCAGACACAAATCAAACGCTTCTCGCTGCTATTATTCATGAGGATTTTAAATGATGCATCGAGACTGCAGACACAGACATTTCGACAGAAACGCATTAGTGCTTACTGTAGTTGGAAGCAGAGAATTTCACCTGCCCAAACTATAAGGGCCATCCCCCACTATAGCCCCAAGGGAAAGCACTCCTCTGCAATTATCACAACTTAAAGGGGCGAGTCTTACAAGTAAGACCTGGTAGAAGTGAATGTTTCGGTTCACAGGCTACGAGAGGTCAACAGGCCGGCATCTTCACATGACCCCTGATGACTTGTGACGGCGAGTCAACAGCTTGGTATGGCCACAATCTTACTGGACTGGATCCACCAAAATGCTAAATCTTTAGTGTCGTTACAGGTGCTGAGCAACTGATACAGGTCACCTGACAAGGTCAAAGTTTTCCATACAGCACACTTGCCTAGATAATACAATTGGCACAGAATTGACACAGATGCTCAAAAGATATAGACTACAAAAATGCTATTAAACACCGAATGAAAGCAAATTAAGCTCGTACCTCACAAAAGTAAACCCAGCTATGATTATTTGCAATGAATATTGTCTCCTGCAGACTCTTTAGAGCGAAGATAAATCAATCGTGTCAAAAGTTTTTGCAGCTGAAGAAGATGTGTTTCTAGGCTCTTTGAATACTTCCTGACAATGCAACTGATTACATCTAGATTTAAGAGCGTCATGCACCTCTGGCTGACTTAAAAAAAAAAAATAGCCCACAGATCCACAGATACCATGTTTGGTGTCTAGACTATGGGGGAGTGGGGCAGAGGAAGTGGTAAAGTGGTGTTTTGAGTAGCCTGACAAAATAGCCTCTGCTTGAGAGAAACACAAGGCCATTAGAGACAAGCGTGAGGTTATGTATAAAGTATATACAGTATAATATATACCTCAATCCTAACATAGCCCTCAGTAGACTTCACCAGAAACCCAAATTAGGGTGGTCATGTTCACATAAACAGCCAAGCAGAGAAATAAACACAAAACATCACAAACAATTCTTCATTCTCTCACTATAGTGTTCCCTCAGACCAACAGGCTAAATTGTCAGGACGGTTTCGCTGGTGATTTGTGTAACATATAATTTAGAACCTGTCGGACTTGCAGAAAGCTTGGGAATGCTAGGAAAAAAAAATATGGGGGTGGGAGGCATTCCATCCATCTGATCTATTTGCCTGTACTTGAGCACAAAATAAACAAAACAAAACAAAACAAAAAATAAATATATTTCAAATCCAAGTTGCCATGCCATGACCACACTGGTGCACTAGTAAACAATGTCAACTGCATTACCTCAACAGCTACAACCTCCAGGCCGTGGATGAAGGACCAACACGTAAGTGAAAGCCTTGTAAGCCCTCAACACCTCCCCAACAAATACCTCAGAGCCCTCTGTGATCACAACACGAGAGCTTTCAGTGTTAGGACTTGTTCAAACAGTCTGAACGTGCCTTGTGCTTCTTGAAATGTTATTGCCTTGTGTGCATACCCAAACCAAACGTATGCGCTCACAATAAATACAGACACACACACTGGCACATGTGCACATGCACACGCACACACACACACACAGACACTCCTTACTAAGTCAACATAACAGGACAGAGGGAAGGTGTGAAGTGGAGCTTACCCTTTGTACTGGCTCACACAGTTCCCCATGAGAGCGACTTGTTGGGAGCAGAGGCTTGAGAGACACAGTCCTACAGCAGGCACATTCTTGGAGGGTGAGGAATCCCTGGCTGCCTCAACGAGTGGGAGCTCTCCCTTTTGTGTTTCACTCTTTGCGCTCTCTCTATATCTAACTCACGAGCAACACTCAGCGACACTCACCTGTCTGAGGTGCAGTCGGCGTGTCTTCATGGAGCACGCCCCTAACCAATCACTTGGCCTGGTCACAAGCCAAAAGTGAATTAACCCCTTCCCTCCACCAATGAAAACTTTTCTTCTACTTCACTGTCAACCCTTGGCGACGGGTTTGCCCATCATACGCCTTCGACTGTGCCACTGGTGAACGGTGTTAAGACAATGAGCAAATGCCCTCTGACAGTTGAGAGCAAGCAAAAAAAAAAAAAAAAAGGGAGGGATTTGTGGGGCTTTCCAAACACTATTCATTTAATGAGTTTAAATTTATCATTGCAACAGGGATCAAAGGTTGTATGGTAAGCATACAACAGCGCTTTCTTACCGCAGAGCACACAGGAAGTGCTTGCGACACCACAGGAAGTGGCTTCTGTAGGTGGGGGGAGATTACAGGCTTGTCTACCCATCTACAAATGAAGGTCACATCACAGAATGTCAACAGACCATACATCCTGATAGCATGACAATCTGGTTTTGTGATTTATGACTTGGTTGGGTGAAACAATTTCACAGGGCTACCAAAGTGTGAATCACAGGCCTGCGCGCTCACCAAACTTACCGTTCCAGAGAAACGAAATAACCCTGACAATAGAGTCTGACAAAAAGGAAGACCAAGTCATATGTAATTTCAGACTGAAGCTCAGACTCTGTGGAGGCACAAAATTAAGAATGATACGAATACTGTGTACGGTAAATGTGTCAATCTTGTGGATGGGATAAATGCAGAGATCGAATTTCCCTCAGGGTACACTGAGTGTATATGTACTTTATGTGAACTGTACACATCACAGAAATTTGGTTTATTATTTACAACTGTGGCTTTGTGTACCCTTCTGTGAGTAACTGCAATGATAACAGCTCACAATTGTACAATTCTACTTACTGACGTCTGCCAGGATGCTAAGGTGTGTGCGTGCGTGTGTGTGTCATAAAAACATGCCCAATTGCAACTCGCTCCTGCATCACAGGCCAACTCATTCTAAACCAACAAACATGTGACAGCAGAAGTCATATGGCTGAGTGCCAAGCATCAGAGCGTCTCTTATGTTATAAACACTATGAACTATGAACACCACTGGCACTACACTTGAAACACTCCTCTGACACACACACACACCAAACTACAGTATGTTTGAAATGCAAAGCATCCGAATATATTTCAAATGCAAAACATGAAAGAAAAACACACACAAAAAAAAACATGCATTGTATTTATATACTGTATGGAATATGTGTGTGAGTTTCAGTGATTTCTTTGCTTGAAATGCTGAGTTGAGTGCAATAAATAAACAAGGCCACTCGCACCTGACTGATGGTAATTGAGGTCAGTGTTAAAGAGAGGAAGGAGGGCACCGCAAGGCACAGGGACCTGCACAGCTTCTGCCAAGGGACAGCCAGCCAGCCACAGTCGGCCCATATTGCTACCCAGCACATAAATAAGACGCATCCGTAGCAGGGCTTCAGTGTCCGTAATTACCGGAAGGATGGACTGTATTTACATTTGACACAGACAAATATGAGGTCCTGTGAGCGGCTGTTAGCTCAACCTCTCGAGACCATCGCAAGGTATGACAAGGCAGCAGGCTGATCATTACCAGTGACCCTTGGTGCCATCTGCCATTTTGATTTATGGGTCTTATTACGTGACGGGCATGGACAGTAGAGGCAGGGAAGAGTGGTTAGGCAGCTTGCTCACTGGAGTATAGCCCACCCCTCCACAGGGTCAAGAGGAGCTCAAGCATGCAGTGCCGTTGATGGAGGAAGCATGGTGGGAAGACACAAAAAAGAGCCTTCAGCCATGCAGCCATGTTAAGGATTTCTGTCAAGTGTGACTGGAGAGCTCAAAGCCTTTCATGCAGAAAAAGTCAAGTTACTTTAATGTAGAAATATGGCACATAATCTAATTGTTTCAACTTACTATAAATGTCTGCTATTTTATGCTATTTAAGTATCATTTAATAAAAAAAAAAAGAATCATCTTTTTATAAAAGCTGTCTGCAAATCTTCAGTTTCTGACCACTGGACCGTTTAGACCGTGTATTAAAAAAATGACTCAGTGACATCCCTTAAGGTTTCAAAATTCTGCACATGGCACAGGCATACCAGCTCTTCATAAAGAGCCACAGTCATTTCATAGTGCTGTTTAAATTTGAAATGAGGATTATTCCTTCGTGTTCAAAGTTTGTTTTGAGCAGATCACTTCACTGAGGGGGCAGATTGCATTTGGGCAATTAATCAGCTGCACTGTGTCCTTAAGAAGTTCTGGAGTTGTTACATTTTTCAGATTAAGTATATTACTCCTGCTGAAGCACATCTAATTAACTGAAAATGATGTATGGCTGCACTAACAATTAATTAGACAAAGCTAGGGGCAAATATTGAAAAGGCTGCTGTACATTGCGGAAGAGAATTAAAGCACAGCACACAGCACATTCAATTTCTGATCTTGGATTGCCCTCCATCAATTAAATATTAAGGCAGCTCTGCGCAAGTAATGACGTGCATTACACATACTTAAAAGGTTACCTCAGAGAGCAATGAGGCTCAGAGAACTCAAAATAATGTAAGAGTAATGGCATCTTGGAGCTTATGGGAGGGAGGGAGAGAGAGAGAAAAAAAGAAAGAAAGAAAGAAAGAAAGAGAGAGAGATAGAAGCTTAGAAGAGAGCGAGAGAGAAAGAAAGAGGGAGAGAGAGAGAGAGAGAAAGTGAGAAATACAAAGAGGAAAGAGACTAATTACCTCATAACTTTGCTGATAAGCAGACTTGCTCTGCTCTTTGGCGGAGGCTGTCCAGGGGATAAGGGCCTCATGATGGTGGCTTCTCCTGAAGAAGTCTCCCTGCATTCTTCCACACGTAATTCACCCTCCCCGTCACCAGTGGCGCTGCTGTCTGGCTTATATGTAAATATTATGGTGGGTTTCTGGGTGGGGTCATCCGTCTTGGCTTCAGCGAACCAGTGGTGGCGTTGAGTGGGAGGTGGAGGTAGCATGGTGATTACAGTTCCGTCGAGGCCCACCAGTTTGCCCTTCTCCTTCTCACGCTCCACTTTCTCTTTCTGCTCATCTTCATCCTTCCGCCGGCGGAAGAAGCTCTTAAAGGATATCCAGCGTTTGGGCTTGGCACTTTCAGACGGTGGGCGTCTGCCCTCACCACCCCCTGGGCTTATCTCTCCGTCACTGGGACGGGAGGATCCCGCCGAGGGCTTTGTCCAGTTGCTGAAGTGCCTCTGGAGAAGGTTGGTGGCATGATAGGGAGAGGAGGTGGATCGAGGAGGAGGGAAAGGGGGGTTGGCCTCTGCCTTAGGACTTGTTGGGGCCACAGCGGCAGAGGCACTCTGGGATTTTGGCAGCTGTTTGGCAGGAGTCTCCTTCTTGGGTTTGGACAGACATCCGTCGGTAGAGGAGAAAAGGGACTTGGGTCTGCCAAGTGTGTCCCTAGTGGCATCAGGGGGGAGGGCGTAGAGCTCCTCAGCACTGCAGGCCTTGCTCTGAGCAGACGGCGACTCCGGAGGGGACTGGGGTGGCTGGATGGAAGCCACTATCTGGGATAGCACAGTGCTAGCTTTCTCCCGCTGCCCTGTGCTGGTGCCAGATGATGACATTGTGTCAGTGTTGCTGTCCTTGCACGCCTCTCCGCTGGGCTTACGACTCCGTCCCGGGGTGGCAGAGCTGGGGCTGCTCGGTGGCAGACTACCAGGTAGAGGAGTGGAAGCAATGGTTGGTGGAACGGGAGATACAGGAGTGGTGACTGGTGTGGTGCTGTGTTCGCTAGTGGTTCTGCAGTTCAAGTCCAGGGATTTTTGGGAGGATGTTCCCAAACCACCTATTACGTCCTCGGCAGTAGGCTTGTCCAGTGTGGGTTTGTTACTGGGAGTCTTTTCGTCAGGAGAGGCTTGGACACTCTCAGATGAACCGATTTCCTCATAGGTGTGACTGGTGACCCTGCCTCCAGCACCAGCTTTGGCCTGAGGCAATTCACCACTGAGACCCAGAAAACTCTTGTACACAGCCAAGTTGTCGTAAGCACTGGGATTAATGACAATGGGAACCTTTACGGCATTCTTTGAACTGCGGGCATATGTTGGCTCATCACGAATGATGATGGGGAAGGGGGGCATGCCAGCATTGTTGTAACTGTTGAACTTGATCTCTGACAGATTTGGGGATTTCACTGGCACTGTGCGGGACGATGACAGGCCTGCAATAGGAGAGGTGGGTGCAGACTTGTGGTTGCAGTGTCTCGGGGGTATAGAGGGGCCAGGAGCTCCCCCAGAGAGCAGCTCAACCTTTGGGATCTTCTGTCGAGGGCTAGTGCTGGAGGTCCACACCTCTTGGTAGCGTATGTTTCCAGGCTTCTTTCGAGAAGTGCTGAGTGGAGCAGAGGAATTTGCTGTTGACGGGGAAACTGGGGTTGTCGGAGTGTCAGGTATCGCTGGGGAAAGCGGTGTCGCTGGGGACATCGGGGAACCTGCTGACAGTGACAGACTAATTGGGGAGCCGGGATAAGGTGGTGGGCTCAAGGGAGTTGAAGGGCCCTTGGCTTTGGGAGTGCTTTCTGGGGCATAGCTTTCTGTGCTCGCCATAGATGCAGACACGTCTACCACAGTGTAAGGTTTACAGATGGGAGGCTTTTCAAGGTTGACCACTCTGTACGGTTTGGCCTGTTCCTCTGTGGGACTAAAGCTAATTGTAATGGGCTGGCCAGGGAGGGCCTGAGGAAGAGCACCACCTTCCCGCTGGATTGCTTCTTGGTCCTCCAGCCGGATGGCAAGAACAGCTTTGTGGGTCTCATTGGCTTTTGGTGAACTCAAGGCTCTATGTTGAGGATCCCTTTCTCCTGTTGGAGCTACTCGAGTAACAACCTCCCGAGAGCCTGGTGAATGCAGGCCATTGCGTGCACCAAACGGGACACTGCTAGCGCTAGATGACGTACGTGAATCATCAGGCATTGAGGAAGAGGATTCTGGGGAGGTGGTGGACTCGGAGTTTGACAAGAACCCACTGCCCTGCAAGTCGTTTTGTCCGTATGGAAGGAGACCCGGCCCCCCATTAGAGTCCATGGAGGGATAACCATTAAGGATTTCATCGTAACTGTCATCGTAGTCCACAGCACAGATGCGCTGCAGGGAACGATTTCGAAGTGGCACAGTGTTCCATTTCTTGCCTGCAGCAAAGGGCACGGGAGACAAAGTTGCAGCACGAAAGTTTGCAAACCGCGGCTGACCCCTCATTCGTATCTCCATGGCTAATAGTTCTTCATCACTTTCGTCCCAGCTTTCGTGCTCATCATCACCATCACTGTCATCGTCATCTTCATCATCTTCATCATCCTCTCCTTCGCTTGAGAACTCTGGGTAGCAAAAGCGGCCGCCTTCAGTGCTTATGATCTCTGCACTGTCACTGAGAGACACCCGTTTGGCCTGACCACTGCTGCTACCCAAGGCCAGGCATCCGGCAGCTGGCAGCCCCCTCTCCAGAGACCGCCGGTATGAGCTGTTGATCCTGTCAAAAAAATCGTCTCTTGAGCTGGAACTGGGTCCAGAACCGAGGCCAGCGATCTCCTTCAGTACATCTGTGAGTCCATTATTATTGTTGTTGCCACTGGGAGTTCTGGGACTACAGGGGCCATAGCCTTCAATCTCATCGCCACCATTTTCCCCTTCATTGTTGTTTGGTCCGCCAGACCTTTGGTGATTAAGTCCATTACGGTTCCATACCGTGAATGCTGAAGATTTGCCAGACCCTGGGCCCTCACCAGTCCGCTGGTTTCCCTCAGTGTCCAGCCCTGCAGAGGAGCAGGGTAGCATCATAGTGGGCTTCACGGCAATTGTGGGCTTCTTGGCAACGGGTGGCCGGAACTGGGCCGAGCGTGATGTGCCACCACTCCGCTGGGAGCTGCTGGCGAGGTTGGCGTTGGGCCTGGTGGATCCAGTTGGAGGGTGGCTCTGCTGAGTCTGTGCTCGTTCAGGGGGACCCTTCCTGGGAGCCCCGTCGCTGACGCGGTGCAGACTCTTGGGTTTGAAGCAGTTCTTGCACTCACCAGGTTTCCATACGTGCTCTGTGAAGGTGTTGCAGGCGGACATGGTTCTTGTCCTCGTGTCACGCCTGAGGGTCAGTGGACTGGAAAGCCCTCCATGGGCCCAGAGGGAAGATAACAGCCTCTTCTACTGCACTGATGCTGACACAAGACAAATCTCCAAGGTGTGGAAACTCCTTACCTAGAAAAGAAAGAAAAGAAAAGAAAACAAAAATGTGTAATTAAAATTTCATCAGGTAAAATCATAACATTGACTTAATGGTCACAGAATGTCAAATCAGCAATATCTAATCACAATTGCTTCCCTTCAGAGTCATCTGTGCTACAGAGTCACACAGACAGTTTTACACAAAAGTCTTGGTCTGATTTCCTTTGATATCATCACATTCCAACCTGAATTGATATCATCACATTCCAACCAACTGAGGCCTGTTTTCATTGCAAATAAATGAGTGAATTCTGCAGTAGCCACTGTTTTCCATGGGGTGGAGCAGTGATACTGAGCTGGGCTGACTGAGACGAGGCTGGAGCTGCTCTCCACTGGGTGGCAGAAGGCCGCCTCATCAAGAGCATGTGTGAGAGTGGAAGGCCGGGGGTCACAAACACACAGGATCAGCCAGATATTCTCAGCTCTATTTTTGGACTGCAACTCAGTTCAGTTGCAGGTAGTAATCAGCGAGGCAAGCTGAAGTGAAACAGTGCCGAGGCCTCTGCAGCGGAGTGCACGGAAGCACACATTTAGCAACTGTTAACCTTGTAAGCATAAGTAGAAAATGAGAACTGAAGGCTGATGATTACATCTCATCAGACGACTAATAGACTCTTCACACCTCCAAAAAGAGAAATGCAGATCTGATAGAACTCATGTATGGTAAATGAGGCAAGGTATTGCAAGAGTACGAATACACAGTACATTACGTCCAATTTTACTGTGGAGGAAACTAATGAGTTTGCATACCAACTGTCAGAAAAATTCCTAAGACGTATCTTAGCACTAAGGATTCTGGGTAAAGATCTCTTAATATTTCAGGCATGCCCACTCTGACAGCACATCCTGTTTATGACCGAGAGAGCAGAGTAAGTATGATCCTCTTTCCTGGCACTGTCAAATCACGCTTCGCACTGCCTCATGGTATCGGAACCCACATCCCACAAGATGTCTTCCCTTAACTCGTCTTCCTGTCAACTTGCTGAGAACAGCTTGCTGCCCATGTCTCCCTGTGGTTTCAATTATATGCTGGTAATATACCCTTAAATACAATGATTATATACAACGGAATACTTAGAAAATGATCATTACGCAAAAAGACTAAATCTCAGGTCTGACTTGTGAAATCATAAACAGCTATCCACTCTAGTGTGAGAATGTGTGTGTGTGTGTGTGTGTGTGTGTGTGTGTGTGTGTGTGTGTGT
>JAUCNH010000117.1:16432177-16443046 GCA_032353275.1 Sardinella hualiensis | reverse complement strand
AGAGAGAGAGAGAACACGTGTGTGTACAAGATGGAGAGCAATAACTGCCCCTCCCTCTCTCCTTCTCACTTTCTCCATCATCCCCCTCTCTAAAAAATAGTCAAAGCATACACAAACACCAAGATTCTCTCTCTCTCTCTCTCTCTCTCTCTCTCTCTCTCTCTCACTCACTCTCTCAAAGATAGTCAAAGCATACTCAAACACCAAGACTCTCTCTCTCCCTCCCTCCCTCCCTCCCTCTCTCTCTCTCTCTCTCCCTTTTCCTTTGCATCCCTCTCTCCACATTCATCCAACCGCCCACCCTTCAGCGGCCTCCGCTTCCCCAGGGAGAGGCTCTCTTGCTGGGCTAGAAGAGCAGGGGTGGTGGGGGTCTGGCTGGAGGGGCTGGGGCTCTTAACATTCAGCACAAGTGAAGTTAATGAGCAGAGGAATCCCCCATCAGTAGCACTGCTCTGGAGGCTTACAATCTCACACACACACACACACACGCACACACACACACACACACATGCACACGCACATGCACACGCACACACTTATACACCCACACAAACAGGTTCTCACAAAAGGATCATGATAAAGGATCCGAAGCAATCCATTCGTCTTTATAATGGGTATAGACAAAGTTAAAACCCAAATTGCGTAACAGTTCCATGGATTTCAATCACTCGGTCAGCAGCAGCCCAACTGGTTAGCACACATTAGTCTACATTAGCACGCACCTAAGACTGTGATGCTCAATAAAGCACCAGAACAGAGATGGAAAAATAAGGCTCTTATAAATAAAGTTCAAAAAGCTACCTTTTAGGTTGGTTATGAAAATGCAGATACAAAAACTCACTACGATTTTTTAACATCATTGAGATAAATAATAAACACTGTAAACAGATAAAAAGAATTGGATCTTGTTTGCTTGGGGGTGTTGAATTGGACTGTCTAGTGAGGTCTTCCCACATCCTCACAAAGGGATGAGATGAGAATAAATATTAAACACCAATCATGTCACTGTGCGATGAAACAGGACCCTTCTGACAACCTGTTTAAACGGACCCAGGCCTGTTTCAAGGTTACTGACGTGTTACTTTTAATCTCTTCTTCTATAATAAATGACTGAATTGAATAAAATTGAATGAAGGATAAATCATGGTATTCAGGTAACATTATTATGGACATATCTGTGCATTGGTATGTTACGGTAGTTAGACCATACGAAAGCAGAAAGGCAATTTTACAGATGGTACAGGTGAAAAAAACTGCCAACTTCTAAAAAGGCTGTGGTCTAGTCCAGTTTGGCATCAAAAATATGACTCCAGTGCTTATCTTCATGACAAAGGCAGGAAGTGAGCCGCATTGCACGCATTCCTCTGGACATATGGTGGGGAAGACGGGCTCATCAGACAGGAGTAAACATGTGTAACAGTCTGTCTGAGTTTTTAGCTGCTTTGTCATCTAGGGCTCAGATGTTATTTTGACATTAGATATTGTGTTGCAAATCTGCCACATGGAAAAGCTCACTTTGATGCTCCCTACACTGGCCAATGGCTACAAATCCCCTAACTGTCATAAGAGAGAGGAAGCACCCCTATTGGCCGGAGGCATGCCATTTATGGGATCAAAGGTCAATGGAATGCATGATACTCGCATACTGTATGAGCATCACTTTGTACACATGTCATCACAGTCAAATTCCAGCGATGGCATTACAAACGAATGTTTTGTAATGGACAATTTTTTCACTGAATAAGCCATTTTCTCCCATCAAACAGAAAGTGATATTAGGCAGTTAATCTGAGGGATTAGCCTCTTATCAGCCAAAGCTTTGGGCTGTGTTTGAGTGAAGAATTACCCAAGGAATGGGTAGGCTCTACACTGACAGAATGAGCGTAAGAATACTCCTTTAGGGGAAAACTGAATCAATCTGGGTCAGTAATGCGAAAGCTGTTGCTACAGTAGTAGTAAAAAATCAATGCTCACTGAAAGACCGACAGCCCTACAATGCGCGCCATCTTCGGCATGCTCGGAGAGAACGTGAACTCAAAAATTGAAGGCAGTTTGGGCAGGTGTTGTTGGTGCAAACAGACCAGGCGTTGTGCTCGACCAAAAGCAACATAAAGGGGGCATCTGTACTCACCCAGGCAGGGAAACATGACACCATGTCATAAAGCAGTGCTACAAACAATGTCTTACTGTGAGTCACCCATCAACGCAGCAAGCAAGCAAAACCTTGTTTGCGCCAAAAGGAGTAACTTTCCTCTGCTTTTCAGACAACGCTCACTTCCTGACCTTTAGCTTAAAGGAGATATTTACAGTTTGTTTGAAGTAGGTGGCCAAGTAATCCACAAAAAAAAATGATTTGGGGTGCGGTAAAGAAGTGGGTGTGCACCCAACACCCTAGGACTGTAAACTCTGCCATTGTTTCCATGGCTTCCATTCCAACTAAATAAAAATCTGAGAATTATATTAAATATTTCACAGAAGAACAAGCGCTGCATTAAGGCTTTAATGTGAGAAGCAGGAGGAGCTACGGTTTATTCAAAACAGCAGAGAAACAAACTCCAACACGTTATACAGTAGGACACTCCCCGCTAACCTTGGAACAAACAAATGTGATGAAAATGAGAATTTCCCTTTCTGAAGCTCACATAATATACTGCCACTTCCACAGCTGATCACACAACAGTAATGGACAGAGAATTACAGCCCATTTCCACTCAGTCCAAACTTCATTACTTACGTGACTGAAGAGGATTCCTCTGTCTGGAGGGAGGGGGGGGTCAATGCCTGGTTCCTGACCCCAGCCACTGGTTCTCCCTTCTCAGCCAAGCAGCCGTGATGAGTCCCTCTCTGAAGCAAGCTGTGTGGAGGAAACAGGCAGACCAATGTCAGGAGTCACACGGCAGGCAGAGACTTGACCAATACAAGCCTGCTGGTGGCAACAGTGGAGCCAAGCATGCACGATTAGATGACCCCAAAGATCCAAACCCACCCAGCAAGATCTACACAGGAAGTTGCATAAACAAAACACCAGAAGGAGCGTATATATGTATGTGAGTGTGTGTGTGTGTGTGTGTGTGTGTGTGTGTGTGTGTGTGCGTGCATGTGCGCGTGTCTGAAGGCAAGAGGCATGTAAGCACAACACATGACAGACGAAACCCTTAACCCCAAGCCTGGAACTGACCAGTTCAGTCACACATTACGGTTGCCAAAGTGTCTCACACTTTGTGGTAGAAAGGCCACATCCTTGTCGGAAGACTCCACAGCTGAGTGGAAACCCAACAAAAACATGGGCAGTCTGTTGTGAGCAAAACAGTCATACCAACACGTCCCGTTTGTCTGAGTGACAGATGGCTAGCTAAGCTTTCATCACAAGAACTTACATAACAGGAGAATGTGAGGCTTTCTTGTCTCCCTGAGCCAGAGTGCTCACTAAGCTACTACTAACAAATGCACCAGTAGCCTGTTAGATATTAGAGCCTGTAGCTCTGAAAAGAAAGGACGTTTGGTATGTTCTTTAGTGAAACTTTCATCAATAGTTATAGAAAGCCCTTTGCAGATTAACAAAAGAGGCAATTTCAGGCAATGCCCTCGCATTTGTGACTGCAAAATTCAGAGGAGACCTGTGACATGTGCTTACGACTCCGCCGGGGTGGTTTTTCCTTTAAACAGACCAAGAGATGAGGAAGATGGACACCGGAGCCACAGACAGGTTTATTCCTTTGGTCCAAATTCTTGCTCATTTATTTATAACACCAATTATGTAAGGAACACCGCACAGAGTGGACTCCCATGGAATGGAGCAGGTCAACTGAGCCGTAGAGGACAGCAAGACGACTGGAAAGGTCACCAGGATGCAGCAGACAAGTCCAGCACTTGTACTCCTGCGGCTGCCTCAGCGAAGCACATGACCTTGTTCACGGAACAAGTCGAGACCTACACAAGCAGGATCAATGGGAACATGAGCTGTGAGGGCAGCAGGAAGATCAGGCCACTGTATCCATAACAATTCCCATAGGAACAACACCCTAGGCATCTGAGTTCGCCACTCGCTTACGCTTTCTAAATCTAACTCATGTTCGAGCTCAGCCAATAAAATTGTTCTTTCCATCTTGGCCTGTCTGATATGGTGTTGATTTAGATATATTGTTAAAACGATATCCCATGATATGAACATTTCAGCTATATTGACAAAATACATAAAGATATTTTACATACAGTATTTAAAGTTCTAAAAATGGTCACTGCCACACATCAATTGGAAGTAAAAAAATGTATTCCATGTTTAATGAATAAAATGAATGTTTTTGAAAATGCATGCAGGTTGGCTGAAATTGCTAATCATCAGGTCTGAACTAGTATGCTTGCTTGCTTTCTGTTCCCAGTTAACACAGCAGGACTCTGAATGGAAACAAAGTTCTTTAACACAAACACTGAATGAACAACTGAAAAGAACATGAGGCGAATTCATTGAATCAAACAAAAAAAAAAAAGTCTATGGGATTAGAATAATCATCTACCTTCAGTCAAATTAATTCCATCTTGCAGACAGATTTAGTGTATTAGAAAATGGGGCCACTACACTGGGGCTTTGTGTTCTGCAGCACAATGAGTCTGGCAATAATGGCAAGTCAGTGCAATAACAAACACCGCAGGTGGTGAAGTAAAGAACTGGATGTGCCTTAAACACATGCTTTGGTCATAAGCTGTAAATACTGAGGAAATGCTGATGGAGGCCGTGCCTCAATAAATAAATTAATAAACAAATAAATAAATGAGTAAATAAATCCTACAATGTCCACAAAGAGATTTAAGGAAAAACCTACAACTGTCACTTGCGCCCGTCAGGCCTAAAGTAGTGAAATTAGATTTCTACTGGCCTGGGATTACCAAGTGAAATGGCACGGCGGCTAAGTTGAGGACAGAAAGCGGGTCACCATCTGCCCGTGTAACCCAGCAAAGGCCCGACTCTCTCTAGAACTCCAGGACCACCGAGGACCTGGCTGCCCTATGCCTCAATGCTACACACACATAGATATGGCTACACTCACATCTTTATTCAACAGTCATCCAAACAATGTTGCAGAAATACAGTTGAAGCAGTGGCACCATAATTTCTGTGTGTGAGGCATCATGAATCATGCATCTTTTCACCACGAGGCAGAAATCAGAAGCGTGTCTATGAGAGTGGGATAACTGACATAAAAGACTAATGAAATCTCACACACGCTGTAGACAAAGCCATTAAACACATGAGCCTATAGGATAACTGACAAAAGAGACTGATGAGGTCTCGCACATAGACAAATCCATTAAAGACATGAGCGTATAGGATAATATGCACTAATAGCTGCCCACAAGCTGATCTTGAAAATGACCCCATAATGAGCTCCTTCACACAGGTGGCTATTTATCTCTTGCTACAGAGAGCACTGATTCCCGGTCTTCTCCCCCATTCACAAATGCCTCAAATCAGAGAGCTTAGGTGGCAAACTAATTAATTAGCTTCCCCCCATACAGAAATGCCTTGCATCAGAATGCTAACAACTAAAGGTAGCAAACTAATCAACCAACAGTCCAAACTATGGTGAGCATCTGGGAGGTATTTCGGATGCTCTCTACATAGACACTGAGAGGTTAAGATGGAACCACATACTGTAGTTGTGGAATGCGTAGGTCACACTTATCTGGTCCAACTGCTACCGCTGCTGATAGACACTAGTTGCTTAGGCTGGAGATAAGGGATGGCCGATAGCCACACCGTGAGGGCACTGACCTGCATTTCTGCCCCAGCCCGATAGCCTTGCTCTCGCCAACCACCATTAACAGATATTTCTCTTTTTCTCTCTCCATTCGCACCATGGTAACATGGAACAAAGAAAACAGAGACCTGCCTGCTGCTATTCTCCATCTCTTCCTGACTAATTAGGTTACTTGGACATGACGTGCCGATTCCATATCAGCCGGTGTCCGCACACCCTGGCCACAAGATGGTAATTAGAGTTGATTACAAATAAAGCAGGACTGGCACCAACAGAAAGCCAAGCTCACAGGGGAGGGCAGTGAGTCGCACCAGGCTCTCCGCTACAGACAGCACGGGCAAGGCAGGGGGGTTATACATGGGGCCAGTGGAGAGTGGCAAAGCCACACAGTAGTAAAGCTGCCTGCTAGTTTCACAGACAAATCTTAATATTTACCCTAAGTGAAGACCTTATCTTAGCCCATTATGACTGTCAGAAAAGTGTTTGAGGGTTCAGGCAGGTCATAGGCCTAGACTTTAGTGGGAATACCGAGATTCATCCAGTATCTCCTTCAGTGAACAGCACCCATTTGGCAAAGGATGATCTAACCCAAGGCAAAACAAGATTCAAGAAACCATGAAAAAGATATTAGTATGCGGGTATATGTTTGTGTGTAATGTACATCTCAATCCTTTGCAGATATATCTCAGAGATGCTAATATTATTCAACATGAATGGGGAATGCAATAAAAGTCCAGACCCCAGCCACTGGTTCTCCCTTCTCAGCCAAGCAGCCGTGACGAGTCCCTCTCTGAAGCAGAGAGCAGCATGATATCAGCAAAATTTGTTTTAAACCTTAAAGACAAATTCATAAGATCGATCAATATGACCCTTTTCACTTTGAATATATTGTAGACATTCTCTCTCTTAAATATAAGGAGTGTTGTGCTGCATACTGCATGCGACCTTATAAAACAACGGTATCATTTTAGCAAATGGCAAAGTATGTGCACAATTTAGCCAATGAGCACACATCCTCTTGGCACAAAATGACCTTCCCAGCTCCTGTTGTATGCAGTATAAAGCAGCAAGTCTTGTCGGAAACAGCAACTGCTTTCTGCTCTCTACTCTCAGCTAAGAAAATGTCTGAAGTTAGCAAAAACTTTCTAAAACAACTTTCCAAACTCTGAAAAGCACGTATGTCCAGATATTAAATTGGGGCACAGTGCCTGAGAACTTTAAGCCATACAGTATAAATGGAGGAAGCCCTGACTAGTCTCTGCTCATTCATCCCCCATCCAAGTGGAACACTCCGCTCACATGCTTAGATAACAGCAATGCCAACTTCTGATCAAATCTTACCTGCATCTAATCAGCTGCCATTGCTGTTTTTTTCACCCCATTACCCATCAGGTATTCAGATTAATCACGTAAATGCAAAACGCCACCAACTACTAATAAGAAGCAGTTGTGTCTAGCAAGGAGGTTGTAAAATAGGACAATTCAAAGACAACAGCTGAACGTGAAAGTATGGAAAGTAGGTTAAAGAGATTCCTGAGCCACATGGTGACACAGTGCACCTGCCATGGGTTCTCGCTCACTACCGGCTCATCAGGTTGGAGAGGCTGTCAAGCATTTCAAAGGAAAAGATGACGCCATCTAGCACGCAATGTTTGAAGTCCACAGTCTCTGCTCTTCCACTTCTCACAATGAGGTACTTGTGAAATTGAATCTGAATGAGTTCCCAATCTCATCTAGATAGATAACTTCACAAATTTGCAAATGCAAAGGCAATCATTGTGAGGCATGCAGTAGCCTATCGTGCCTGCACAAAACAGGAGGACCATCCTGCCAAGAAACATTATGCTACAGTTAGAAAGAAACATTTGCTACATTCCCACAGAGCAGAAATGAAATGAAATGCCTCACAAGAGAGAACTGAACTAACTGATGGGGGAGGGACTTTTAAGCCTGGAATTTCCAAAATATACACCTTAAGATCATGGATTAAGACAGGAAAGGGGCCCATCTGCAACCTACACAAAGCCCACATTTCTATGTCACTCCAGTATGCTGTAGTTGCCAAACGCTCTAAGCGCCAGTGTGAGGTTTGTTGTTAGATAGCCTAATTCACATAAACCCTTCACATAAACCTTTCTGTATCTGTTGTATAGATTCATGGCAGATAAACTCTCGTTGAACACTGTAATGCGTTTTACCATGATGTAGCCTTTACGAAACAAGGACAGAAACGATATGAAGCTATTGACTGTAGTTTGCTCGTCTTAATGACATGTCAACAACCTCAACTTCCAACAACACAAACAGAATGTGATTTTTGGCCGTTTGGAGAGGTCTGACATTCTATTGCCGATGCTACCCAAAAGGACTCCCTGTACAGGCGCATGATAGTGAACCCTCACTTGGAGAGTGTCAAGTTGCCTTTTTTTTAAAGACCATCATCTAAGCTAACGTTAATATATTTGGTCCAGAAAAAGACGGATGGTTGTATAGTAATGCCTAACTTATAATAAACCTGACAGACTACGAATGTTGTTAACGTACAGCACAGTTTTAAACATATTCCGTGGCAACAAATACCGAACGTTATATGAAATGTCTGGTTTCGAGATAGTAAAATGAAAGTTTTGCAAACCCCAATTAATGCCATTTTTATTTGTGCAAATCAACACCAACAAGCCTACTATTGAACAATTAGGCTACAAATAACTGGGTTTGCTGAACAGCGCAAAGTCCATTCCATCACATCTCAACTCACGCGCCAAGCCTGTTCCCCGCAATTGTCTTTTGAATCATTTATGCGCTTCGTTTTTCCGCAACATATACAACCCACACACTTGCCGAATGTATTTTCAAAGTCGTGTAATTTCCAATTAATAATCGAAAATCTACATCGTTTCACATCACATTAGACTGAACACTTACAACAAGACAGTAGCAAACACTCCAGAAACTATGTAAGCTATAAATGTGGAAATGTTTAAGGTTTTCGCGATGGTGCCAAGTGTGGCTTGGGCTACTTACTGTAGACAACCAGCAAATAATCTCAGCGCTTTAGTTTTTCCCTCCTTATAGTCGACTGCCGCGGGTGTGTGTGGCTCAAACATTTACATCGCCGTGCTCTTTGGGTTTGCAAACATCCTAGAATCCGACAGATCTGTAAACTTACCGTAATGTGACAAATAGAGACAATTGAATCTCTGCTCCTCTACCGTAAGTATAGAAGAATGTTACCAATGAGATTTCCCTCTCTCTTGTGTCCCCAGTTTCTACTGTAAGAGGAAAACCTACTCTAAGTGTAAACGTGTCTTTTAGATATAATTAAACAAATCTGTTAGGCCTAATTGATTGAAAAAATAATCATAATATTTAAATTAACTTTAAAGCCTAGCCCATATATTTTGCCTCAAGAAAAGCTTTTTGCCCAGAATTGAATGTTTAGTTTATTGGTAGGCCTAATAGACTGTTTCTAAAGAAGACAGTGGGCTGAAAACACATGGCTAAATAAAACCTCAGTAATTTGGAGGGAATGACATACAAGGATGTAATGAGGATGTTTAACGGCCCTCTGAGGTTTTAAAGCCATTGGCATCCTCCTTCTCCAATGAGAAGAGCTGCTAACATTCAAAATGTCCAAACAGTACTGCAATTGTGAATGAATAGTGTTTTTGAGCGGTAGCCTATAAAATACACTGTGTGGGAAATCAGTGACTTAGAAGATCCCATGACAAACTGGCGATGTCATTGTCTTCATTATTATTTAGCCTAGTGGTAAAAAAGAGCTTTTGTTAACAGGCAACATCTCTGCAGCAGTTTTATAACCAGAAAATAAACATGCTAAGACCATAACTGCTGTGTAAAACTGAGACCATAACTGCAGTGTTAAACTGAAGTGGGGAGGGAGAGGATAAGGTGGTCAAACAAAAGACAACACGAATTTCGTCTTGGTAACCCACCATCAGTCAAGTGAGGTGAGACTGCACATGTACGCACAAGGTTCATTTCCCTCCTAAATGTTTCTGAAAGACTCTCCTCTCCTCATGTCCTCCTCTGCTGTGTGTCCTCCCTGTTGCTTTGGAAATAGCAGTTCTCTCTCTCTCTCTCTCTCTTTCTCTCTCTCTCTCTGTCTCTCTCTCTCTCTCTCTCTCTCTCTCCATGGGGCCTTGACTTTGCCAGAGATGATCACAAAAGCACACCCACAGACCTTTCTGCCAACACCATTCATTCAACCCCCCTGCCCCAAGCAGCCCGTCAGACAGACACCAGCTCCCAGTCCCCAGCTGTCGGTACAGCATACTATATAGCCTACCAGCGGAGCAGCTCCGCAGCTCCACAGACAATAACACACCCTCACACATAGCCTCGTTTCCTTGGTACTGAACAAAGGAGCAGACAGGCAGGTGTCAGGATTAGCAATCCTCTCCTCTCCTGTGAGACTGCGGTGAGATTACCTTGAAAAAAAGGCTAAACAAACTGCGCTATTTGAATACGTCATGCGGTATTGTATGCTCCCACTTAGACTCCCACTGCACTCGGGAGCGTTTCTGAAGGCTCCATTTAAAAAGGAGCTTTTCTGTGTCATGCTTCAGTGTCTTGACACAAGTGCAGTGCAGAGTTCAGACTGCAGTCAGGCAGAAATTATCAAATGATTATGCATGTCTCCCAGATGATCCATCTTCAACATTACACTGAGAAATAGATGAATGTAGGCTATCCTAAACATTTTATGAATGTCATTTTTTCAGGCTGGTAATAGTCCATAGTCCAGAGTATTATGGGAAACATGATCTGTCAGAGGAGAACTGTAAACAAAGTGTCAAATCAAATCACATTTTTGCAGCTTTATACTGCCAGTTGCTGATGATGCAAATGACAGTAGATTTCTAGGATTCTAGAGTAACTTAAAGGAGAAGTTTGGCGTAATACATAGCCCTGTTGTTAGTGGTCATTGAATGCTGTCTGTAGCAAAAAGAATGAAAAAATATATGCAACATAGGCCGAGTTATAAACTATTGTTAATTGAATGGGGCATACTGTAGATAACTGAATGAAACTGAAAGTAAGACGCTATGCCCCATTTACTTAGTGTTAGTTGCCCGGTTCATTATTCAGC
>JAUCNH010000117.1:16024070-16034712 GCA_032353275.1 Sardinella hualiensis | reverse complement strand
GTGATCCAGATTTGGAAATCCAATGGTTTGCTATGTGTAATCCAGGAACACCTTTGAACAACTAGTCCCTGATCTCACATAGCAAAACATGGGATTTACAAATCCAGATCATTTCTATCCAGACTGCACTGTGCAACTGGCCCAATAACACGATTGCATGATTACAAAAGACCTTTGAAAGAGAAATTCCTGGGATCTCCTGGAATTTTTCCAACTCTTCCCTACTCTGTCTATTTTCTGTCCCCTAAACTCAGCCTGAAATTGCCAAAAGAACTTGCATCGATCAAAGGTAAGTCCTCATACTTTTAGCTGATTTTCACAGCACATTGGTATTGTGTGATACCAATGTGCTGGGTCATGGAATAGACTAAATTTCACTAAATAAATGGCCTGATATATAGATGTGGTTGAATCGGAGATCATCTACCAAATGTATGTATAGGCATATTGCCTAGCCACACCGTCAGCTCTTTTATTTTTCAGCCCACAGAGAAATAATATCTGTGCATGGACTGTGCTACTGTGCTACGCTCTGCTGCAGATTCAATCTATGGGGAGGAATTTTCAGCATGATGAGCCCTATGCATCCCTGAGGGACTTCTGCTCTCACAGTTCTCTCTTTCTCTCTCTGTCTCTCTCTCTCTCTCTCTGCCTCCCTCTCTCTCAAGCCTTGTCCAGAGGCTATAATCTAGAGAAGGCGATGGCAGCTCTAGTGCTGGTCTTTTACAGCTCTGCAGGTCCAGACGGCAAAGTCAGCAGAGGAGCAGTTAGAGAGATACTTCTGACACAGTTTCAGGCATTCACACGGGTAAGGGCCTCTCATGGATATGGAGAAAATACCATTACACAGCATGACAAACCACCAACCTACGTACAGTACTTCTCCACCCTGTGTGTGTGTGTGTGTGTTTGGAGGGAGATTAAAGCCAACCACATAACACTGGAGTCTCTCGGGCGTAATCACAGCCACTGAAGTGTCTCATGGGGCTGCAGACATTTAGCCCACCCTTCCCCCAGCCAGCTTTTCCGAAAGATACGTTTGGTTGGTAGGCGATCTTCTCAAAACCATTAAATAGGAACAATAAGGCAATAAAGACAAGCAGTGTTCCTCTCTTTTAAACCAGTGGTGGCAGAGCAGGGGTGATCTTCAGCATGTGTCCCCTTATCCTCCAATAGCTTTAAGGAATTCATCACAGCTATTTCACTGGATTATAACATTACCCATTATTATCCTGTCCACACTCACACACTCATACACACACACACACACACACACACACACACACACACACTTATGTCCAGGTCTGTCATCGTCGTCTACGGTCGTCCCCATCCACAACAACAGCCACTGCTGGCGCTGCCGCAGCCCCGCTCAATCATCCAGCAGCCGCCTCAACAGCAGCAGCGGCTCATTAGGGCGCAGCCTTGACCATGCCTCCTGCCTGGGGCCACTTTCTCACTCTCTCCGCTCGCACGTCAGGCATATCTCGGAGAGCGGGGGGTCCGAGGCATCAGTACCGTGCGGCACTGGTGTCTGTGCGTGTCTGTTTGCTTCAGTGGCTCCTTGCATGCTGGAAGCAAGCAGTAGGCTGGGCTGTGTGCAGCGTCCTCCACTCCTCTCCATTAGAGCACAGGGTGGAGCAGGAGGACTGGGCTGCACCAGAGACTCAGGGCTTGGCTCTGTGGTCTGATCCATCACCTGAGTGCCAGACTTGCAGTTTCCTTGCATAGACATCACTGGTTGCACGCTACACTAAGTGTTCTTAATTAGGAACACACATCTAGTTCAATCCATACAAAGTTTAGATTTTGAGATGCATTTAAGTCTTTTAAAGCAAATATGCACAGACCATTCAGTTTATCTAAGGGCAAATTGCATAATTAGAGACAGCCGGACACTGTAGATGTTACCATCATATTGGAAGCAATATTGATGGAGAACTATAATACATGCTATGCTAATTGAATGGGACTCTGTTTTGTGTCGTGTGTCTCGCCCAGGGCCAGGAGTCAAAGGCCTCTTATATGGAGGTGATGAAGGAGCTGGAGAGCCACGGCGAGAGGAAGATGGCGCTAGAGGACTTCCTACTGCTCACCCTCAGCCTGTCCGTCACCTCAGATCTGCTGGAAGCCATCCAGGAGGTGGCTGGACAGCAGCGTCTATAGCAGCTATGGTGGCGTCACACCCATCACACATCGCTTGTCATTATTGCAAATTGGAGGTGAAGCTGTGATGCACATTGGCCTGCCTGTTATGATATTTTGGTTTGTATCATTCTGTGACGTATGCATAAACTTAAACTCTTAATCAGTATTGGTTTTGAGGCTGCTATGTTGATTAATGTATTGATTTGGAATGTGAATGGATTTAGGATAGTTGGTCCACACTTTTTATGTATAAAATTTTGCACTGTTTGTGTTTACCTACTGTATATTCATTAGAGTTTAGCCTACCTGTTAATTTTAAACAACACCAGTGCTCCCTGACAGGTCTGAGCAAAGCCACTAAAGAAGTTCTTACTAATTAGTGATTGTCAGAGGGGGTAATGAGGCCCCTTTATTTATAAAACATTTAGGCTGGTCAATATACTTTATGTGAACACATCATAGAGCATAATAGAAAAACCACCAGTCTCATACCTATGGTGACATCTGCTGGTTTTGAATAGAATGGCTGACAACATGCTTCCATGATGTATGTACATTGAACATGATCAAGTCACCCATAGTTTTTAGATTGTACATTACCAAAATTAAACTACTAGATCAGTAATTGACAACAGACATTTCACAGATTCAGTCTGCATCGATTAAGATTGCAGAAAGAGGCTCCATATCTATATACTGTACTGTATGCTTTCTGAGACCTGAAAATGGCTACAAATTTACTGCCTAGAAGCAAAGCAATACGAAAACTAATTCACATTAACTCACATCATTTGAAAAAGTGACAAGACATGCCGGAAACGACTAAATATGGGCAGGTCGAAGAATGCAGATGTTTAAGATGATCAAATTGTTGCCATCAGGCTTAAGCAGCACTGTGAAAAGACTGAGTGCGGCAAGGTCTTTCTTTTAATAATAAAAAGCTGTTGTAAAAGACATTTTGGTGAAGATCAAACTTCAAACTTCACTCACAAATTTGCTCAGTTACATGGCCTTCCACACAGATAACGACGTGTGCAAGTGGAAGTGTTTAAGGACATTGAATAAACTTTGTCAATTGGTTGGACTTTCGTAGATGTTTTGACATTTTTTTATTATTATTTAAAAAGTCTGTTGGAATGCATGGTTAGAAAATATTAGGGGAAAAGGCACAATGCCATTTCAATGGAACACTCAGGAATATTTAAGGCACACTATGCAAGCCTCCCCCTTACAGGCGGCGATTTATTTAAAATATAGCAACAAGATTGTACATTCTCACCAATTCATGTGGATTACTCTTCAGACCAAAGCATACATACAAACAATGATCATTTTTGTGGAGTTACGTTGACTAATAAGGTAATAAACGCAATTTCGTTTTGGTTTTAGTTTTGCTTTGCCCTATGGACGCGGGGCGAGTCACTTGACATTGCATATGCGGTAAAGCCAGGGAAGGGGTTGGCGGCGGCGAAATAGCCTTCATTCACCCTGAAATTAACTATTTAACCATCAAAGAGACTACGACGCTGATATATTAACCTAAAAACGGTGCATAGTGTACCTTTAAGGTTTGTTATGGTGACTGATCAACAACAATTTTACCTACTCAACTTGAATCTTAACAGATGTTGTGTGAAGTGCAGGCAGTGGATGATCCAACTAAAATGTAACCCAATTAACCTCTATCCGCACTCTCTTAAAGTCTATGAGCCATGCTTGTGGCTAATGATGTGCTTCCTTACTGTCTCCAGATGTGTGTGCAAGCTCATGGCCTCCAAAACACGGGTGGTCGTCACCAGCAAGCTGGAGCACCTGAAGCGTGCAGATAAGATCCTGCTGCTGCACAACGGGGACTGTTTCTTCTACGGCACCTTCTCCGAGCTGCAGGCCCAGCGGCCCGACTTCAGCTCTCTGCTGCTGGGCATGGAGGGTTACGACAACATCAAGGCCGAGCGCCGCACCTCCATCCTGTCTGACACCCTGCGTCGCGTCTCGGTCGACGAGACGGCCGGCTACCGCTCGGAGCGTCCCTCCTTCCGGCCGCCACCCCCACCCGTCTACGCGGAGCAGCGGGAGGAACGCCGCTCGTCCGTGCTGCTTAACCCGCTGGCAGCGGCCGCCCGGAAGCTGTCCTTCATCCCCTCGTCTAGCTCGGCCGCAGGGGATGAGGACGTGCTGGTGCGGAGGCCGCCGCCTGACCGGAAGCTTTCCCTCATGCCTGAGGATGAGCTGGTGGACGAGTCTTTCTCGGGAGGGGACGTCTACCACAACCACGGCGTGCACATGGCAGGCCAGCGGCGGCAGTCTGTGCTGGACTTCATCACTAATTCTGGGGGAGGTCGCGGCCCCAGAGACCCCTACCGGTCCTCGTTCCGCCGCAAGATGTCCATCTTGCCCCAGAGTGACCTGACCTCTGAGGTGGACATCTACGCCCGCCGTCTCTCGGACGACTTCAACGAGGGCAACGACTTTGACTTCAGCGGGGACATGGATGGTGAACACATTGAGGTGAAATTAAGGCCAGAATGATTAACATTGAGTTTTAATATCATCCTCTTCAACTTTCTTCTTTCTCGCTTTCTTTCTTGTAATTTTGGGTTTTCTGGATACTCAAAAGAACGGTTTTCCACATTTGTTTGTCTTGTCAGGCTTGCTTTGCAGATCAGCAAATTGAAGATGTCTTTGAGACGACCAAGTGGAACACGTATGTCCGCTATGTGTCCACCAACAAAAACCTCATCTACGTCCTTATCTTCATTCTCATAGTTTTCGCAGCTGAGGTATGTAAACATTTCCTGCAGTCTCTGCTCTGATCCCTCTCTAACTTCTGAGGCCGCATCCTTGAGTGACACTCCTGTAAACGTTCCTCCTCTCTGTGCGCAGGTTGCCCTCTCTGTCCTCGGCATTTACTTGATCACAGAGTAAGTACTAATCTCATGTCCTTGTTGACAATTAAATAACTCCAGAGTATCAACACAAGGGGCTGTTATGTCACCAGGGTCACAATATTTGATTCTGCTAGTTTGTCAGCTGACAGGGATGTTGTAACAGAGACAGAAAAGTACATTTGATTTATTTCTTTCATGTGAGATGAGATGAGGATGATAAGACAAAGGAAATGGAAAGTTCACTGGTCTTTGGGGTCCCTCCTCTTTGTTTAGGCAGAAGCAGCAGCAACAGTAGCTTCCATGAGTCAGTTCAGACAATCAGATAAACATGTGCTGCTTCTGAAATGCCTTACTGTTCTATACTGCACACAACAGGAGCTGGGAGATGTCAGTTTGTATCAAGAGAATGTGTGCTTATTTGTGCTTATTTGTGTGCTTGTTTGTCAGCGGTAAAAGGGTCAGCTGCCCTTCCAACAACAACCTCAGTAATTCATAATGAGTGCACTGTAGTCTCCAGACATACAAACAGATGCAGTATATGTTGAAATGCAATGATATACATGATGTTGCAGTACACCAGAAAAAAAGACTGAATCACAGTGTCCTTCCAACCCCTCAGCCTGGTATGTGCCTACTGCAAGTCTTTTAGGGCACAGGGCTTGGAGTTAGGGAAGTAACTAGGATTCAACCAATGAATGTGTATCTTTTTCTTTGGGACTGCAAATCCCAAGCCCTCTGGTAATTGTCTCACTTGGGCCTGTCTGTCAGTAAGGTCTGGAGGGAGGAACATCATTGGTTCGACTACAATGCCACACACTACCCCAATATGACACAGCCGCAGCAGTTCTTCCCCGTCATCGTCACGCCGACCAGCATTTACTACATCATGTACATCTACGTGGCCACATCTGAGAGCGTGCTGGCCATGGGCTTCTTCCGCGGCCTGCCGCTCGTCCACACCATGATCACCATCTCTATGAAGCTCCATGAGAAGATGCTGGCCGCTGTTCTGCGAGCGCCCATGGCTGTGCTCAACACCATGAAGACAGGTGAGCTCTTTGGACCACCAGCTATGGTCATGTAACCTGAGCTCATTACTATGAAGTCAGGTGAGCTGTTTGGACCAACAGCTATGGTCATTTAACCTTAACCTTAAAACTAAACAGGTGAGCTCTTTGGACCTCCCTATTGCCCTTAGTCTTGCACCCTCAAAGACTTTACTGGTATTAATCAGCCACGAAGCCGGTTTATGCTGTAGTCGTTCAAGTCGTTCAGGGCTTTATAGTTGGGAGGGCATTGGGATTCTTATAACCTCTAACTTGTTTTTTCAAAGGCAAGGACAAGAAAGTAAGATTATTTGCAACCATTCTTACTGAATTAATCATAGACCCACCGTTATTGAAGTCAGACAGTCTTTTGCCAGTATTGCCGACAAGCATTTGGGTCCAGAGTGGGTAAGATGCAGTCTCATACTCTTTGAACCACCAGTCTTGGTTTATTTCACCTGAGGCCATTTCACTTCCTCAGCTACTCCGGGATCAAAGGATCAAAGAGGAAAAACAAGCTCACCTCAGTCTCATTAGATTACTCGTAGACAAACAGTTATTGAAGTCAAAGCCAGTTGTATTGTGCTCTTGGTCATTCCTAGCGGTAGTCTCATCCCTCTGTGGGTCTCCGGAGCTGGTTCAGTGGGCTAGCGAGACTCAGACTGTTTGTTCTCCCCTTCCCTCTCTCCCAGGTCGTATCATGAACCGCTTCACCAAAGACATGGCCACCATTGACGACATGCTTCCGCTCCTGATGTTTGACCTCATCCAGGTAGAGTCATGTGGTGTTTACTTATGAAAGCCCCTCTCTTTTCATCTTGTAATGGCGGTTGAGAAATATGCTATGTGTTTGAGAGATCATGAGGTGTGCTATGAGGCACCATTCAGACCTGTTCAACTTTTCCAGTACTGGTATTCGCCCTGTGGTTTAGTGTAACAAATTTTGAGGATCATTGGAGGCTATGTTGAGGTAGGAAGATGCCAAGAATGCACTAATGGTTTGATGTTCTTGGCCTCTCTCCAGCTCTTCCTGATTGTGGTCGGTTGCTTGTTGGTGGTGACCATCCTGCGGCCCTACATTTACCTCGCAGCCACGCCATTGGCCATCATCTTCATGCTCATGAGGAAGTACTTCTTGCGTACAGGCCAGCAGCTGAAACAGCTGGAGACTGAAGGTGAGGCACTGGTGGAAGCAACATCCTTGGGACATGGTGACATATGGCTGCAGGGGCCATATATATGCCAAAGGGCCAATATATGCAGATGATGTTTTAGGATACAAATACATTAAATTTGACCATTTATTGCATTCCGTAGAATTACATATTTATATAAGCATATGAAAATTTGTTTCAGAGGTTTCTCTGAAAACAAAAGAAAATGCTGTGACCCTAAGAAGCATGCATGTCTGTGTGCCTGTCTGATTGTATATGTGTGTGTGTGTGTATTCGTGTGTGTATGTGCGTGTGAAGTCCTGTGCGTGCATCGAGTGTGACATTGGAAGAGGGTCATTCAAAAGGCAACTGAAGATGGTCAGGCCTCTTTAACGCTAATCTATCTCTTTCACTCTGTCCGTCTCCCTCTCTCTCTCTCTTTCTGTCCCCTGCATCCACTCTTCCCCTTCCGCTATGTCTCCCTTTACTCTCGACTGTCGCACTGGCCCTGGTGTATGGCACTGGGCCAGGGACACGGAAACACACACACACGCACGAGAGAGAGAGAGAGACAAAGAGAGAGAGGGAGAAAGAGAGAGAGAAAGAGATGTTGATGGTTAGATGTTCTCTCCAGTGTGGCAGAAACAGGGTGGAGGAGAGGATGGATGAGTCAGGCAGAGAAGCGGGGGGTTGTTGATCACTGAGGAAGTGGCCTGGGTGGGACTGGAGGGGACGGAGGGGGAGAGGGATGGCCTACACAGCTCCTGCTCTCTCTCTCTCCCTCTCTCTCTCTCTCTCTCTCTCTCTCTAGCTCCCTCTCTCTCTATTCTGCTACCACTTCCTTTCACTTTCTCTACTATTTGGCATGAACCCTTAGAGCTGGTCAATCTGTCTGTCTGTTTGTCTGACTGTCTACGTATTGGATCAGTTTGGGCCTGAAGGCCATTCCAGCTCTGTCAGCGTGAGAGTCTGTCTGCGTGCAGCGGTCCCTGCTGCTATGGTACAAAAACCACAAGCGCTTTCCGCCGCTGAGCAAACACACCAAGAGCTGGGCTGGGCACTGGAAACAGGGAGAGAGAGAGAAAGAGAGAGATAGAAAAAAAGAGAGAGGGAGAAAACGTGGACGGATGGTTGGTGGGGGATTTCCTCTCTCGCCATCCTGGCATCATTCTCTCAGTGGCCCCCTGTGCCGGCGTGAGCTGACGGGTTGAAGGGTACGGCCACAGGGTTAGGAGGGCGGGGTCACCTCTGACACAATGCAGCAAATGGTGGCATCTTTTCGAGGAACGATCGCTGACCATTGTGGGTGGGAGTGCTGTGTGTGAGTGTGTGTGTGTGTGTGTGTGTGGTGTTGGGGGGGGGGGGGGTTAACGCGACAGACAGGGTCTCTCTTCGATGCTGCACTGGAATGTGAGGAATGGCAGCACGGCGACCTCCTTGGGTCCACCCCATCCAATCCATAGCGTGGCCCAAAACAACAGGCCACTCTGGAGAGTCTTTATGAGCTACCGCAGAGTGAAAGGGCAGCGACTTTATTCCTTCCTTCCTCCTCTCTCTCATCCTCTTCCTCCTCCCTTCGCCGCACCAACTTCTGCTGCTGAAAAATAATCATGGCATGAAAAAAAAATCATAAATACAAAAAGGGAATATCACTGAAAGAGGCCTCTTTCCCTATCTGTTTGTTTGGGTAGATCACATCCATGCCTTGCCACATTCAGTTGTCTTTTGAATTCTGTTTTTTGTTATACTACCGTACATGGTGGTTTTACAACTGCTCTGTTCAATTATGATTTTTTTATTCTGTTATTTGTCCGTTTGTTTTCGTTGGGTTTCGTTAAAACAAAGACCAGTTGCTGGTTGCATGATATTGTTGACATTTTCCAAATAGTTGATTTAGTGTTTCCCTTTCTTACTGAACTCTTTCAAAAGGAATGGATAAGTTAACACGAGATCGAGTAATTACGCATGTCTTCAAATTGACCTTAACAAAGGAGCTATGTTTATCAGATGTTTTGACTTGCTTTCCCTCTCTTTGTCTCACTCTCTCTTTTGTCTGTGGACATACAGATAAATATGTACAGTATGCTGCATGTAGATCAGGGTACCGTATAGCCATAGCCCGTAATGTACGTATGTTTACTGTAAATGGGGCAATGATGCTGGGGTTCGATGGCTGATTTAATAGACAGGTGTTAAAACTCTGTCTCTCTTTCTCAATCTGTCTCTCTGTCTGTCTCCCTCTCTCTCTCTCTCTCTCTCTCTCTTTCTCTCTCTCTCTTTGTCCATCTCTCTCCCACTCACTTTCTTTCACAGCTCGGAGCCCAATCTTCTCCCACCTCATCATCTCCATGAAGGGTCTGTGGACGATCCGGGCCTTTGGCCGGCAGGCCTACTTTGAGGGCCAGTTCCAGAAGGCCCTGAACACCCACACGGCCACATGGTTCCTCTACCTGTCCACCCTGCGCTGGTTCCTGTTTAGGGCCGACGTCATCTTTACTCTTTTCTTCACCCTGGCAGCCTGGATTGCAGTGGGAACTACCAGTAAGATTTTCCTCTCAAGTTCAATTCAATTCACTTCAATTTAATTTAATTCATTTCAGTTTAAGAAAGCTTTTTTGGCATTGAACCCTACAGTGACACTGTAAATGACATTAAGCTCATTGTCTCTGTCTCTCTCTCATTGACTTTCCTTCTTGCTCTATCTCTTTCTGTCCTCATCTCTCTCTCTCTCTCTCTTTCTCTTTCTCTCACTGGTGACTCATTGCATATTGATGACCATTGCTTGATCACTGCCAGTGACTTTTCAAATAATTTTGCCAACCAGATAGCAGCATCAACCACTGTGCGTACACATGTTTCTTTGTGTGTGTGTGTCTGTGTGTGTGTGTGTTTGTGTGTGTTTGTGTGTGTGTTTGGACAGAGGACCAAAATATTGGTGAGGTTGGAATCATTGTGGTGATGGCCATGCTTATCAATGGCACTTTCCAGTGGTGTGTGGTCACCAGTATCGCTGTGGATGGAATGGTATGTATTGTGCACAGGAACACATAACATCACACCCATAACAGACACATTCACACACACATACTCATTCACTCACACCATATCTGCTGATGGCTGAAAAAAATGCTAATGTTAGTGCTTAGTAGTTAAAATACACAAATACTGTTGATACTAAATAGATTGTAAAGGAGTTGATACTTGCAAGAAGTCCCATTCAACCTGCCTTAAGATGTAGTAGAACAGCTGTGTGTGTGTGTGTGTGTGTGTGTGTGTGTGTGTGTATGTGTGTGTGTGTGTGCAGCTTGCTGCAACTTCTAATGAGATAGAGAAGTTGTTGTGTACCATGGGAGGTTGGCATAATCGTAGCGGGCAGTGTGTATGTATGTGTGTGTGTGTGTGTGTG
>JAUCNH010000117.1:15139393-15150281 GCA_032353275.1 Sardinella hualiensis | reverse complement strand
AGTTAATTAACTCCAGGGGAGATGGAAAGTGAACATATTTCCACAAAAGGTGGAGTGTTGCTTTAAGCCTTAGACATGGGCTATACATCTATCAATCTGTGGCCTTCTGTTAATAGCTGCTGTCTCAAAATGTATGAATGATTAAAAAAGAATTCTCTGTTTTGGTAGTTATAGAATTAAAACAAAAAGATACACCACCAACAACAATCATAACCTGTAATAATAATCATAATCTGTAAAAACCATAAGAACTGTATTTTTCATTGGCACATTAGCACAAACAAACATCACACCTTAACATGACACCACAATGCCAAATCACAATCCCTCAGTTTGTGTTGAGGTGTTGAGGTCAAAGGCGTTGAGGTGTTGAGCCCAAAGCTGACTTTTGCATTTTATTTAATGTTCCGGAAAGTTCCAAATCTCTGCCTTTCAGCACATCCCCCTGGAGCATCGGCAAGAAGGAGCGGCAGTCAGTCCCCCTTTGTCATCGCTGTCAGAGTGCCGAATAGAGCCGGCCACTTTGACACACCAGGAAGAGAGGATTAGCCTGGAAGGTAGGAATTAAAAGCGTGAGTGAGCGAGGCTCAGACATTGTGGTCACTCCTTCGTCCACTCTCCCACGTCCTGCCGCTGAACCGGCCAGCTGGCTGACTGGCCTCCCGACTCCCCGTCTTGTCTGTCTGTCTGTCTGGGGAGGCATCCTCTCTCTCTTTCTCTCTCTCTTTCTGTCTCGCTTTCTCTCTACCTCTCTTTTCCACTCTCTCTCTCTCACTCAGCCTTTGTGGACGACTAACTTGACCCTGCCGAGACTGGGGGAAGGGGTGGGGTGGGGTTGGGGGTGGAGGGCAGACGGCTCGGAATGCCTTTTGTAGTGCCGGCCACTCAAACTGTTGCGGACTGTCCGGGCATCTGGGGTCAGCGCTCACACCTCCAGAGGTCTCTGTCAGCAAAGGGGGGAGGAATTTCTCCCGACATAGATGTTATCAACACCCCCCAACCCCAGCCCCCCCCCACCACCACTCCTACCACCGCCACCATGACCCACCCCTGATGGGACAGCAGGCCCACCGATACCCCAGTGTGGGACAGGAGTTCATCCCATGCTCCTCCGGGGCAGTTGTAACATGTGGCTGAGCCGAGTGAACTCAGTGATGAGGAATGCAAGACTGTGCACTAATCTGGCCCAGTTCACATATGTGGCAAGGGTATCATTACCCTATGATGGATGTCTGTTTGGAGAGCAGGGAGGCACTCTTCACCCGACTTTGATGCTCGCCTTGACTTTTAAACGCTTTGACATTAACTATTCCAACGCTACCGAGAAAGCAAGAGAAAGAGAGAGAGAGCGAGAAAGAGAGAGAGAGAAGGCTCTTAGCAAAGGGCACAGGTGTTCTCTCATCGCTGACGAGAGATTCAAAGAGAGATGTCTCCACCTACCGCCCCTCCCTCCCCCCACCTCACCACCACCACCACCAACACCAAAGCTCCTCGCTTCACATATTTTCAACCTGCCGCAGAAGGGGGGAGAGGAGAGCAGGTCACTGTGGCCGACTGCCAGGAGCTAAATGGATGCATACCATCCTCAGTCAGTCTTCTTCGCTAATCTCTCCGCACCCCGTATTTATCCCCCTAAACATCTGCTTTCCGACTTTGCGTGGTGACATTTTGTTTTCGCCAGAATTGTGTGTGTGTGTGTGTCTGTGTCAAGACTGCACCATGCAAAGAACTCTTCACCATGAACCACACGTTCAGAGTCACGTCTTTTGAGTCGAGCGATCACACGACTCCTCTTCCTCAGTGGTCACGCTCTTTCTCTTCTTGATCGCTGGACGTCGCACTTAATCTGTAGCTTCCGCCCTAACCCCACGTTCACCCTCTTTTCTTCTTCCCATCCGCAGTCCACCCTCCCTCTCCCCTCAGCATCCCTTCCCTGCCTGTGGCATTAGCTGCGTTTAAGCCCACTAATATCCTTCAGATGCTCGCAACGACAACCATACGTCCACCCAACCAACCCCCACACAGACCAATGTGAAGAAGCCTGTTCTTGTCCTCTGTTCTCCGTCTGGTGTCCCCACCACTAATGTCGGACCCGCCCCAAGCCCCCCCCACCCCCACCCCTCACCCCCAGCAGATGCCTTCGTCTTTCATTTCCCTTTTTTGTGCTCTTTTTTCCCTACCTTTCTTTCATCTTTCTCAGCTCCACCCACTAACTTATCTTTGGACTTGGGCTTACTTGTGACACCCTACCTCCACCCCACCCTTTTCCAGCATATTCTCCCACTGACAATTTGTCTATTTTTTTTTACCCCCCGTCTACCATGCACACACACACACACACACACACACACACACACAGCCTGAGATATGTTTGGAGTATTGCGTGCGAGGGAAAGAAGTATAGTCTTTCATCAAGCCCGCACAAGTGAAAGGAGGGGGTTTGGAGTGGGAGTGGGGGAGGAGGAGGAGGAGGGGGTGGATGCTTGGGACGAAGGCAGGCAGGGAGGGAGGGAGGGATGGCAGGAGGGATCTCCTTTCAAAGGAATCTATCTTTTCATTTCTTTCCTCTCGTTTCGCTGCTATTTAAAAGGCCGGGGTTGGGGAAGAAAAAAGAGGAGTGGTAACGGTCCAGGTGACCATCACTCATAAGTGCCCGTCTCTTTCAGGCGACTCGCCGACTTGTCAACAGAGAACAGAGGGAGCGCCAGAGACAGAGAGACAGAAAGGCAACCACCCCCCCCTAACCACGGACACACGCACACGTGAAGATATTATCTGTGCCAGACGCGAGCCCTTCCATTATAGTTGTCAGTCCCTGAGTGAAGTTCACTGGGAAGACCCCTCTGAAGTCCACGGATGCTTACTTTGGTCTGAAACTCGACCCTGCTGTAAAAACACCTCAGCGGTCATCCTGCTAGGCAACAGAGCGTCCACATCTGTGAGCGTCAAGTCAAACAAAGAGACCAACTCAAACGATTTTCTTCAGATGAGATCTAACCGACTATTTTGTGGGATGCAACAGACCCCCCCCCCCTCACCTCCCCAGCTCCCACCACCCAAACGAAAAACCTAGCCCATAAAGTCATGATTGGTGTGTGCGATATACTCACGTTGTGGGGGGGTGATGTCATGTTTACCTTTGCTGAAGGAGTGGCTCTGAGGACCACGGGAAAGAAGTGAGGAGCGTGCAAGAAGAGGTTTGGTTGTGGGGGTGGAAGTGGAAGGGGGTCAAGAGTGGCCGGTTGTTGGCCGTTGCCCCGAGCATGATTACAGTACCTCAGTGGTTACACACCTCATTACCTGGCACTTGGCACAGCTTTGAATATGAGTGACGGCTCCCCGCCAGAGAGTGCACAGTAGACGCCAGGCTCCACGTATAATGGCCTCGCAGGCTTTTAACAGTGACAGTCAAGGACCACCCCTAGTCAAACAAAACACTTGGGGCTTTGGGGAGGGGAAGGGAGAGGGAGAGGGTGGGAGTGGGAGTCAGTGTAGATGTCTTAGCTAACCTGTGGCTACCACTTACTCAATCTTGTCCCCCAAAGTCAGGAAGGGACCTCATCCCCACACACCCCCCACCCCTTTTAAAGGTTTATCGTTCCTGTCAGCTCATGCTACCTCCCACCTCACATCCATCAACGGGCATCTGTCTGCGTCCATCAGCCAGAGGGTGGAGCCGTCCTCATGGAGCTATCGCTCACGGGCGATGGAGGATGGCGAAGCGGCTAGCCAAGGAGGGGGCATGGGGGATGGGACTGGAAGTGGAGGTGGGGTAGGGTAGGGCAGGGCAGGAAATGATATGCTTGGACTGGCATTGATCGACGATCGGGAAGAGCCTTCACAGCTGGATTCCGTGCCGGCCATCACTCTCCTGTCACGACAGACACGAAGCGCAGAGGTGGGAGAGGCTAGCACAGTGTTAGCAGCTAAACAACAATGTTGAACTCAGTGTTTAGGAGAACTGGAGCGAGTTTCAAAAGGATAGAAAGAGCAAAAGAAATCATGAAATGCATTCATTACATTGATATATTCCAGCATTAATGCGACCGGATGGATGGACTGAAGAGGCTTCCATTCTGCCACAGCTCTCCAGCTTCTGCTTGCACTTGCCGGGAGCACATGACTACGTGCGACATCCCAGCAGCGCAAACATCTCCTGCAGAGCTTTTCCACTCGGCCCTTTTTCCCATGCACAATGAGAGAGAGAGACGGAGAGAGAGAGAGAGAGAGAGAGAGAGAGAGACGGAGAGGATCTCTCATCAACCCCTCTGCAGAAGGGCCCCGTAGTAAATGCCACCCCGCCCCTTTTAAATGGGTGACATTTAACTTTATTTCAGAAAAGGAAAGTCGGAGAGGAAAAATAAGTGGAAAAGAAAAGCATAGGAAAGAAAAGAGAGAAAGGGGGTAGAGAGAGTGAAGAATAAACGATATATTTAATCACAGGAACACTGACCCAGGAAAAAAAAAAGAAAAAAGAAGAGGCAGACACAAGTGGAAACCAAAAGGAATGTGCCTCAGCTGGGAGATGCATTGAGCCCATTTTGCTGCATTTGTACTTAAAGGGAGGGAGGGAGGAAAGAGATGAAGACTGGATGACGGTGAAAAAGAAAGAGTGAAGGGAGTCAAAAAGAAAAGAAAAAAGTCCAAAAGAAAAAAAAAGGCAAGGCTCGCCTCCTGGCCGTGACTTGTGGCCAATTACAGCCCACTGTGCAACAAGCACAGCCCCTACAGACAAGCATTGTGGGTCCATTTCCATGGACAGTGTTGCCAGTCTTTCGCTAGCAGACTGGTTGGTATTGTGTGCGTGTGTGTGTGTGTGTGTGTTTAGGCTTCGTCTATGGAGCTCTTGTGCACCACTGGGTAGCATGGGCAACTGGTTTGTGCTTTGGCATCCTTTGCTACTTTAGTGTACAAAACCACCATCATTGTTTTATCCTTTCATTCTATGGAAGCGCCAGACAGTGCGTCAGACTTCTGTCGGGGCACCGAATGTTTATCCACACTTGATAAACTGTTTATTGAAACTATTTTGAAATATGAATAACTGGATCTCGGATGAAGTCACAAATGTTTTAAAACGGAGCGTTGTGTAAGGGAACCTCTTTGCTAAGACCCTCAGCGATTGGCTGAAGGGCCTGCTGATGTTGGCACGGCTCGTCGCAACAATGGCCGGGATTTCAGTCTCCCAGTGTGTTAATGCAGATTCATTCATCACGAGCAGCACACAGTCGGCCAGACAACGCAGAGGAAGTGGTGAGAAGCTGAAAACCAGACAAAAAAGAAAGGGGGAAAAAAGTGACACCTCCCGTGAATGCTTTCGAAAAGTAAATATTGAAAATGCCTCTCCTCTACCTACTCCTCCTTTCTTCCTTTTGAAAGAGAATTTATTTGTTTAGCTGTGGAAGAGAGACACAGGTCACAGGTAAATCTCATTCAGGCTCCAAACTCTACTGCACAAGAGGTTTACGGTCACGCTACACGAGACCATGACAAATGCGAAACACCTAAAGAAGTGCACACTGCTTGTCAGAAGTTGTTCAGGAGAGTCAGAGCAAGAGAGAGAGAGAGAGAGAAAGGGGTTCTGCATGCACTTCTGAGATTCGCCTGCTGGCATTCGGCGGGAAGAGGGGCCATGAATAACGGCCCACATGCTCACACGAGCAGACAAGCGGTCCAAAACACACAGCATTCAGTAGGGGTAGAATAGAGAAAGTAGGTTAACCACAACACCCAATAGCCCAACACAACCCCAACAATTTGGCCTACTTCCTTTCAAACCGTTTTTCATTTCGGGACAGGTTTTGAGGGGTCAACTCGTGTGAGAAGCAATCTGCTCATTCTTGTCCACATATCTCGTAAAATGGCTCGGTTTGAAAAATGATTGTTTTTATAGTACAGTGGTTTCCTACCCCTTTATTTATCATTTTTTTCCCTCTTTATTTCGGTATTTGATTCTTCACATATGTTCGCTGGGCCTGGGAGAAGAAGAAGAAGAAGAGAGAGAGAGTGAAAGAAGGGGAGAAGGAGGAGAGAGAGAAAGACTGTTCTGCTTCCTCTCACTGTAAATCTAAATTGATTAATTATAAATATCTCCTGCTTAGATTATGAAGTCTCCACAAACTTGGCCCAGTAGGAGCCTCTGTTGGAACTCACATGCTGAGCGGACCTACCTCCCTGTTTTATGATTGTGTGTGTGTGTGTGTGTGTGTGTGTGTGAGTGTGTGCATATTTGGAGTTTCTGTTTAAAAGGCACCGCACACAGATGAACAGGCCTCAACCATCAGAAGCAACAGGTGGGCTGGATGTTCTTGCAGACTTCCAGTGTTTTGTTGTTGCAACCAAGTGGCTGCTCTTTAAAAGAAGTCCTACAGCACTTGTTCCCTGAGCTTTAATGCCTGCAAATAAAACTTAAATGTGCATGCAGAAATGCACGCATAAAGTCTCAGACAGAGCGAGTCCTTTGACCTCTCGTTTCACATGGGCCATTTTTGTGTTGCACTCCTTTGCCAAAACAACAACAACAACAAAGCGACAGTTGCACGATTCATCGTGCATTTTTGGAACACGGCCGCAAAGCGCATAAACCGTTTGAGACCGGCTTCTTCTTACACACGCAAACGTCCACATCAGCAGCCATCATATATTCTCTTCCCAAGTGTCTCCCCCTCTCTCATTTTTGCCTTCGTTGTCTCTTTCTTGTGCCCCTCACGCACACACACACTGTACACACACACACACACACACACACACACACACTGTAGACATATTACAGAAAAAGCAGATACATCTGCACTTTCTCTTTTCCTCCCGCCCGTTCCACCCACCCCCCCCCCCGTGAGCTGGGGGCCTTTTGCTAACTCCAGTGCTCTGGCAGGGCCCCGGCAGCAGCCCTGGGCTCAGCCTCTGTAGTGGTTTGAGAGCGGGCCAGACATTCCTGAGAGGATCGCTGCCCAGACATCCAGCGGCAGCCAGTCAGCACCGAAATTCCAGAATAGCAGCACGGTGGCTAAAAATAGCGACGTGGACAGGAGGCTTTGGATTGGGAAAGAAAGCGAGGAGCCCAAAAACAAAGGAGAAAGAAAGGAGACAAGGAGTTTCTGTGTGTGTGTGTGTGTGTGTGTGTGTTGGAAGGGGAGGAACACCATTCAAAATGACAGAGCAAAAGAGGGGGATTTGCTGCTGTGAACTTCCATCTGTGACCCACGGAAAAACGTTGTGGGTCCTTTGAAAGTGATCCGAGTGGAGCTGTCTTCGAAAAGCACTCTCAACCCTCTCCAACAAACTGCTGCTGCTCTCGCCTTCGTCCGCTCCCTCGCTCGCTCTCCTGTTTGTTTTTCCTTGCGATGAGCAGGGCAGCTTGGTTTTCCAACCTCTGCCATTAAAACCGAAGGTCTGGAATATCCCGCTCGCTTCTGCAGCCAAGCGCGCCCTAAAGCCAAAAAGCACTGACTGCACCCATTTCCTTGCTTCTCCTCCTCCTCCTCCTCTTCCTCCTCCTCCCTCTAAGTCTCTGCACCATTGGCAGGAATACGGCCTCTCTCTCTCTTTCCCTCGTTCACTTCCAAAAGGGCTTCAAACTGTCGTGTGAAAACGGCTACTGCCCCTGCGGCGCTCCCGAAATGACGCTTTCATCTTTTGTGTCGCCCTAGTATCTGCCCAGTGCTCGGTGGTGGCGATGAAGGCTATCAAGATACGCCAGACGCCACTGAAGTGGTGTTCTCGAAGGCGGTGGGATATTGCCGCTGATGTATTGAGTGTCAACTTCCAGTTCTGTGGGCTTTTTGGGAACGAGGGGGCAGCAAGCCAGTTATAGAGTCCAACCTCAGCCCCCCGACTCCATCTAGGCCTTACTTTACAGACTCTTTTGAAGAAAGGGGGCTTTGTGGAAAGGGAAGGGGGGTGTAAGGGGGTGAAAAGGTCCACCAGCTGCATTTTATTTGAGGGTCAAGAGGAAGCCGGATTTTGGCCTTCAGAAAAAAAAAACAAGAAAGAAAAGTGCTGAAAACCAGGTCAAACTTGTTGAGTTTTGTTTTATCAAGAAGAGTATGAATGAGTATTTGTGTTCTGATTCCTATTTTTACGCTGATACTGCTGATATGATTCAGAGAGATATCAGAACATCGGGAGGAAAAGAAAAAAGAGAAGGAAGGGAGGGAGGGAGGCCTTGGGAAGGCCCGGTGAATTCTCTGTGGTTCATTCACACACTGAGTCACTTTCATTCTCCCCCCTTTCACTTTGTTCACCCCCCCCCCCCCCCGCATGCCCTTGCCTCTCTGTGGGGAACAAACCCAGATGTCGTGCCAGCGCTGTGCAATGCGGCGCACCTGGGATCCCCCTAGGCTCTTGGTCTCAAGCAGTCTCACCAACCCTTTGGGTTGGGGTGGGGAATTTTCTGGAATCTGGATCGCACCACACAGAGGCATGGATTGCCACTTGGCCGAGGCCCTTCCCTTCCATCTGAGTGATAGCCCTGTTTGCGCTGAGTGACTGAGGATGGAACGCTGCTACTTGCTGTGTTAGCGTGTTAGCGGCGTGGGAGTTTGGGGCTGCTGGGCCCTTGTCCTGGAACACAGCCGGATGGACTGTGTGAGAGTCTGTATGTGTGTGTGTGTGTTTGTGTCTGTGTCTGTGTGTGTGTGTGTAAAGGAAGCCTCTCTGCTCGTGCAGCACGAGCCAGCAGTGCTCCACTGCTCCTCAGCATTTAGGGCCCTGGAGCCCAGCAGACTCCATCCATCCATCCCGCCAGCCAGCCAGCCAGCTAGTCAGTCAGTCAGCCAGACGGCCGCCCACTCCTTCCAATGTGGATCGAATTCAGGCCGCGCAGGCAGTCATCTCCCTTTACAGCCACAGCGAGCTCCTCCCCACAGCGCCATGCAGCTCGTTCCCGTTCCCCTTCCCATTCCCGTTCCCAGCCCCCTCTCATGCCCCGCACTCACTCTTTCTGCTCTGGGTTATTTATCTCCCTCTTCTCTCCAGCAGATTCCACTCTTTTGATCTCCTTTTAATTTGACTTGCAGATGTTAAATCTGTTTTATGGGCGCATAAGATAGGGGATTGTTACATGCATGTGGAACATACATACACGGTATGTACATGTCTGCTTTGTTTTCTGTCTTACTTTTATTGCAAAATTGCCATGGGAAGTGAATGTAGTCTACATGTTTGTAAGCAAATGTAAGCACAGGGACATTTAGACACACGTTATGTTATTGTGACACACACAAAAGGATACAAAGACAGGGGAAAAATCCTTGAAATGTTTGATTTTATTGAAGTCGGTGTTACAGTGGTTTTTGTTTGAATGAACATAAAAGGAGGACGCAACCTTTTTTTTTTACCATCTCCCAGTCACCTACAAACTACCACCATCAATTCCCTAAATGCACAGTAAAAACATGCTTGCTAATGTCACCACAATTTATGTCAATACGAATGTCTGAGTACAGGCTTGGCTTGGGCATGGAGTAAGTAGCATTAAGTCAAACAACATGGCTTCCCCACCAATAAATAGGCGTATAAAAACACAATGGTATTTTATTTTTCCTTATCAAAAATTAATGATCATGATCATAAAAGATAGCAAAGGCACTGAACACAAATCACCTTGGCAGTCCAGGTTTTCAAAAAGGAAAAAAAAATCAAAAACTAAAAAAAAAAAGATAATTGTGGCTTTAGCCAACAATACTAATGAACAATAACAAAAAAATAATACTTAAATAACATAATACTATAATTATTGTCATAACAATATCCAGTCAAGTTTTCCTATGATTAGGCCCTCTGCTAACTATCGAGTATGCACCAGTTATTTCCAGTTTGGCAGAAAGCATGGTCTATGAATCTGTCTACTCACTTCTGTGACCCGATACTGCGACTATTTGCGACTCTTCAGTTAGAGTGGAGCCCTACAGTATCTCATGCTACTTGCGACCTTGTGTAGTCTTGGGCATGGCATGTCAGTGTGATGTTCGTCATAAACAGTGCCAGTGACTAAGTTAACATGGCCAGCATCAGTCGGTCATATTTCTACTATGGATGATTGATGTGAGGATTTCAAAGCAGGTGAGTTTTTAAAGAGGCCCCAAACGTCTGTGTAAATGGGTCAGTAGACTGAAATGATAACAACAAGGGCAGAACAAAATGGCTTCCTGCCCCCTTAACCCTGGTTTTAACCAGTCCACCGGGACTGTTATTAGAGCAGTTGCTCCGTGTTCACTTTTTTTTTTGCACATGGTGTGTGTGTGTGCACTGACAAACAGCATTGGTTTAACCCGCTAACTCTTCTCACTAAGCCTTGGACTCAGCTGTGGATGAGGTGGGGCCTCTGGCATTAACTAGACTCTACGAACACATACTGGGTTCTGCCATAACATAAAGCAATATAAAGATTCTATATTTTGGAGAATCAAAAACAGAGAAGTATTTAAAAAATACTAACATAGTATAATTTCATCACTGTAAATCCAGTTGACAATACAATGCAATACAAAATAAAAAAAAAATGCAATACAATATGATACACAAAGGGTGTCTCTTTTTGAACAATACCCAGGACCTCTGTTGCACAACTTCAGCCTTTGAATGGGAACAGTAAGCTATCAGTTTTCACCTCTCAGGGTTTGCATATATGAATGATCAAGACCCTTCAAAGTGAGCTTTCTCTCAAGGTACTCACAGAATTTCACAACTTCAGGTCCTGTAGCTCTCTGCACCCCACTGGTCTTAAAAAGAATCCATTGTTATGGCGGAGTGTCTCTTGGCCTTCAGGACACACTCATGGGGAATTTATTATGGCCTCTGTTGTGTCTGGAGTAATGACTGCTAAGGGCAGGTCTCATAATGGGCACTGTTTCCTTGTGCTTTGGTCTGGTTTTGGTGTACAAAAGGG
>JAUCNH010000117.1:13938262-13948507 GCA_032353275.1 Sardinella hualiensis | reverse complement strand
CGAGGGCATCTCGGGGGCCGCATTGAAGCAGTAGCCGGGCCGCATCCGGCCCCCGGGCCGCATGTTGCCCATGTCTGGCTTATAGCGTTCAAATTGACTCTGGACCAACGTGATCACTATAAGCGGTTTCCACTGTAAAACAGCAGATACCAGTTGGCAATGCTCCCTGTGTCTCTATTTGCCTTTGTTCTCTATGTCCAGCTAGACATTTTCAGTCTTTTCCAGTTGTCATTGATAGTAGTAAGTAACATTTTGTGGCATTTCCAAACTCCTTACCTTTTTTGTACAAAGTTAAATCATTATTTTTTTCCCTCCCAAATGCCATGTTTTCAGCAACCTTGTTACCTTGTATGGCTTGATCGAGTTTATATTTAGGTTTGTGCAAATGCACAATGTCAGAGGACAAAATCATATTTGAGGTTGTGTCAATTTGTGTCGATGTAATTATGAGTATTAAAACTCTACTAAATGGCCATAATCATGGTGCTTAGAACGATAGCCTGGCCTCAATGATGGAAATTACAAAGGCGATCATTATCTGTGATGGTTACAGCTGCTTTTAAGAGTATTGTGTTGTGATTTGTTTTTGTTTTGTTATTGTTTTCTCAGAATATGAGGAAACAACACTGATAATGTCAAAAATGCATCAAACTGCCCATAAAGTCCTCTTAAAGGAGAACGCCGGCGCGTCCGAACCTACATTCCAGTGTAGCTTTTACGTTAGATGCCTGCCCCCATAGCTACGCTATTTTTTTGCCTGGCTAAAATCGCCATCAGTCCGTTCAGGTAGCATCGTTTCGGCTCATTGTTTGTCAGCTCGTTGTACTCGACCACTGCTTCCACTGGAATGTAGGTTCGGACGCGTCGGTGTTCTCCTTTAAGTTACAAGCCAACTAGTGCCTTATACTGTAGATTCCATGAAGTTAGCACGGAAACCCAGTAGCACCTTATATATTCCATGAAGTTAGTACTGAAATGAAGTAGCCTTGCTGAAGTTAGCACGGAAACCGGTTAAAACTCGACTGGCTCTCCTGCAGCACCACATACTACCATGTGTGGCTTCTGCATTAGATTCAACACCCTTGAAACCAGCACCGATGAATCAAAATATGCATTACATGAAAATTCCCCATAGCAGCTTTAACAGCAATTCATGATGCATTTTGTGTTACTTTGCATCAAATTAGACTGGGCTATATCATGCAAGCGGCCCTGATCATCACTCATGGGGAAACTGGCACACTCATTCATTTTTTATCATTGAGGTTATCATCACCATTTCAATTGCTATCTGTCCTGGGGCTTAAATAGGAATACCAAATGCAGACCCATAAACCTTCCCATGGTCTTCATCATAAAGCTGTGATGAATGCGCCTGTAATTATGATCACACAACTAGTTTACAGTTATTGTTATGCACTCGCAGCTTCGTGTCATATCTCCATGATATACGGTGCTTCATGTGAATACTCATGCTCCTCTCTCCTCCTTAGAGAATATTCAACAGGAAAGAGAGAGAGAGAGAACGTTTGTGTTTCGTGGACTCGCCCTTATCGCACCCTCTCCTCTCTTCCTCTCTCCCTCTTTCTTTCTCTCCCTCCCCTAATGGTTTAAGTCTTCCCTCTGGGAAAGATAGCGAGGCATTCTGCTCATGTGGATCGCGTTAAAGTGGCCCAGGGCCCTTATTGTCATGGGAACAATATAAAAATGATAAAGCAGGGTTATTCCGGGTCCTCTCAGCATATTTCATTTTTGTCAGGAGCAGGTGACTGCTTCCCACTGGCATACAACCAGATCCCTCCCCATGTGTTCTGTTCTTCTTCTTCTTCTTCTTCTTCTTCTTCTTCTTCTTCTTCTTCTTCCCAAACGACAACTTCTCTATTCTCTCTCTTATTGTCTGATGCTCGCTCATCAGTGCAGACTCAAGGCGAAATGAAAAATCCCTTTGTTTACCTTGTTGGTGTAATCAGCCGAAAGAATTGCCAAGATTAACGAGGGATTGTTCCATCTTGTCTATAAATGGCTGTATCCCTCTAGCAGATTGTACCAGGCTGGGGTTAAACTGGAAAAGGTTTCTTTTGGCTTTGAGATTAGGTTTTGCTGTCCTGAATCCTAGAGTACTGACATTATAGTCCACTATGGCCTTGAGGCAAGCGAGTAAGCCAAGCTTTCACATCCCAGAGGAGACACTGCTCTGTGACCCTTCCTTATGCTGTGACCAGGGCCACAGGGACACACTGAACCCCTTTAGGGCTATGGGTGTGTGAAGCAGTGGAGGGGGCGCCTGGGGCTATTTTAAGATGAAGCATTTGGACAGGGCAACAAATAATGTAAATGGCTGTGGGATAACCAGAACTTGTCGACCATTTCACCATTTTGGGATCCTTAGCATAGAGTTTTACTAGTAGGCCTATTACAAGTTTTCCTTTCCTTGAGGCTTCTGTTGCTTTCCTGGCTTTGGAGGTTCTTAGGGAACCTCCACATAACCAGCTTCAAACTCTCAGCAGTCAGTCAAACCTCAGCATGGTGTTGAGGTCAAACTAAAAACTGTAGTGGGACCAGTTCATACTGGTTGGATTTTTTAGTGAACTAATTCCATTGCAGCTAACCTTTGAACAATCTGAGTGGGAGTAAGGTTGTTCAGCCACAAGTAAAAAGCCTAATAAGCTTTCATTTATTTTTTGCTTCTTGTAATTCAAGCCTCATTATTATCTCTTCAACATCGTTCTGCTTTCATTTACTTTGCAATTAAATGTATTTTATAATTATTTTGTTTAAGTACTCAATAAGTGGCAAATGATTTTTGACAGTTGAGTTCCATGCACCAGAATATGTTGTGCAGTGGCTCATCAAGCCTCCGCTGAGAACTGAGTTGACCCTTGAACAACAGTCATGTCTTAGCGCTTCAGGGTACAGAGACATGGCTGCCTGCATGTCCCATGACTCCTTCCAGCCCCTTTCATTGTCACTGCCTGTGATGTTAATCATCATCTCCATTTTTAACCCACTCCCCACGCCCCACCCCTCACACATGATATCAAATCAGCTAAACAAGGACAACAATTGGCCTTTAATCATGCCACATGTCCAGAGACAATCCTGTAATGATGCCTCCTGCAGACAAAGCCTGTGTGGATCTGAGCATGCGGTCCACACAAGGCATGGGGTCGTGTAGTAATGAGAGGAAGTTGTGTGGATGGGGGTCAGCCTATTCTGACATGCTAAGGTTTTAATAAGCTTATTTTTGTGCCTGCTAACGTAGATGGAAAATTTTGTATTTGTAAATTGTACGGGAAGGCCTAATGGCCTCATGTTCTCTCGAGATCTAAACTACATAAAGAAAATGGACTAATGGAAAACACAGGGAACTGTTAAACTGGTATTTCTGCTGCATGTATCTGCCTTCCTTTCCTCTCACTGTGTCCTTTAGGACTAACAGATGATGTAAATGTATGGCCTAAGTAATTTCGGTGATTGGAATCCATACTGTGTGTGTGTGTGTGTGTGTGTGTGGCCTTTTTCCCCTGACAAACACATCTCAGGAGGATCTCATGTATGTCTGTGTAGTGTGTATTTCTCTTTTGTGAGTGTGTGTGTGTGTGTGTGTGTGTGTGTGTGTGTGTGTGTGCATGCTCTCACGCCATGCTTTTTTCTTCTCATTTCAGCCACAAGGCATTATTCTGTTCACACAGCCAATCTCCCTCCAACATTCCTCATTTTCAGTCTCTGTTGTCTTTGATTCAAAGGCCCCGTAATGATGTACAACACCCCCCATCTCTTTCCCCTGTCGTCTCGCCACGTAGAGTAACATTTTCTCAGGGACAACTCATGGTACTCCGTTTGCAAGCCACTGATAACTTGATATGTCACTGGAAATGAGTGGAACAGGAATCTAAATAATTCAGCACAGCAGAGTATTCTCTGTTCGATTTGAGCTTTACCACTGTGAATTGCAGAGACGAAAAATGGTCATTTTAACCTTTTCCTCTAGTTCCCAGTTCAGTCATCGGAAAAGCTTAGCCAAAACAAAGTTCATGGGGTGATTGTTGTAATGGAATTGTGTATGTGGTTGCTCAGATTTAGGACCATAGCAAGTCATAGACAGTTACTGATCCTTTGTCTATACAGCAATGGGAAAAGCAGCAACCATTACAGAAGAGGCATTAATACTTCTCTGAATATCCATGCGGCAGCAAAGGTTATGTAACCAACAGCATGCATAATTTTGGGGAGTTTGTCCCGAAATCTCCAACTCCAGCCTCTGCTGCTGCTGTCTTCACAAACTCTCAAATGCAGTAGGCTTGAAGCATGCATATACTTACAAGTCAAAATGATGTGGTCCATGGGTATCTCATTTCCCATTATAAATTGCCTTGTGTCTAAAAAGAACAATCAACGGAATGCCTCTGCATAATATTCCCTCATCATTTATAATAATCGATCTTGTTCTGTGCTAATGACACGATAATTATTTTGATTTATGCCATGTTCAGAAACAGCTTGCTCCTTGGCCCAAAAACCAACTAGGGATGCTGAGGAATACATAGAGGAGATGGATCGCATCAATAATTTACGCTGGCACAATGTGTTTCAAAACCGTGATTGGACAGTTGGCAAATTTTGATGCTTATGAAGCACTGCTAGCAATATTAAGTAAATGGTGGGTCATTTGCGCAGTAGTTTATAAAATGAAAAACATTTATTAAGTGAGATTTGTGATGTATTGTGCATGATAACCAAAGACACAATGATGTGTAGCGTTTTATGACAGAAGAATGTGTGCATCTACAGAGACTTTAATATCAAAAACCTATTATGTATCCTACATTTTGTCGGCAAGGGCTCCGCTAATACAGATGACACATACAATTGCATTTTACAGGGATCGTTAAAGCCCAGCTTGAATAGGCATTTGAGGAAAAGGCAATGGGTTGGCAAAATATAACACTGAACTACTGCTAATGTTTTTGTTATTATCTACTTCATATTATTTCACATTAGCACACCCTGTCACAAAGAATACGAAGCAGTGTATCCACAAGTCAGCCTATGCCATGCTTTTCTGGCATCCATTAATGACAGCCTATATGATGTCACTGGCTATTAGCAATATGTGTCACACAGGAGTTTCCCCACCTGCTCGTGAACAGGTTTACACGTGAGAAACAAAGGATTAGTTGTCACACCAGTTAGCACTTAGCTGATTTTATCCAGCACAACACAAGCAGGTGTATTATCAGTCCCTTATCAGTCAATGTGTGAAATGCCTTTTTCACGATTGCCAGCTCCATCACCACCAAGCAAAACCATCCAAAAACTCGGCTGATGGCTGGTTGGTATCTGTCCTGTAATAGAGCCCATCCACACACACACACACACACACACACATATACACACACTAGCTGGCCCTTTGCCATAGTGAGCAAAAAATCTGCTTAGTGGAATGGAAAGCACTGTCTAAAAGCCTCCAGACGTGTGGCCATGTCTGTTGTTAAACTCCCTTTGGAGGGCATTCGGAGCTGGGTTACTGATTGGCTCAATTTGCACTTCCATGCTACATTTGCATGTCAGTGTCAAAAAGCCTGTATGTAGATATGGATTAGTAATTGCACTGTTAATATTGGGGAGTAAATAGCTGTTGAAAGCATTTTAGTGCTGGAAATGATGGTAAACATCTATTTAGAGTGAAAACTGACAGCAGTGCGAGTAGGGTTGAACACATAAAATGAGTCATTATCAAGGCAATTTTTCTGTAAAGTGACCACATACTGTAAAGGGTTGCTATATACCTTTTGCCCTTTAAAATCTTAATAAATAGGCAGTCCACTTGACTTTTGCACAGCTCTTTCTTCATCTTTAATCTCAGAAAAGTCAACCAAAACAATATATTTTGTTTCAAGGTTAAGTGGTCTTGTGAGCTATTTCTTAATCCTACTATATATACTGTATATATATATATATATACAGAATATAGTATATATCATACAATCTCATGATCTGAAGATCTACAGGAGATTCAGTTGATATTGTTCTGAAAATCATGGCTTTGCCGTCCTGTTGTTAGTTGCTAATACTGTAATTCAAGTTAAACTGTAAAACCACAAGTCGGGACAGTTTATTGATTTTGAAACAGACTGATCACACAACTTGGATTCCTATAACGCCACCCCAGGTGGTCAAGGGTTCAGCCGAAGACCTCCTTACTCTGCCTGGGAGAGAGAGAGAGAGCACTGTTCCCGGATGTGCTTGGCTTCAACACTGGCTTTGGTGCCATCCAGCTAGGGAGAGTCTCCTAACCTTGCCACACAAGTTTAATCTTCAAAATGCTGCCGGAGGATTTGAATTTCTGCACATCCATCTCGGCCAGCGATGCTGGCTTGATTAATGGAGGCCATCGATCACGGCGCCAAGCCCTCGCTCAGCCCGCGCCATCAGACAGCTTTGCTTTAGAATAATGGGTGCGTTCCATCCTGCCATGTCTGCCCCCCCCACCCACTCACCCACACATACCCCCCCCACCCCCAACCAATACCTCACACCCCATTGCCATGGCCAGGCTGCATCTGCAATGATTGTGCATCTTTTTGATCTATCTGTCAAGCCCTCTGTCAAAAGGACGGCGGAGGATATGTGCTCACCAGGGGAGATGCTGCTGCTGCCTTTGCTTTTGCCTTCTCCCTCCTTGCCAGCCCTAGGCAGACAGACAAATATACACTCACTCACTCAAACATGCTTAAATAAACTCAAGAATGCCCTGAAACCATGACCTGCCTTTGGCAGACAACATTCAGTATGATTCATGACCATGTTTTTCAACGACAGTCCCATTGCTCACATCTTTAGAGAGGTGACATTATCAAATTATCTAATTTCAGTGAACTGGTCAAAAACAGTGAATCTTAAGTTGTGTCTGAGAATTGATTCCCTAAATCGGTTACGTAATAGGAATGGTTGGTTAACCTTTTGCAATGTGTCATCAGAAATTGCTCTATTGCATGTTACTGCATTTTTTGTTATTGTGGGCCACAGTGTATCATGACAATATCCATTCTTGACTTGCTGTGTGATCTCCATGCACCCTACTTTGATACACTCGAGGCTTCCCTGATCCTGCAGTCTAGCACAGGCTGCCACAGACTCTCTGTAGTTCCTCGTAGCCTGGCAGAGCTCCACTGCAACCTGTTTCCATCCATGGTGCCAATGATGACTGCTGGCTCGGATTAAAATTCCAAGCAATTGGATCAGCTTTTAACCAGCTGGAGTGGAGTGGAATGCTGCCATTGTTGTGACTAAATCTCAGAACATAATGCTTTCTTTTGGACGTTATTTCTGGAATCTCTTTCTATTGGTCAGTGATTGTTAGACCCAGGAAGTTCCAGGAAGTGATCCTGCTGTACACACCAACAGACAACCCAACATCACAAACAAAAGTAAGCATGAGTAAGCTAGTAAAGCCATGAAATAGTGCATTGGGCTCTCTAGTGTTTAACAAATATGTGAACTGGTGAACAGATGGGTGTATTGGAAAACCAAACTTCCTTGCCCTCATGCATTGGCTGCCATTTAGGCTTTACTTTTACTATTTGGTCCTCATTGCACCAAAGTCATTCTCATGCCTATACCAACAACTCTGAGGAACACGAAAAAACAAGGCTAGGGGTTGATTCACTCCGGATAATTCCTTTAAGTGCATAGATCCATCATTACTGGAAAACTGGAACCAGGTGGATGCATACAATACAACTTAGGGCAGATGAAATTGCTCTTCACGACTGGAGAACATCAAGAATGGCAAAAGTATTCAAATTGTAGTGTGTCAGACAGGCCAAAACCTAGCTCGCCCTACCCCGCCAATCCCAATCTGAACTATTTAAGAATGCACAGTTACGTTTCAGTCCATATGGCCTGAGTAAAATTGAGTGAAATGAGGTGTTGGATTACTTTTTTAATCATACCTACAGTCCCTGTATTATGGATGAATTCACACAGGATTGTTCCCCAAATGATCACTGTAGTATGAAGAGTCTCGACACTGTGAGTCTACAGTACACATGCATAATGCATGTTGCAATTAAATTTATTGAGTTCTAGTCAAGTCTATGGTGTAGGATAATATGCTTATCAGGTATGATAATATGCTTATCAGGTATGAGGATGTTTTAGGAAGATTATTTTTTTGCCTTTTTCAGTTAATGACTGCTTTCATTTGCCAAAGTAATGATATGCAACACAAGTTAGCTTCTCTAGCATGCTAATATCCCCAGATGTCTCCTGCTATTCAAACTTTTAAAGTAGCCATTCATCACTGTCAGAATTATATTCTTCTGACGAGCCGGGGCTTTTGTGCGGCTCATTACTGTCAAACAAAGGAACCAAAGCATTCATCCCCCGCGGACACTGCCACCACCAACACACAAAAGAAAATTCTCTTCTATTATTGAGAAATCATTCAGAATATAAACATCAAATTTGCTCCCCCTTCTCCCCCTTTTGTGGCCTGATGTATCAGCCGCTTATTTCATTCCATTTCATATAGCGTCTGATCCCTAACCATTTGGATTTGTTTGCTTACTGGTAGGCTAGGTAGATACTTTCTGCTTACCAATTGCTACTATTTGGTCGTGTCTTCAACCAATCGCTACTGTTTGGCCGTGACGCATGTTACACACTGGAATGCATCGTTTGAAATCTCTGTTCGCTGATTAGTCCGTCCGCCGTGGGAGATGGAGCAAACGTAAACGAATCGCTAGTTTCCTGACTACTGTATATGGTGGAGGCAAATGAAATTGGCCGGAAGCATTAGGCGGCGCTAGCCTGGCTAACTCAGACTACCCCTGCATGATGCTTTTCAGGACCCTGGACAGAGACCTGACCATACATGCCTCACTGCCTCCATACAAAGCAAGTTCAGACCCTAACCCTCATGATTCACCTTAAGTGACCTACAGTTGCTTACTCAAGCTAACATGGATAAAGGGCCTTGTCAAACAAACATGACATTACATTAGACTGTTTTGAGTTTGGGGAGTGATTCTGACCAAAAACCTCAGATTTCAGTGCATGTGGGCACAGTGATTCAGTGAGTTGACTCAGTAGCCTGGGACAACAACATCGGTCAACCTTGTGTTATAAAAAGTTATGTTATGCGGTGTGGAAATTGATTTTGTTGTCGTGATTCAGTTCTCCTGAGGTAACCGGGGATGGCCTGCAGAAATGAATCCCGAGGTGAATCATCTGATATCCTGGCGGTCCGTCCTGATTGCAATGGAGCCGCAGCTGTCAAAGCCAATCAGAGCTTAAAGGCACCAGCAGTCAAACGCACATTCACCTACAGTAGACGAGGGAGATGTCTGTTACATGTGTGCAGAGTATAGTATGTTCAGGGATTGAATGTAAAGCTTTGGACAAACATATGCGTATTGGCAAACTTGCCCCAAGCCTTGTGCACGCTAGTTTGTAGTGTAGGTATCCGTATGTATGTGTATATATGTGTTTGCGTGTGTGTGTGTGTGTGTGTGCAAGTGTGTGTGTGTGTGTGTAATGTGCGCACGCGCATATTTGAGATAAAGTTGATCTGATGGCCGTGACTCTTGTACAGATGAATCATTAGACAAGACATCACTGCTCAGAGGAGTCCCCTTGTATCACACATACACACACGCACGCACACTCACACACACACACACATGTACATACACACACACACGCACACACACACACACGCACACACACACACTCACACAGAGAGAGCACTGAACCATACACTAATCCAAATGAACTTACCTGTCAATCACACTGACTCACAGCCTGGAACCTTCCATATCTATCATCACCAAGCCCTATTGTAATTACGATACATTTGTACACATTATGCATAGGTTATTATTACCCTGTAGCAGTATTTACAGTGAGCTGTGTTTCTCTACTACACATTCATTCCTGTTATATAAATGTGATGTATTACCAAATGACAACCTATATATTGCTTGTGTACATTTATTTGTTTATTTAGAGTCTCATTTGTGAATGCATTGAGAAGCAGCGCTGAAGGGCTTGCATTATCGGCATTATTGTTTCTGTCTTCACATTCATTTGGTTCTGATCTTGGCTGACAGTGGCGCCGCCAGGCGTACGGCCGTACGCACAAGGCGTACCTTGGGGAGAGAGTTTTTTTTTAACCTCTATGAGTGTTCTGACAATGCAACATGTGATGTCATGCGAATAAAGCGCATTTACATTTAAATT
>JAUCNH010000117.1:13537184-13550435 GCA_032353275.1 Sardinella hualiensis | reverse complement strand
GTCAACTCATTCTCCTAAAAAAGCATTTTACTGATGCACCATTTTCTAATGCCGGTTTGTTAATGTATTTGATGTGCATTTTCAACCTTAAATGACATTAGAGCCAAATTTATGTTGTGCAGCTACTTTAAAATCCCCTAAAACAATTTGATGTCAGAGTGTGCTGTTTGTTGAGGCTCCATTTGTGTGGCTGTAATATTATTCAAGAGAAACAAAAATGTTTCACAGTTTAAGTGGAAACTGCTGATGAACTTAAAGAAAACAAGGCTTTCAACAGAAAGCCACAACGAAACTGGCAATAGCACCTTTTTTAGGTCTAAAAATCCATGAAATGTTTTTAACATTTGTTTTCAAGTGTGCCTTTAGATTCTTGAACAGATCTAAAGGCAGAGTCAGAATGAGGAAACCCTTGTTAAGGGGACTGAGTCGAGACCCTGGAGTGAGGAGGGCCAGCATGCCGTGATGACGGCTGGCAGCTAGTGTTTCTCTACTTCCTGGCTCGATCCAGCAGGTCTTTAAACACTTCAAACAGCTCCGGGTCTTCCCCTGCTGACAGTTCCGGAGTGTTCTTCTCCAGCCAGTCAGAAGAGCGGATTTGCTGCCGCAGTTCTCCAATGAGACTGTCCAGCTTTTCGCCCGACTGAGAGGTCTGGCAGTCCAGCACCACTAGTTCCTCGCCATCCAGGGACAAGGTGTCCGCAGCACCAGAAGCAGAAGCAGAGCTGGGCTCTTCTGAGGCTGTGGGCGCTGCCACCCCCCTTGGGATACCATCCTTGGAATCCTCCTTTGCCACGCTGCTCTGGCCTTTCACTTCCCCAAGGCCATTAGGAGAGCGTGACTCCTTCAACTCTTCCAAGGCTTGCCTGACCCGCTGCATGCCTGAAGAAGAACACACACACACACACGCACGCACACACACACGCAAAGTTCACCATCACAAATCACAATAAGCCACTAACAGCATTCCTTACTTGAAAAGGGAGAAGGAAATAGAGAGAGGGGGAGATAGGAAGCGGACATCTGAAAGGAATCGGAAAGATCCTCAGAGTAAATTCTGTGCTACACACTCCACTCTACTCCTCTCTGCACTCCCAGGTCTGCAGGGGGATTTTTTTTATGTTTCAAAGAGAAAAGAAGAAGAAGAAGAAAAAGGAAAAGAAAAGATTGCAAAGGCCTGAGTGCAAGCGCTTTTTTTCAATTTTGAGGTGGAGACAGAGAGAGTGAGAGGCACTGCATCTGTGGAATACTATTACAAAAAATGAAAGAGAATGACTGAGAGAGAACAAGAGGCCAAGGAGAGTGGCAAACAGTCAAGGACAGAAAGAGGCAGGGAAAAAAAAAAAAAAAAAAACAGCCTGAGTGCACACACAAGCCAAGGCTGTAGGGAGAGAAAGAGAAAGAATAAAACGGGGAGAGAAAGATAGAAAGAGATAGTGAAAGAGAGTAAAGAGTGAAAGAGAGAGTTAAAAGAGTGGAAGAGAAAGTAAGAAATAATCAGAGAAAAAAAAAAACAGGGAGCAAGGCAAAAAAAAGTGAGCATGAAAAGAGGTAAGCAAAAAAAGAGAAACTGCCAAAAAAAAAAAAAAAAAAAAAAAATGTGAAAAGCATGGGGAATGAGAAAAGAGATGCTGAAAAGAGGTCAGAGAGAAAGATGAAGAGATATTGACACAATGACAGAAACTGGGAAAATAAGACCCAGCTGACCGAGCTGCAGTCGACTCTCCTGGTCGGTGAAGACGATCCGGAACCATCCGGGGCTGGAGCAGGAGAAGGCCTGGCCACAGCTCAGCACCACACGGTGCCTCAGGAACAGTCGCCACAACTCTAGCTCCGCTGGGAATGAGGCCTCACACAGGAACTAACACACACACACACACACACACACACAATGAAGGCATGAACAAACACATAAGCACACACTTAATGTTTTTACCAGGACTTCCTCTACAAGCTAGTTTCCATTTCAAGTAGTTATTTCAAAGAAGCTTGTTTTTGTTCCCTCAAACACATGAAGCCCTTTTAAAAGACGATGTTCAAACACTGCTTCAAAAGTTAAATTAACCAAAGAGTGCCATCATACAGTTATTTTGTGAAACTTATTTAGTTCCCTAGATTGACCACATGCATTATGTATATACAGTACATAAGAGTGTGTTCATATTATCAAAATTAACTGAACCCACAGTTCACATGATCCCTAGCGCAGACCAAAGGGAGAATCTGCTCTAAGTCTTTGAAACCAAAATAACAGGGCCTCAGTGCTTATCTCAGCTAAGGCATTAAATGTCTGACAGATGAGCATGGTCTCATAACTTTGAGAGCACAGCTTTGGCTGTCTTTACAACAAACTCTTGAAAGTATGCTCAGCCCTTGGGCCTCAGTGGGAGATGAAAGGATTTTTTGCACCGTCAGTGTTGCTCGACCCATTTCAGCTCAGAGAGAGAGAGAAAGAAACGCCCTCAGGAGAGCGGCGGTCCCTGGTGGGGTCTCGTCTCACCTTACTGAAGTCGGCCCAGATGAAGAAGCCGACAGGGCGGTGAAGGTAGGGCACGTCCATCTTCCTTAGCTCCTCTGCCAGGAAGCTGTGAGCCGCCCGCAGACGCTTCCTGCAGGTGGGCAGGAACTCTTCACTGATCCAGCCTGTGGTGGTAACACCGCAGACAACATCTTTAGGAACCATCTCCTATAGTATTACTGGTACACAGATCCAGGCCATATAACAGCCCTGACATCAACCAGCAACTAGCAACAGTCTGACACTGCAGACCTTAATTAAGGATCCCATCCATGACAACACATGTGCACCACAGTACCAAAGCCCCGTCATTAAAGCAGGAACTTCATTTTAGGATCCCATCGATGACATTCCAGGCCTTAATTAAAGGAGAAGTTCGGTGTGGATCAATCCATAACCCTGTTGTTCAAGGTCACTGAATGCTGTTCATTGGAAAAAGAACAAAAAGATTTGATACAGCATAGATGAACCGGGCGCCTAACACTAAGTAAATGGGGCATAGTGTCTTACTTTCAGTTTCATTTCGCTATGCCCCATTCAGTTAACAATATTATTGGTCTATAACTCGGCCTGTGTTGCATAATTTTTTATCGTTCTTTTTGCAACAGACAGCATTCAGTGACCTCTAACAACAGGGCTATGGATTGATTCACACCGAACATCTCCTTTAACGATTTTGAGGCCGGAGTTTAACCACGGATTCCATTGATGACAACATTTGCAGACATCTATCAGAGGCCAGTCATCCATTAACGCCACACATCCCACCCAAACTTAGTCATAACTAGACACCCCTGCCATCCGCTACATCTCAGCCACCATACCCACACCTACGTATTACTCATCCAAAACACTGGCAACCGAAACAACTTATATTCTCTCTACACTACAGTACTGTTATAGACATAAAATAACCTTTCACCAACTTCTCTTAGTTTGGAACACTCTTATCACCCCCCAACACACACACACACACACACACACACACACACTCTCTCTTTCCGTCACTCTCAGAGTCATGCATTTACCACATGCCTAGTGAAGGATCTTTCCTCCATTCTCCTAAATAAAGCTTCCCTTTACAAGCCACATGTCCTTGAATTTGTCCTGAGCAGAATACAAGCAAGTCATTATATCCTGTCTGGCAGAAATGAGAAAATGAGCCAAAGGAAAAGGATAGACATGGGTGTGCCAAGCATAAAAGGGAAGATTCAGATGGTATTAGAGTCGTGACCATGTACTGTACATATTTTTGCTCTGAGTGCATTAAGGTCAACAGCCCCCCAAAATTTGAATTTTGATCACTGTTGTTCAGGGTGTACAAATATAGAATATGTGGAACCTGTTTTAAATTAAATGCGGTGTTGCTAAGATGCTACGTGTTTTTTTCACTGAATTGAGTTGCATTGAATGCAGCTTTAGCATTCACTGGGATCGCATTTAACACAGCAGCCACATAGGATGGAATACGATAATCTCGGAGAGCCAGCCAGGAATTAGCTGCTCTGCTTGCTGATGTTTGTGGACATGTGGACAACACTGAGCATACGGTCCAGTAGGCACTTTGGACGATGTATTAATACAGCGGTTTCTTCGGATTCTGTTATTTCTAGATCAGTGCTGAACATGTAGGGTCTTTTTTTAACCTAAAATGAAACACCACCTGGCTCCTCCAACAACTCAGGATTAAAATTCTGCTGCAGATGGGGTTTTTTTGTCCGTCTTTTGACCTGGATAAATGAAAGCTGACCTCACTAATATTCAAGGCCAGGATCTCAGATCCAGCCTCAGGCACAAACCCCCATGCCGTCAGAAATGATGAGGTTTTTGTCATTGATCTGACAGTCGCACCTCTGCCGCCGAGCAGAATGAGAAAATCTCAATCACTTTCCCCTGACCTCCACACCGGCACAGAAAAAAAGATGCTTCTGCACTGCAAGAGAGTTCTGGAGAAAAACACCAGCCAGCAACGGTAAACTAATGAACGTAAAACACATGTACCCTTATCCTGTAGCAAATGTGCCACCTGCCGTTGGATGGGCCCGGGAACCCCATGGAAGCAGCCCAGTTGGTCCAGTGCCTCTACCAGCTCCCTACTGTGGGAGTATAACGTGCCAACACGAATGCCAGCCATGGCAAAGTCCTGAACAGCAAAAAAATGTAGACAAGAAATGTTATATATATATATACACTGTATATAGTTTCTGATTGAAAATGACTACCATCACGGAAATAACATTTTTAATTCTCCATTTTCTATTAACTATTTGTTTGTTTGTTTGTTAGAAATCATATAAGTGCATTGCACAATGACATGAACCTGTTATAAAATTGGATCCATCTGACTGAGTGAGTGGCGGATTGACTGATTGCATGTGTACGGCAAACAAACAGAGGCCAGTGCACAAGGCCAGAGCAGAGCACATATGGCACACTCACCTTACTCAACCCACACATCACATGGGTCCTCTGGGGATCTGGCAACCTGCAGGCAGAAGGCATAATTATATTAGGTTGCCAGATACATTTAACCATGAGCAGATCCCCAGAATTATGTCATCTGTAAAATATGTTGATACTGCAGTAGAAGCAAGTAAGGACGAGGGGTGAATAAAAGCAATATGTTTGTTTATCCAAGGCAGCGTAAATCATTACATTCATTCACAATTCAACAAATCCCATTGTAGTTACTGTCTGCTAGAGTTAGATATAGCAGTGATTGCAGCGAATAAAGCCTTCTGTCAATATCTATTTGTAAAAATCCTCTCTACGGTTTACAAATCCAACATGCGCAATCAGTACATTCCAAAGAGAGATGCGGATGTCGTGGGCAAAGTAATATATGCTTTTCTACGGTAAATGTAACCATTATTTATAACTCTGCACACACCGAGTCAAAAATACAACCAATGGCACGTTTTTTTCAGGGTTTCGGTTTTTTTACAACCCTCTTTCCGTGGCTTTTATCTTTGCCTTCGTCTTAACGGTACTGACAGTGGCCTGGGTGCCTGGACTGAAGAGATCGCTAATACACCCTATTCATCACACTTTAACTCAAACAAGAGCAGAAGTGCAGTCCCTAAGGAACAGGACCATTTATGGCAGTGTTTCTCTCCTGAGCCAAATCAGGACATTGCGGGGATGTGACACACAGGAGGAAGTCACTCCACATTGAGACGGAAGAAATAGAGATGTGAGAATAAAAATATAACCATGAGAAACGTACGGCGCCTGCTGTCAAAGGCATATGGTCGAGTGGAGGCAATGCATGTTTTATTATTTGTTTTGCTGACTTTGCACGTACTGTAGACTGTTTCTGTGACAGGAGAGGAAGCATCTGTGTCTCACGTCCCACTTACAAAGCAAAGTACCTGCATGGATCACTATGGTTGTCTATGAGCACTACAGCTAGTCTAGGGACAGTCTAAAACACAATAAGAAGCCACTCAAAAAGTCTCACACTTCTGAGCTTCCGCCGAGTGAGACAACTGGTTGTCATAACAAACTGTGTGTTGTCCCGGTGATGCAAGATAAGAGAACCGATGCAGTCAGAAAGAAAGAGAGGGGAACAGAGACAAGCAGCAATTATGCTCCCCCAAAGGCAGAGTGTATGCTGCGCATTGCTACTGCTGCTACTGTTGGGGTCATAGTAAGGTGAATGTATGTGTGTGTGTGTGTGTGAGAGAGAGAGAGAGAGAGGCTTGCCTGTCCAGACTGAGGACACTGTGGAAGGACACAGACTCATCGAACACAGTCAGCATGTAGACCTCGTCTACAATGGCGTGGAGCTTGTGTCTGCAACAGGAGAGAAGAATGAAGAAAACCCTGAGCTGCATTTGTCTGCTATGACAGGCCATGAATATTACCTGTTCAACTAGCCATTTATTTGGAGACTGTGTAATAGACCAAACAGCGACACAGATAAATTATATTTACAATATATAAAATAGATAGATAGAAAGATCAACCTTTTACTACATGTTGTCATACAGACTAGAGTTTGCTGTGCACTAAGAACTGACTGACTGCACATTATACTGCACATAATCAAAGGAAGTTTACTTCATCAGGCAGAATCGATTTCCTTCCAAGGAGATGTGAAATACTGCTGACGAGTTTTAAAAAGACAACAGGGCTTAGGATCCCTGGGGGGAACTGAATTAATCGTGACTCACCTTTTAGCAAACTCCAGGAAGTCAGTCATCTCCTCCGAAGAGTACATTTCTCCCAGTGGATTATGAGGGTTTACCAATATGACTGCCCGAACATTCACACCCTAAACGTGACAGGATCACAGTAGCAAAGGATTAAAGGTGGGTAGAATCTGTGTATGGATATGTGTGTGCATGTGAATGCAAAAGTGTGTGTGTGTTTGTGTGTGTGTGTGTGTGTGTGCAGGAAGCATACTTCTTTCTTTGCTTTTGATAGGGCAGATTCCAGAATATCAACACTCAAGTGAAAAGGCCTGTTGACACTGCCACTCGGCTGGGTAAACAAACACAGAGAGACAGACAGGCAGATAAACAAATATACACACAGTAGGATCCCTAAATTTACAAGGGTCACATAGTTTCATACTAACTGTTAATGTGCAGTGTGCATCACCAAAAATATTGTGAAACAGAAACGTTCATGCCTAAATATTTTTATACATATGTTCAAATCATAACTACATGTTCCCTCTCTGTTTACAAAGAAAATATTGACGAAATACCAAAAATAAGCTTTCCCTTCATGAAACCTGCTAAGCAAACAAGCTTAGGCCTACATCCACACAGCTATATACACAAAACAAGCAAAGAAGAAACTATTTGGTCAAATCTGCTAAATAAGGCATCTTGATTTTCCCAGTGCATGGTCTTCTTGCAGTGTCTGGCTAGTTTCTGGAAATGGAGATAAATGTTTGCCAATCTGATGCGCACACTTCCTTCTGTGCTTTCCACTATCAATTACAGATGAGCCTTTGAGAGAGAATCTAATTGAAAATCCAAAAACAAACGACACCCATTTTCATAACATTTTAGTTAATAATCATTTTATCATACTATATTTACCTTGTTCTACACTAATTAGCGAGTCTGCAATGTTATTTTGGGCTGGCATACGTGAATGTAGGATGAGTGCTAACAGGTGTCTAGTGCTGTACCTGGGCACTCAGGTGTGCATGGAAGAGCCGCACACTACTGTAAAGATTCACGTCCTCTGTGATGCAGCCGTAGAAAGGTGTGGGGATAAGAATCGCATCTGTGACACACACACACACACGGACACATGCACACACACACACACACACAAATATGTGAGATCACACTGAAGAAATGCAAATAAAAACACAGATACAGATACAGTGTGAACACTGCTGAAGACTGAATACAGTATAAGATGTACACAAACAGAAAGACACACACACACACACACACACACACACACACACACATATCCACACACACAAAAAAAAGATTTCTGCAAGAGGAGCATGAGGAGGTCACAGCAGCCATACTGACTACTACAATAGTGTGCGTTGTGTAAGCAGTGCCAGAGGGACAGGCCACTGTGTAGCAGCTCGGCTTATTCTACTGCAAATGTGATATTGCAAGTGTATAAGAGATTACCTTAGAGGCTGTGTGCTTTTGCAAAAATACAGAGACATCACAGTCATGCACACACGCACACACACACACACACACACACACACACCAAGATATATATAACTAACCTTCAGGGTCACACAGCACGGCTGCAATGGCTGAGAAGAGCGACCCACAGCCATTCATCACCACCACCTCGAACACAAAAACACACATTCAAACACACATTCAAACACACACACACACAGAAGATGCATTACTACAGTTGAGAGGCATATGTTAAATCACAAAACGTTAAGTCCACTATATAAACACCGTCTAAAACCCATAACACAAAACACACATAAAACACACAAAAGGTTTATCCATGGCCAGCATTGAGGAATGAATCCCTCATGTGTCATGGTCAAGACACTTCTCCAAAGCAACAGCGCCCCCAGCTGATCAAAGTGGTGGAGCACTTTTAGGACAACAGGTGTTTTTTTTATACTATTTGTGCCCAAAACTCCTCCCTGGACTGCCATCAGTAAGACATTTTTCTCAGGAGAACAGAGTCAGGAGGGGGCAAAAGGGGGGGGGGGGTAGAGTGGAACAGCTTGCAGAAATGTTTGATTAAACAGGGTAATATCATCAGTTGCAAAACCGCTAGTGGGTGACAAACCCAGGCAGCCGTGGAGTAATACAAATGATTCTCCAAATGAATGTAAATGAACGGCCGCAAAAAATTCTCTGCTTGATGCTAATTAATCATGGCTTGATTGGTCATGCCTGATTAAAGGCCAGCACTGGCAGTCAGCTCGGCTCTCCGCAGAATCTACTCTAGTGATCCGTCTGTGGACCTCTGCCTCGGTTCCACCCCAATCACCTCAGTTTCATCGGGCAATACAGAGATGAATAGACAAAGAGGGGAGAGGAGAGGAGAGGAGAGGAGAGGAGACAAAGGCGACAGTGGAGGGGGGAGAGAAGAGACTGCGGGGACTTACGTTCTCAGGCCTCAGGGACTCTACAGAGCGACAGTAATGCGTCAGGAAACGGGCTACTTCCTCGCGGAGGCTTTGTAGGAAGAGAGAAAAACACTACGGCATTACAATCACAGCTTTTAAACGCGCTTTCAGCTTAGAATGAGGAAATGAAGGTTTTCCTATGAAGCGGAGAATTTCCCTGAAATGGGCTATTCACATCTCATTTCAAGAGCAATCTAAACCAAAAAGAATCCCTTCATTTTTTTAGCTCCATTGTCTACTTCTGTTTTCCAGGTGAAACACAAGGGAAAGTATTAAAGTTTCATTTAGCTATTCAGTTAAGTTCATTTTGCTTCCCAGAGAGCCTTCTCAATAAAAGCACAAGTGCCATTATAACAGTCCATTTGACAAATCTAATGGACTGTTCTGAGTTCTGACAAATCTGCATAATGGCTGCCTGCATGAATTACTGAGTATCTAATAGGAGGAAGCTGACCTTGTATAAGAATAATGTACAGAAACAGCAGAGAGGAGGACTATTCACAAACTGCCTATATCCTGCTATTTGTCTGTGTCTCAGACGCCCTACCCTCCCACAGCACCTTGGCTATTTGAATAGAACTCAATGTTCAAATCAGCTCAGGCTCTTTCTACATCCATAACTAATTGAAGAGTTGGGGAATTATCAAATATTGAGCAAGAGCAGCTAAGGCCAGAGCCCTTCGCATCCGAATCACCATGTAGAAGAATAAAGTGCAGAAGAATGGGAAACAGTGGTCCTCTAACTTGAAAGAGAATTTATGAATTTAGTATGAGACACACATAGATGGACTGACTAGATGGACCCAACTACAGCACTGCATAACTACAACAAAGTGAATTACTGAGAGCCCCATACACTGTAGGTTCATTTAGATCCTCTTCCATGCAACAAAGGGTTACCAAAAACTGAAAACTTTCTTTCCTGTTCTTGTGTCATGAATTACTACTGTATGAGAGGAAAGCTAGGGAAGGTCTTCCTTACAATGGGTGGCCCTTCCAGTCCGGATACTGCAGCAAGGAGGGCTCCAAGCAGGCCATGTCAGGCTGGCTCAACTGCAGCACACACAGATCAAGAGATGGGCTTCAAACAAAGGCTCACTATAGGCCTTAACTGACAGCATAAACACATTTCCACACTGTTTTGAAGATATCCTAAAACACTGGAATGGATCAGGTCTATGGATATATTGTCTAGATTAGTCAATTTTGCAACTGCTGCCTGCCACTAAACATTACCAAATGTGACTGTGCTTGGTAAAAGCAATATGGATTTTGTATAATATTAATATGTCCATAATATACACAGAGCTAAATTTGTATGTTAAGTCCTAAATCTACACACCCGTTGATGAAGCAGGTCATAACAAAGTTTGTTTTCACTGGTGCCCATGTTTATGATGCCCTGAAACAGAAGTACAGCACATCGTAAGTAAGTGCGGGAGGAGGGTGCACAACAAGGCCAGTGTGAATCACACACACAAACACATCATCAGTCGATGTTCATGTAAGAGGGTGGCCATCTAAGCGCTCACATTGGGGTTTTCCTGGCTGTACTTGTCTGCATGGTATTGCGTGTAGCCTTCCTGCAAGATGCCCTGGTGCTGGCGGATGCGGTTGCCACGGCGAGAGAGGAAGATGCTGTGGCCAGGGGCATCAGGTCCTCTGACCGAGCTGGAGGGTGGCGCGACAGGGGCAGCAGGAGGAGAGGGACACCCGGGGGGTGGAGGGGTGGTTGTTGGAGAGGTGGCCGCCACCGTCACCATGCAACCTTCCGTTTGGCCCCTGGCGCCCCCTGTCAGGGCCCTGGCAAAAAGTGAGAGAAGCCGCAGTTCGTGCTGACGCTCTTGCTCGGCACGACGCTCGTCCAGGTGCTGGCGGCGTTCCTCCGCCTGTGCCTCCCGCTCCAGCCGAGCCTCCTCCAGCGAGAGGAGCCGTTCCTCGGCCATCCGCTGCCAAGAGAGGAAACTCAGCAGGGCCTTGTCTACGGCACGGCGGCTTCCGCCTCCGCCGCACATCCCCCGGCCCACACACCGACGCTTACGCTGTCGCGCAAAGCTGGAACCTTTCAGGCCCCCTCGGTCATGTGACCTGGACCCCTCTTCTCCACCCCCGCCATCTCGCACAGACATACCTGTGCCTGATGACCCGGCCATGTTCTGATCACTCATGCCTGCAAAATATGAACATGAGAAATTAAAACAAAACAATGAAAGGGACAAAGTAAAAATCTCTGTAATGAATGATACCAACATTTTTGTCTCTATTGGGAAATAGAAATCAACTAGAATCCAAGTCATAAACAAAGTCAAAACCTTCTAGTTATAAAGTAGCCCATTTGTTTCATCAAGACAGATGAAATGTCAAATAGGCTCAAAGCAATTAATGTTGTAGGGTTTATGAATTTCTTGAAATCTGGTGGAGTTTACTTGGATTGCGGTGCGTAAACAAAGTACAAAGTTCAATATCAGGCCTACGTAGGCCTACATTTCACAAAAGGAAACGGTTTCCATTTGCAAGTCGAAGTGACTTCCATGAGGAGATCTCATGTGTCAATATACCTACCTGACGTGAAACACTGTGATCTTTCTAGCCCGTGGGATAGAAACGGCAACAGCTTTATACAGTACGAGCCTACCTGAAGGAGACAGTCGGGCGTGCGTCGCGCCCTCCGCTCTTGCCGCCTCCCCTGTGTCCTCGATGTCCGCTCCCAGTGATTTACTGTCAGCATCCGGCTCGTCACCTGACCCGATGTGATACAGCAGTTCTGCAGGGGCTCCTGAACTCAGAAGTCCGTCCTCAGAGTTGACGTCTTCGCTTTTGATCTCTAACAAGTCACCAGGTTTAGGGGGGTGACTGAACAAATAGGAAGCTGATGCTGTTGACCCGAAAGCCGCCGTTGGTAGGCCGTGGAGGTATGTGTCAGAATAACCAGCTCCTGGCAAAAGCTGATGAGCCATGACGCCCCCACCTCCTCCTGAAGAGTAGGATAAGGATGGTCGGTTCGTCAAGACACGGTCCATAACTTCATAGAACTTCCAGCTTCTTCCACCTCTGATTGTCCTCTTTTGGTTTTCTTTAATGCGACGATATTCCAATTTCATCTTTTTAATTTTCTCCCTGCATTGATCTCCTGTTCTGAAAATTCCTTTCCCGTGCAAAATCTCAGCAATACGATTGAAAACGTGCTGGTTCCGCAGGCAGCTCTCCAACTCAATTTGGACCGACTCGTCCGCCCAAAGTTGCAATAACTCGGCCACCTCTGGATCAGACCAGTTGCTCCCACGCTCATACTTTTTACCTCGGAAATCCATAGCTAAAACACACAATTTGACAGGTTAATGCTTACCTAGTTCGTAAAGAAGGGACTATCACACACTGCCTTGTAACGCAATGTTTACATGGACGTAAATTTTAGAAGCACTAACTGTCACAACTAACAAATTACAAGAGGCTATTCTTTACTTAGAAGCAGCCCAGAGAACTGAAATATAATTGATGAATGCATGTTAGATGTTTCTCGGAAGAGTTGGCTCCCATGGTGACAAATAAAGCATGTTTCCATACAGTCTCACTCAACCGAAGTAGTGTGTGTCAACTGGCTAACTAACTAATTAATTTCATCAGCAGATGTCCACTGTCACCTGATGATCTTTGTCACGGCTGTCTCTTCGAAGCTTGACCCGGACTAGACCAGTCTAATTACTTAAGCATTACGAATGAAAATGAAATCAGTGTTCATGTTGACATTTAAGGTGAAATCAAAAACAAGGTCGGAAGAACGGGTATATTTCTACATCCGGGTTGACGGCACATGCGTGCTGCCGTTATTCCGGGATAACTTTGGTCCGTGCTAGCGGACGCAGCTGAAAGCGGGCTGGCAAGTCTGCCTGCCTGTTTCTAGCATTGGCCGAGCTGACTTGACTAAACACTATTCAAACCTTAGTGCTACTGCACCCTCTAGCGATCAAACTGGGGGACCCGGGTCATCATTCTTGTTCTGGTTCATTCATTTGGATACAGCACAGAAGATTTTTTAATTTTATTTTTTGGGGGTTTTGCATCTGAACTCTTTTTTATTTGCATCTGAACTTTTTTTAATTTCCTTTCTTAATAATATATATATATAAGTTCAGAAGCCCAAACC
>JAUCNH010000117.1:12992527-13002650 GCA_032353275.1 Sardinella hualiensis | reverse complement strand
ACACACACACACACACACACACACACACACACACACACACACACACACACACACACACACACACACACACACACAAGAGCGTCTGAGGCTCGGGGGCATGAGGGATGTGTCAGTGCGGTGCGTACCTTGATCGGTGACGGCTGGTCTGGCCCGCGCCCCTGTCGGCAGCTGGGTCAGCACGGCCCACAGGAGGAGCAGACTCCATGACAGCAGCATTCGCTGGGTGCCCATTGTGCTGGCACAGACGAGGCACGGCACGGGTGACGCGTTCAGACAGCCTGGGGCATCAGCACAGGGCCATGGGCTCCGCGGCAGGTGAGTATACCTGTCAAGGAGAGAGAATATGTCACTTTCAAACAGTCAAGGAAACCCACATTAGAATATTATAGGCTTTCGAGAAAATTGGTTTGAATAGATTACAGACCCCCCCCCCACTTTCCTCTCCAAAATGAACTGTAGGAGATGTTTTCTTAATAACGAGGAGAATACATGCCGTTTATTTAGATTCTCCGAGTCCCTCCATCTCTCTCTCTCTCTATCTCTCTCTCTTTCTCTCTCCTCACTATTTTATTCTCTCCTTTACTCTCTGCTCTTCTCCTTAGTTGAGTGTTTGTGGACGGGGGGTCGAGGGAATGGGGAACACAGTACTCTGTACGATACACTGAAAATTCTATACATGGAATCTTGGATGACAAAATGGTTACCCCTGATTGTGTTTATTTTGTGGCCACAATTACCCACCTCAATAATGCAGTCACTTGACGTGATTTCCACGATTCCTATTTCAAACTTGTTCCCCCAACTGTTCAGTTACTTTTTTTTTTTTTTTGCAGACCCCCTACCAATGAGTACAATTATAGTCAGCAGAAGGCAAGTGAGTTTCTTTTAAAAAGAAGTGTATTATTCTAGAGCTCAAATGACAGTGATGTGAAGTATTGCGTTTTTTCCCCTCCCTTTTATAATTTCAAGGATTTGTTTTTGTTTTTTTGTTCTTGTTTTTTTTTTGTTTTTTTTTCTTAGCTCAATTCCAGTGATAAACTGTTTTATTATTCGTCCCTCATTTTTAGTTGAAACACCAGTGTGAGCGGTTGTATTCGGGACGCCAGGAGGTGAGGAGGAACTCCGTCTAGCTTTTTTGTGACAGGAAAAAAAAAGCTTCTAAATAAACTATTTTGATAAAGAAATTGGCTGGCTATCCTTTGTCTGCCCTTGGTTCCTGGCTGAAACCTCCTTGAGAGCTCCTTCTATTGAAACTATTTCACTGGAATGTGTGTGGTATACAGTCCTCAGAAACGCAAACAGAAAACCCAGAGAGGTGTCTTAATTGGTTAGCAGTGATATGAGTCATGCAGATTTGGTGTGTATTAAGTTCATGGTTAAATAATTGGGGAAGCTGTTGGACATCATGCACGTGTGGTGGTTGTGTGTGTGACTGCTTCAGCCAAAGCCACAGACAGAGTGCCTGAGTGGAATTCACCAAACTCTGCTGGTAGACGTACTGCAAACAAGTATCGGCAAACCGGGCATTTTTGTGAGTATTAAGATACAAGCAGATTTTTTTAATTCTCTCTTTCTTTAATAATATACTTCTAGAATTATAACTGCACAATTCAAACTGCAGAGTCATAAGTGTGCTCTGATGTTGGTGGAATTGAGAATGAAATGCCTTTTAAATTGGGCTATGGCTAATTTGTTCTGCATCATTTTTTGACAACACTTGGATGTCCTCTGAAAAAAAATAATTTAAAAAATTGTATATTTAGTAGTATAAGTATGAAGCATATTTAGTATGCTGTAATATTTTTGGAAAATCCAATGCCCAGATGGAGCCAGGTGCCCAAGTCTGGCATCTGCCAACTGTGCATTTTCCCTTTGACAACAGCCCTTCATCCAAGTCCAGTGGGGTGTCTCATTTTGGTCAGTTAATAAATGACCAGGGCTGAGCTATCTCACGTTTACAGCCTTAGAAATGGCGGGAGAAAAAAACAAAAGACTGGCATCAGACCAAATTTGTGAAGAACTTTGGATAACATCTTCGCATGCTATACAATTCTATAATTATTAGGCTAGACCTTAAACCTTATTGTGTACTGTGAGCACTTGCCTGGCAACATCCTCCCAAAGGGCCAGTATGTACTTCCAAACATTTTTATGATTTAACAGCATGCAGTCATGGAAATAATAGGTGATGATGGCAATTAATTCACTGGGATGTCGTTTATTTATCCACACACACTGGACACGGAAAAATACAGACAGTTCAAATGATATTTCAGTAAGAGAGGTGTGAGTTTAATTTATGATCATCAATATTTCAGAATTATGAAACAGCCTATTCCGTAGGCTATACACTCCTAGAGGGTAGGAAGTATTTGCAAGGAAGTAAATATTGTGTCATTGCATTTCCTCCTTTTGGGATTTCCCACTCTTTCAATTCTAGGCTATATATGCTGGGCCTACCTTGACCATGACAAATACAGACAGTTGTCTTCAGAGCGCATTGCTTAGACTGCTTGGACTAATTCTTAAGTGAACACAATGTTGGTAAGTGAAATCATTAATAAATATTGTCTTTGTGCTACAGAGCCTTAATTTACTTAGTTCATTATGATATCGGCTACTTCACCTATTCTCATTTTTATGAAATTTTGCTAGGCCCTATATGTCTAATTTTCTTGTTCCATGTCCTTTTAGCTCTATCTGTTTGTTACACTTACAATGGGATTACTATGTGGCGCCTCGGATATCGGTGGATGCTTTCCCGAGGAGCACGCTTGCAAGGTGTTGCGCAGGCACTGGCGACACCCACACGAGGCGCAACTGAGAGAGTTGCGGCTGCCTGTATACGCAAACTGCCCCGAGTTCAAGCTCCAATCATCAGGCGGCATCGGCAACCGCTCCCTCTCGCCCTGGCGCTACAGGTAAATGCATGTTTTTCTCAGCGGAGACGTTTCACAGTCTTACTGCGATGCGCCTCAGGATGAATTAGGCTGTATGATAGGCTATTACATGTCGAAGATATAGAGGGAAATCATAAAGTGGCTGTTCAGAAACTTGATGGTTTTTTTACGACGGATTTCAAGCAATTGTGTTTGGCATAGACAGACTCAAGGCTGGGAAACATTTGATTGAAAAAGCTCGATGACGATGATGTTCCTCGATTTTTTGACTTGTGACTAATTTGGAATCTGCCCATTACAGAATAGATGTGGATAAAACCAGGTACCCGGAGGAGATCGCTGTGGCTGAGTGCCTGTGCGCAGGCTGTATCATAGACGGAGTGGAAGACAGAGACTACAACTCCTATCCAGTGATGCAAACTATGATGGTTGTTCGGAAGAAGGAGTGTGCTGAAAAAGGCAAATATTCATTTAAAACGGAAATGATTCAAGTACCAGTGGCGTGTACGTGTGTTATGCCCAGGTATTAAGCACATTTATAACTCTTTAAAAGAGTGACGACGAAAAAAAAATGTAGTGAGATGTTTCACGTTTTGTTGTGTTTGTTTTAAAATACAAACAAGTTAGGATACTGACTAACACTACTGAATAGACCTATTGCTTGGGTTGCTAGTAGCAGAAAGGATGTTTTATATTAAAATTCAGAGTAGCATTTAAGCTACTTGATATCTTATACAGTACGGCGCCTTTTGAGCCATCGATATTTTTTGTATTTAAGTTATTTATTATGTATTTTCTTACTATTTATTGATGTATGGATTGTATCACGTATTTAATGGTGTATGAATTTGTACCATTTGTATTTATCATTATGTTTGCTGGCTATTGTTGTGGATTGAGGTTGTCAGATTTGGTTATGGTTTTAATGTTCTCCTCTTTGAACACTTAAGCATTAGGCTGTGCATGTCTGTAATGCATTTGAAGCAAAAACAAAAAGGCACTTTAATAAAGAAAAAAAAACTTGTTTAAAACGTTGTGTACAGGCATTTAATTGAACATCTCCAACTGTATGCTCATCAAAGTTTTGTCTGATCTGGCCAGTTGTTAAAAACAATCTGGATCAAAATGATCCGGATTTTGGAAATCCCTTTTGCTATCCAGCAGAGATGTATAAAGTACTGGAGAACAGGAGTGGAGTAGAAGTACAATCAAAAAACTGATTTGAGTAGAAGTTGAAGTGTTGTCTAAACACCATACTTAAGTGGAAGTTAAGAAATATTCAAAATGTTTTGTACTTAAGTTTGCAAGTAGAAGTAGGCTATTTAAATATTTACTACTCAAGTACTGAAAGTATTCAGTAAGTAAAAGTATTGTGTATAAGCATATTAACTGTTATCTTATGAACCATTCATCACATTAGCTAGTGAGTAACACCGTGATTTATGTGATATGCACAAGTCATCAGTGTGAGGCAAAGACTCCACAATCAGATAGCAAAGGTCTTAGCTATAGGCCTGCAGTGCTGGGTTAACCCTGATTGGGTTTGGCATGGTGCATAACATTTTTATAAAAGGAACGAGTAACTATTCAGGACATAAAAAATGTATTGGAGTAAAAGTATTAAATTCATTACAAATATGGAGTGAAGTAAAAGTGGAAGTAGGAGAAAAAAATAATACTTCAATAAAGTACAGATACTGCATATTAGTACTTAAGTACAGTACTTAAGTAGTTCTACTTAGTTACTATACATCTCTGGTATTCAAACTTCGATGCGTAGCTCTTGACACGAAGTTGTCTGATAGGTCAACTCAAGTCGGCCTATGGGAGATTTAAAGATATTCAATAAAACTAATACAGTATTTTAATTCATTCCTGACTTAGATGAGCTGAGGGCCATCCTGATGTCATAGCTGGTCAATCAAACTCCTTTTATGTCTTTATTTTCTTTTTTATTAAGACCAATACTGTATTTATTTTTATGCAATTTCACTACATGTCTTACATTAGTATTTCTATGTAGGCCTATGTGAAATAAGCTCCTTGATCCTTGATCCTTGAACTTGTACATTTACTTATTCCTTCCCAAATTCACTCAGTTCAGCTTAACCTAGATTGCAAGTCTACTTTCATTAAAGGAAAAGTTTGGTGTGAATCAATCCATAGCCCTGTTTTTCAAGGTCAAAGAATTCTGTTTATAGGAAAAAGAAAGAAAAAATTGGATACAACACAGGCTGAATAATGAACCGGGCAACTAACACTAAGTAAATGGGGCCAAGTGTCTTTTATTTCAGCTAGGCCTACTGTTTCCGAAACTGCCTAGTGCCTACTACCTGCTACTACATAGGCTACTACTGGCCTACTGATCTCTGGAAAGCAGCATGTGGTAGCAGAACATGGGCAAATAGCACAGTAGTAGGCTAGTATGTGGGGCTCAATAAACAGCACCTGCAATGCATTAATTAATGAGCTTCTGGCCAGGTGGTTTGTTGGGCTCTGCTGCTTGCATACCATGCTGCATGCTGGAGACTAGTGTATGGGCAGGGCACTTGCATTTCTAATTAGTCAGGTACTGGTCATGACATTGTAGTAGGCGTAGTGTGGGCTGCACTGTGTGCTGGGGCACATGCAGGATGTAGCACAGCAGTAATATGCTGTAGCCACTTTTGGAAAACAGCAACTGACATCCATTAAGGTTCTGATTCGAAATGTTATTGACACCTGTGATGGCTATTCTGTGGTCTGAAAATTATCTATAAGGGTCCATACAGTCTTAACCTTTGTGTAAAGTTGCCTATTTGAATGGATGTGCATGACCTAGTTCCACAGGCCTACACGTCTGTCATGTTAACATGAAGACTTTAGGGCAAAATCTCATGCATTTTTATTGACACAAATAGTCTGTCACTTGCACATTCATGCTCCCTTCATTGCTTCAAGGAGGTGTCAAGACTAGTTTGGTTGTGACAATAAAGGATAAACATCATTGTTTGACCACTTCCTGTCTGAGGTCTGGGTGGCTAATACTAAATGAGGGTAGACGTGTTTGTAGTCTTTTAAGACAACTCCTCAGGCAGACAGTGATGGGACACATCCATTTTTAAATCTTTTTTTTTTCTACCTCAGAGTCAGCAATAGCCATCGCTATTAGTTATGTCAGTTGAAGATGATGCACTCATGACAACTTAAGATGCTGACTGCTTGTACTTTAAGCAAACGGAAGAGACCCCTGCAGAAAACTCAGCCCTGCTTGTGGTGAACAGAGGCCAGCCACCCCGGAACCAAGGGCCTCCTCGATGGAGACAAGGTGCTGATGTACAGCGCTGCACCAAAGATTCTTAAATATTGGCTCCTTCTAAACTCTCTGGCTGCACCAACAATGGGACTGATAACAATCGGACTTTTGCTGTTAGGTGAGATATCTCTTAAAGATACAGAAATGATCTGTTGTTTTTGGTTATAATTATACTCAGCATGTTTGAAATGGAGCAAACATGATCTTGCCCTGCTGACGGCATGGCATATTTCTTTTTCACACGCTTTTCATGAAATGGTGTGATATTATTTTGATGAAGAAATTAGATTTTTTCCCCCTCTCACGCTTGTCTTGTTCTTCATCTTCATGGTGTTGAGGCAGTGATGAAGCATCTAGATGTGTAGTGACTCTAGATTAGGGGAGATTAGATTAGGTGCTCTGAGAACGACTTGACAAATCAATGGCCTAGAGCTACTCAACTGTTTTAAAGCAGTAGGAACGATAACCCTTTAGCATCTTACACACACTTAGCCTACAGCACAGTGGAACCACCCATCTGAAATCTTTCATTTTCCATAGCTTTTGCCAATATCAATTTTATCTTATCATTTTGTATCAGTCAGGGCGGGATGTCTGAATTTTGATTCCATAGATTTGAACAGGTTTTACACCTTTTGTGACTATGTTAAGATTTATTTACATTTCCTTTGACCCTTTGGAGGTTGCTAGCTGCTGATAGCACCCAAGTTACCTGTTGGAAATTTCTATAGATAAATCAAGGAAGAAACTCTCAATATGTTTTATGTTTCTTAAAATGTTGCAGTGGAACTAATAATAAACACAAAGGCAAGTATATGTTTGTTTAATGTTCTTCATGGCACAAAGCCCACAAATTTGGATCCTGTGTTTAATGTTTGTCATTGACATCTATTATTGAATTCTCTGCCCCTGTTTGAATTCCAGTCAGAGGAATGGACAGTGTCATCGTCCAGTCCCCTCCGGCTCTTAAACTCACAGAGGGAGAATCTGCACAGATCCAGTGCTGCCTGAATCTGACAGAGTCACCCATAATACAGTCACCCAAAATTAGATGGTTCCAGAATGATCTTAAAACTGATGTCGGATCAAAGGAAGTCGCAGGCACCTGCCATATCCTAGTCATTGAAAATATTCAGACCAAGGATTCTGGCTTGTATGTCTGTGAAGTAATCTTTGATACCTATATTGCGCAAAGAGCATGGAACTGGAACCCAACTAACAGTGACTCCACACAAAAGTCAAGATAATCATCCACAATCAAACATAAAAGGTGAGAGATTAAGAAGCTATGAACTGACTTGAGATGATATTAAACATTTTTATAACTTGCTTCCAACACAGAAAATAACATGAACATAACAGGACTGTCACATTTCATGATCTTGAACTCCAGCACAAAATTTTGATTTTACAAACATATTTTGTTTATACAGCAGGAAACCCTGTTAAAGAAGATTTGATTATTTTTGTTCTGCGCTGTCTGCCTGTGGTCACATTGCTGATGGCTGCATTTTATCTGAGCAGGGATGGAAAGCAATGGAAACCTAAAGGTATATTTCAGCTTTGCATTCTGATAACTGGATTCAAGTAGCGCTATTATTTAAGTTTCATATGAGCATAATTGCAGCACTTTTCCAGTAAGCCCTTGTTAAGCTATAGAAGGAGTTCTGCTTTGTATGACAACACACTTCACTAGGCAGTAAAGGTGACACAGTACAGAGAGGTAGACAATGAACTACTAATCAAAACACAATCAGCTAACACTAATTGTAACTAATTAAAAGTGGCAGTTATAAAAATCATAATAAACTTGAGCTAGCATTTCTCTCAGCCCAACAGGTAAAAGACACTCCCACTCATGTCCAAGAGGAGGCAGTAGAGGAGAACTCTGGACAAGGAGATGAGGCTGATTCATTCCTCAGCAGCATGGAGAGGGGGCCCTGCCCAGAGGGAGAGGAGCGAAGGATCTGCCCAGAGGAAGAGGAGCGAAGGATCAGCCCAGAGGAAGAGGGGACAGGGCCAGCCGAAGAAAAAAAAGTGATAGAGACAGAAATAAAGGAAGAGAACACAAGGACAAGAGAAGAACAGGGGGGGACAGGGGCTGAACCAGACAAAGAGAAGACAGGCTCTGACACAGAGGGACAGAAAAGAAGGACTGAGACAGACAAGGAGAAGAGAACTACACCAGGGGAAGAGATGACAAGATCTAAACCAGAGAAAGAGGGGATAGAAGCTGAACTAGAGAAAGAGAAGGCAGAGACAGAACCAGAGAAAGAGAAGACAGAGACAGAGCCAGAGAAAGAGAAGGCAGAGACAGAAACAGAGAAAGAGAAGACAGAGACAGAGCCAGAGAAAAGGAGGACAGAGACTAAACCAGAGAAAGAGAGGACAGAGACAGAACCAGAGGAAAGGGGGCACAGAACCTGAGAAAAGAGGGACAGTGATTGAACCAGAGTATTCAATTTAGCCTTAGGATTTGGTTTTGTCCCTGTGGCCATATCACACCGGTGAGGATATCCACGAACAATCTCACTCACAATTGTGTTATATTGCTTAATTACTTCACTGATTTCACTGCACTGGATAATGTGTTATACCAAAATGACAAAAACTTTCCTTAATTAAATATAACATAATTCACCCTTTTTGCTTGAATTTTCTAAGTATTTTGTTATGAGGAAATTTGAAAATCAAGGTTTACTACTTTATTGCAAACGACAGCCACAGGACTAACCTATCATCCCTAAATTACAGCCACAGCACTCACCTATCATCACTAAATGGCTCCTACTTAAACGGATTTATCTCAAACTTATTATAAAATCTGAAATGTAATACTGTATTAATGAATTCAACACACTGAATGACTCACATGTTAAAAACACAGTTAAATGGCTTTATTAGCAGCAAAATCCTGTAGATGGCCTGAGTTGCCAGATACATTGTGGCCATCTGAATGTCTCAAGCATGGTCATTCATGCTCCTTTTATTCCCTGTGCTGCCTAAATGCAGTTGTAGGTTTCTATCTTTGTCACTTAAAAGTAACACAAAACTTGAACACAAAAAATGAAATCAAATATCAGAAAGTTAAAGCAGTGTTGCTCATAGTGTTAAAATGGCCTAACAACAGAGAGTCTGTACAAACAGGAAGTTCTGAATACAAGTAATGCTAAAATCCCTTTATGGAGCATCTCAAGTACTTTGGCTACACACACACACACACACACACACACACACACACACACACACACACAAACAATCTAGCATCTCCTTGACTAAACAAAGAGTAAACATACAGCGACACACAGAAATGTCAGTGTAGTGATTACATTCTTTAGTGATTACATTCATTACATTCTTTTGTTGAAGGTAGGATTTTTGTCTGAGGGTTTCTACTGCTGAGTTCCCAGTTTGAAGTAGCCCATGTGCCTGTGGACTGCCCTCTCTGACACTCGTCATGGCTGTTGTGCAGAAGACGGCTCACACCCGTGGCAGAGGGTAGGAGGCACAGGCCGCCAGCCCACACATATTGCGGCCCCGCTCAATGAGGAAGTATCTGTGGTAACCGACAGCACAAAGACAAGAGCACAAAGTGCACGTGTGTGAGAGAGTGAAAGGAAACATATTCCTTCCCAACCCTCCTCAGATTGACTGATGTCTTGGCACCAGTGCTGATGCATGCAGAAACAAGATCTAAACACAAGGCCAACAGACCTAAGTGCTGTCACTAGTGTATAGGCCCCGCAAAACTGTTTGTGACAGTCACTGAAAAACGGTTTCCGACCGACCGACCGACCAACGGATGGACCAACATAATGGCTTACAGAGCAACTAAAAAACCACTGAGCCCCATTCATCAGCACCTTTTATTCAATGTGTTCCCATTATTAAATTAGGTCCCAATTGAATTATTTAAATGTAATATTTA
>JAUCNH010000117.1:12360353-12372073 GCA_032353275.1 Sardinella hualiensis | reverse complement strand
GAAGCACACATATTTGTAGTTGTGTTTTTTTTTTTTTTTTTTTTTTTGTTTACAGTGAGGAATTGGTAAACATTTAGCAAAGCAGACTTTATGTAGTATCTTTGTCCTTCTGGAAACATTTAATCTCACTGCAGGCTTTACAGTATATTATCAATGTCTGGTGTAGTCTAAAGGAAACGTGTTAATGGCAGGCGAATTGTGCATGTCCTTTGCCATTGTGGATCATTGCAGCAGCCACATCTGTTCCCTCCTCAGCCAAGCTGAATTCATCGCTGAACTCGAGTGGTCTCTGTGCCCCTGCTGCTCCTGCTGTTCCTGCTGCTACTGCCGCCAAGTCTCGCCGCTCATCAGTCATGAGTCGAGCCCCAGAACCGGCCCCGATGGGCCGCAGGTCCATCTCCGTCCAGAGCCGCAAGCCCTCGGAATCACTCGCCCGACCCGTCAAGTCCACGCCCTGCAAGAAACCAGACCCTACCCCTGTCCCCACTCCGCGCCAAACACCAGCTAGGCGGAGCATAGCGCCCGGCTCCAGTGTCCAGGCTGCTAGTAAAGCAGAGAGCACCGTCAAAGCCACCTCCAGACTGACTGGACTTGTTAGTGCAACTCCCACAAATCCCTCCAAGGGAGTGAGTCGATCAGAAGGTGACTTGTTCTGTTCTTCCATGCTTCATGCTTCATTCTACAATATTGTTTTTTTTCCCAGCACTAGTAAAAATAGATAAAATAGTTATTATTGTTGTATATAGTAAAAGCAGAGTTAAAAGAAAATGTGTACAGGTTATGCCTTGAGCATAAAATAGTGAATAAGAAGTTTAAAATGCTTCTGGTTGTCATTATTGGTGTTTTTATGTTATTTCCAGCATTTGCATCCCCGGATGGCCAAAGGATCATGAAGCCTAAGCGCTTAATGTCAGCTTGCAGTATGGAAAAGTAAGTTTGATCACCTAGGGCATTGCCTTTCTACAGTACAGAAGCAGTCATGTAAAGCCATGTTGTCAGGCTTATCATCATCATGGAATACCATTACATTTACAATGCCGAAGGAAATTAGGATGTAGGCTAGTTCCAAACATTGTAACATCACGAAAGAATTGTAAAATTAGAAACTTTATTTCTGAACTTCAAGTTCAGTTGACATAGAACGTTCTGTTCTGAAAGTAGACTATGCAGTATTGTACAGTACTGAGTACAGTGAGATTAGTGAGCGTAACTGAATTTCCTGCGGGATTAATGAAATGCCTGTCTGTCTAACCTCTGTCCTCAGTTTAACTCAGAGATGCGGACCTCCCTCTGGACTCCACACGCCCTCTGCTGGCAGAGAAAAGTTAATGCCTGCGTCCAAGATGAGGCGACTGTCTGCGTTGCCGACCCCTAGTGCCCGCCGCGTCTCTAGTGTGCCTGTACAGACGCCCAAGAGTTGTGCCAAGCCCGCTCCCTCCAGGAAGGCTTACATCAAGAGGTGGGTGCCAGCGTCCCAAAAGAAGGGGCACCAACACCAGCAACACCATTACACTGCACTTGTTGTGTTGGGTGGTTTGAATTGTAAAAATTCTGGTCTTTTTTTGCAATTCCAAAATTATGCATTATTTTTTGCTATATGAAATAAAGTTTGCCAGTACGGTTTACCTCACCTTTTTTTTTTTTTTCTTCTTTGCCCTTTGCAGTCCGTCCCACGTGGAGGAGGTCCAGGTGGAGCCCAAGGAGGCCAGAGAGGCAGAGACTCTGTCCTGCCCTGTGGAGCCTGCTGGTGTAGACAGATCTGAGCCCTGCTCCCTCATCTTCTCCCTGGAGACGGAAGCCGAGTCCGAGAAGTCACCACCCGCTGCCCCTGCGGCCCCTGAGCCGGTTAGCAAGCCGACCGAGCCCCTTCTGGTGAACATCGAACCCCAGTCAGCTCCAGAGGTGAAGAAGACCAAGGACCAGACCCAGCTCGACCTGACCAAGGGCCAGAAGATGACTGAGGTGCTATTCTACACTTCTAGCCTCTCTATTTTATCTAGAGGTCATTTCAATACATATGCCCTGCAATGACTCGGGTGTGTGGAACGGATTTTGCTATGCTACACCTTGGTACATTGATGTGTAACTTAGGGTCTTTGAGTTCAGATTACACATGTTGGTGATATTAGGATTGGCTCCGAAGTTTTAGTATAAAGATGAAAGACACCCACTCGAAATGCAATGAAATTCAGTAAAATTCTCCTAGGGATGTTGTAGATGTCCATTGGCCACACAGTCTCGGGAAAATTTAATTGTGAAAAACTGGTTGAACATATCAAGTTCAATTTTATTCATTAACACAGCATAAATGGTCTTGAGGTTAAAGTTGTACTTTGAGGGGGCGCAGTAGCTCAGTTGGTTAGACGCCGTACCATGACTCCGGGGACCTGGGTTTGATTCCAGTCCAAGGTAATTTCCCGATTCCTCCCCATCACATTAAAGGCAAAAAGCCCATTAAAATATCTATAAAAAAACTTTGATGTACTTTGAGCTTGAATGTGTATTTTGTGTTCATTGTCATGTTTGTGTGTTTTGTGTAGGTACTTCTGATGGATCTGCCTGCTCCCGAGCTAACCTCTGAGGAGAAGCCTCTTATTGACCTGTCCAACACCCCCGACCTCATCAGGACGGCCTCAGTCAAGCCCAGTGGAGACCAGGTAGGGATGCGGTTCCGGTCAGTGAAGCTTGCTCCTTCACTTCACTGCTATGACAGAGGAGTGGGCTGTTTTCAGGGAATGGGAATGAACAAATACGGCCCGCAGTGATTGCTTCCGCTACACAAAATTGTGTCTCTGGAAACAGTGATGGAAGAGTTCTTAAATGGCTTTCACACTGACAGAGCAATAATGGAAACTTGTGTTATATTTGAAGCAGAGATCAACCAAAACCCATCAGAGGTACTTTGAACCATCAGAGCCACTTTACCCCTCACAGTGCTCCCTGAAAATAGCATGCAGGATGTTGATCTTATTCGGGGCATAAGGCTGCCCTCACTTTAGCATGCAAATCAACTAGCTTTTGTTTGGCTTCTTCATAATGGCACATTCTTCCTCATGTGGCCACTGTGTGAAATTCAGTGTGATTGAATGCAAAGCTGTATTGAAATCTATTCATAAGCAAACGCATTCCACGAGAAGAACATATAGCAGCTCTAAGAATGTTTTGGTGTCGCCTTCACTACTGTAGTTTGCATTGGTGCTGCAGTGCTTATTCTTCTCTCTGCTGACTGGTCTTGTTGTCTCTTGTTTCCTTTCCAGTTAATTGACCTCAGTTCACCACTCATAAAATGGAGTCCAGATGACAAGAAGGAAAATGTGAAGGAGGCTCCGCTGATAGACTTGTCCTTCTAACTGGTGTGTGTGATAGGCTACTATAAAAAGCGCTTATTTGATCAAGAAGTCCTCGATAGAAAAAAAATACAGTAAGAAGATGCAGAGGCTTTTACCTTGACACTATTTCAGTCACATTTTAACGGAGATGCAGATTACTGTACTGTCAGTGCAATATTTTAATGTGAACAATTTCAACATTATTGCAGGTACAGCCTTTTGATTTATTTGATTTTTTTTGTCTATATGTCTACGTCTTTGTTGCCTTGATTTCTCTGAATGTACAAATAAATGTTATCCTAATGATATCCTAAAAGGTTCTCTTGCCTTTTTGTTTATATTTTGCAGCTAGGATGTTGTTTTGTATTGATACTTAAAAATCAGTTTACCACAGACTTGAATTAAATAAGAAAGAATCTTTTCACACTGTGTTACATGCAGGTGTAGAGACAAGTGATCATGATGGTTACTGGAGAATTCAAGCATGCAGAATTACATAAATCCTGCTGGCCAACTCTGGTCCAGGCAGACTGCCTCATTGTAGGGAGGAACGTGGTAACCCCTCATGTATTCAGAATTACTGACTGTACTGAATTCACATATCAGCATCTATCAGCTGTGGTATTTTGCAATTCCGCTTTTGAGGCACAGGGGAGTAATTAAATTCTTGGCTTGGGAAAATGAAATCCATTCATTATTAAAATCTATGCTTGCCACATTCTGCAACACTATCTCCACTTGAAATCTCCTACCTCTCAAGCTTTTACAACCACAAGAGGGAGACGTGGACTAAGATTAGTGTAAATGGGGTCTTTAAAAATCACACGCTTTTCTGTTGCAAGTTGTACCTTGTGGAACAAGAATATTTTGTAAACGGATTTTGTTTTTATGAATCAATCGGTGGAATACCTTACAAAAATGATATTTTTTTTTATTGTTTTCCCTTTGGTTGATTTTAGTCATTAACTGTTTAGGTTAACCCTGAACACATGACATGAAAGTTTACAGTTCAGTCAAACAGCAGAGCTAAGAACCCAAAATAATTATCTTATAGTTATAGCAGTCTACCGATAATGCGCCAAAATTAGATTAGCCTATTAATGAATGCATACGAGATGCATAATTACTCGGTAAATTATCCTAGACAACTGTTAACAATAATCAAATTAAGTAAAAAAAAAAAACTGTTGAAAAGAAGTCAAAATCTAGCTAGAAAAGAAGTCAAATGATATCTCCGAAGACTGGATCCGAATGGTGTGTGCACTCTCACGCTCGGTTCACAGGAGACCACAAGCAGGTTCATGCAAATTACGCCTGGGGGAGTGGGGTTACGGAGCCATTTTGGACCAATTTGAAACTTAACGGGGGAAGAATGTGACGACGCTCTCAGATTTGTCCCGTCGATTTCTCATTCAGCCTCCAGCATGGAGCAGGATTGCACAGAGCAATGCGGAATACTAAGATAAAGGCAACGGCTACACTTACGAAGACTTCATGAAGCCAAAACCATGGGATTACAAAGAAAGTGGTTATGGTTGAGTTTTTTCCTTCAAGTTACTTCATGCGGGTGCTTTAATTTACACATTTCAGAGACTTTACAATCGGGGACTTTGTTGGCTAATTTATCGCTTGGACCTGGATGGAGTTATAAAATTGTCAGGACACTAACGCCGAGATATGCATCAGACTTTTTAAAATTAGGGCGAAATGATGGAATATTGACTCTCTCGAAAAAAGTTGCTTGCGCACACTTGCAGAGGAACCCAGTGCCGCTGCATTTCAAAAGTACTTTTTCAACATCTGAAAAATTTGTGTTAACCCACTTCAGTGCATATGTGCATGGATGGGATTGTTTTATCAAGTATAAAAGAAAGAACTTGACGCCGGACGCTTTTATATCTTTCGGAGTGGAGAGATGGACGTCCCCATGCTTCTCCATGAATGATTTGCTTTTGGATATAACTACATATTTCCCTGTGGCTAACCGAGGTTTGCATTCCCCTCGTTCCGTATGTGTGGAAAAAGACTTTAAAACAGTAGTTAAAGCAGGTAGTGGACATGTTAGTGTGGATAACTGTGTTCATCATAAAGAGCGCAGGGACGTGGACTTTTTCTGCAACGTGCGCAATTCATTGAACACGAACATTTTCGTGCGTTTAAAAATAAGAACTGGGCTCAGACCGAAGCATGGATTGCTTGTGGAAGATGCCCTGGAGGATTTATGGACCAAACGTAAGAAGAGAAATGTGAACACAGCTCCTCAATTCCAACTCCCCACCTACCAAGTGTCTGTCCCAGAGAACGAACCCTCGGGAACTCGAGTAATCACACTGAAAGCGCTAGACACGGATGATGGAGATGCGGGAAAAGTTGACTATGATATGGAGGCTCTTTTTGACAGTAGGTCCAATGATTACTTTCAGATCAACGCACAGACCGGTAGCGTGACAACTTTGCAACCCCTGGACCGAGAGGTAAAAGATACACATGTTTTCAAAGTCACTGCAACTGACTCAGGCATCCCCAAAAGATACGCTACTGCCTATCTGACCATAACAGTTAGTGATACGAACGACCACAGTCCTGTGTTTGAACAGTCAGAGTACAGGGTCAGCATCCGTGAAAATGTTGAGGTGGGCTTTGAGGTCATGACAATTAGGGCAACAGATGGTGACGCGCCGTCAAACGCGAATATGGTTTACAAGATCGTGAACGAGGAAAGCTTGAGTGGAGGATTTGAAATAGATCCCAGGAACGGACTGGTGAAAACAACAATTCGTCCAGATCGAGAAATTGCATCCCAGTATAAATTAATAGTGGAGGCCAATGACCAGGGGAAAGACCCCGGACCACGCAGTGCCACAGCCACTGTGCACATCTTGGTAGAGGATGAGAACGACAACTATCCCCAGTTTACTGAGAAACGCTATGTTGTGCAGGTGCAAGAAAACATACCAGTCAACACCCAAGTGGCTCTTGTGAAAGCCACTGATAATGATAAAGGAAACAATGCTAAAGTCCACTACAGCATAATCAGTGGCAACGTGAGGGGCCAGTTTTACATCCACTCTCCGACAGGGGCCATAGATGTCATCAGCCCTCTGGATTATGAGACGATGAGAGAGTACACCCTACGCATAAAGGCGCAAGATGGGGGGCGGCCACCGCTGATAAACAGCACTGGCCTGGTTGTGGTTCAAGTGGTGGATGTCAATGATAATGCCCCCATGTTTGTAAGCACACCATTCCAGGCTTCTGTGTTAGAGAACGTGGCAGTTGGTTACTCTGTGATTCACATTCAGGCCATCGACGGAGACGCAGGTAGTAATGCCCACCTGGAGTACAGACTGACGGACATGCAGCCTGGCTTCCCGTTCACTATCAACAACAGCACAGGCTGGGTTACAGTGTGTGCCGAGCTGGACAGAGAGACCACAGAGTTCTACACGTTTGGCGTTGAAGCGAGGGATCATGGGGTGCCTGTGATGTCGTCCTCTGCCAGCGTGAGCGTGACCGTGCTGGATGTGAACGACAACGTCCCCACCTTCACTCAGAAAGTGTACTCTTTGAAGATTAACGAGGACGCCGTGGTGGGGACCAGCGTGGTGACTGTGATGGCCATCGATCGGGACGTGAACAGCGTGGTGACTTATCAGATCTCAAGCGGGAACACCAGGAACAGGTTCGCCATCATCAGTCAGAGCGGGGGAGGGCTCATCTCGCTGGCTCTGCCCCTGGACTACAAGCAAGAGCGGCAGTACGTCTTGACCGTGACGGCTTCTGACGGCACACGCCAGGACACGGCACAGGTGTTTATCAACGTGACAGACGCAAACACTCACCGACCTGTTTTCCAGAGTGCCAACTACCAAGTCCTGGTCAGTGAGGACCGACCAGTTGGCTCCACTGTGGTGGTGATAAGTGCCACCGACGAGGACACAGGTGAGAATGCCCGGATCACCTACGTCATGGAGGACAATGTGCCGCAGTTTAAGATCCACCCTGACACGGGGGCCATCACAACCCTCACAGAGATGGACTATGAAGACCAGGCGTCATACACACTGGCCATCATAGCTCGAGATAATGGCATCCCTCAGAAGTCAGACACGACCTACGTGGAGATCATTGTGCTGGACGCCAATGACAACGCACCACAGTTTGTGAGGGACATATACCAGGGCACAGTGTTAGAGGATGCGCCAGTGTACACTAGCGTCCTCCAGATTTCGGCCTCGGACCGAGACTCGGGGTCCAACGGAAGAGTGAGCTACACCTTCCAGGGTGGAGAGGATGGCGATGGCGACTTCTTCATCGAGCCCTACTCGGGCATCATCAGAACGGCACGCAAGCTGGACAGAGAGAATGTGCCTGTGTATACCCTGAAAGCCTTCGCTGTGGACAAAGGGGTCCCACCCTTGAAGGCAGCCGTGGACATTCAGGTATCGGTGTTGGACATCAACGACAATGCGCCAGTGTTTGAGAAGGACGAGCTGTTCATCTTCGTGGAGGAAAACAGTGCGGTGGGATCCACGGTGGCCCGGATCACTGCAACGGATCCAGACGAGGGAACCAATGCCCAGATTATGTATCAGATTGTGGAAGGCAATGTCCCAGAAGTCTTCCAGCTGGACATATTCAGTGGAGATCTGATTGCGCTCACAGACCTGGATTATGAGTCCAAGGTGGAGTACGTGATTGTGGTTCAGGCCACGTCGGCGCCCCTCGTTAGCCGGGCCATCGTGCACGTGCGTCTGGTGGATATCAACGACAACGCCCCCGTGCTGCAAGACTTCGAGATCATCTTCAATAACTACGTCACCAACAAGTCAAACAGTTTCCCCTCCGGAGTTATAGGAAAGGTCCCCGCGCACGACCCAGATGTGTCGGACAAGCTGGTTTACACGTTTGTGGAGGGGAATGAGCTGAGTCTGCTGCTTTTAGACCAGAGCACTGGGGAGCTGAAGCTGAGCAGGGATCTGGATAACAACAGGCCTCTGGAAGCCACCATGAGGGTGTCTGTGACAGGTGAGGTGCCTCTTATCTCTGTGATTTACCTGTTGCTCTTCTGACAGCCCCACTCAGAGTTGGAATTGATGCTTGATGTTTGATGTTGTCCTCTTCTGCTTGGTATGTCAATTCATGCCCTGAGCATTTAGGTCAGATCCCACATCTGGATGCCAGCTTGTTAACTATTAGTTGTTTTTTTTTAAATTCCTGAACCTTTCTGAGAAAGAAATAGTAAAGTAAGAGAGTAGGTTTGGGGGAGGGGGGACTTGTGGATTGGTGGGGAGTTCTGTAGTAGCTCCTTTTGTTTGGGGTTTTTTAGAGATTTTACCACAGTCTGTGATGCAGATGACTGGTACTACTCATTGTCATTGGTTCACCCCTCCCCTTGGCTACCCGTGGTGGTCATTGTTTTAAATCAGCTCTTTTTTTCACAGCACTTGTCTGCCTGCTCTCAGAAAGCCCAGAGCAGTTCTTCTCACACTTGTAGAGCACAAGCATGGCCACATTAACCAAGCCAGAGTGCTTTCATAGGTCAGTGCCTTTAATTGGCTATTGAGACAGATTTATGGTGTGGTTGACTATAGTTACCAAGGGAAAAAAAACTCATAGCATTGAATGGCAGTCAGTCTCATTTCACTGCAGTGCTAAGAGGTCTGTCATATTACAGTATGAGCATTAGAAGTGTTAGAACATCAGTGTTTTATTTTAGGAATAATAGAAGCAGGTAAGAGCCTAGTTTTGTTGTTTCCTCACATAAGCAATAACATGGTTTTGACACCATGTCATTGTAAAAAACTGGTGTTGTTGTGGTTTTACAGAATCACAGTAGCCATCCTACTCCCTGAAGCAAGAGAATAGCAAAATCTTTTACCTCCTCACAGATGTGTACGATTGCCTGTGATCTGCAGTGTTTTAAAGACGTAGCCCGCAGCTCTAACTTTAGATCTACGTTCGTAGTGATTGATAAAGTGTCAGCCTGAATTTTCTCTCAAATTGCCATTTCCAGTATTTGCAGGCACTTTCACACACAAAAGCTCAGAACGTGTCTTGGCTCGCCAATACTTTCCCAGCTAATTGTTCAACCACAGCTTTAGGCACATATACACTTGACAGCATGTAACTCTAGCTTGTGAATCAGGATTGATTGAATGCCAGCTTTATGATGAGATAAAATGGCTTAAGATTTGTGGACTTTCTGCTCATACTTAATGATATGACTGATATGACTTTATCCTGAATGTGTCTGGCACAGCAGTGATCCTTTGGGTGCATAGTGATGCCCTATACATGTAAATCCATTAAGACAACTGTGAGAATGGAGGATCTCCCCCTGTCTGTGGTGCTACCTGCCTTGGAGTTAGCTGTAGATTTGCAGGCTGCCTGTTACATTCTCCACTCTTCATTTCCCCAGAGTTGTCCATGCTGCTGCCACCCGTAATCTAATTTGAGGAAATAACCAATGGCATGTGCTGTTGCTTAGCGCACAGACAAATAACCTCCATGTAATAACCTCCATGGCCTCAAGTGCTCGCAGAGGAAGCTCCATTAAGCTGATTTTCTGGACCTTTCCTTGTGCATTGTCTCACCATTTTATCAGCACATACTGTACTGCACTGTAGGTTTGTGATCCTGAAGGGTCCTTAAGTGTCCTCTGTGTTTGCCTATGAAGATGCACTCTTTCAATGCTCCTCTACACAGAGTGTTTAATTACCAACTTCAGAGGTCCTAGCATGCTGTCGTACGATGCTATTTTATTATGTATCATCACATGCATATCTGTACAGATAGACACCATAAGAGGTGGAAGGGTTGAGTGATGAACATTGTAGTGTCTGAAAAGTGAGCTGTATGAGTCGGGTCATCTGAGCACACGGGCCCCTGAGTGTCCAGGTATTACCTGAGGCACGATGGTCTCATGTTCATTCAGCTGTCATGGGCAATAAGGCTCCTTTAGAGGGGGGCGGCATGCTCCGAGTATCAAAGGCATGTCTGGGGTAGCCTACAGTAGATGTGAATAGGCTGAGATGAGGTGACTGAAAGAACCATGGTGGTGTATGTAGGCTATAGGTATGCAGTGTCTTAGGATATGCCATCAAGGCCCAAACAACATGACAGTTCTCTGACAACGACCTGTAACTTTGCAACTGTATCAGTGTCTCTTATACATTCACCTATAGCAATAGTAGTAATTACGCTCCTTGATGTGATTGTAGTTGTTGAATGTATACTATGCTTAATACATGTATATGGAATATATATATACAGGTACTGCACATACAGCATTCTAGTAAGGGGCCACTGAAAAAAAGGCCTTTATAGTGTGGTGCGCTTATTGCTGGCTGTAGACTGTGTGTAGCAGTGTAAGGATTGCATTCAGGAATCCAACAATTTCATTCAGGAATTCACACAGGCACCATTCAGGTAGATACATCATGAGTGAACATCTTTAAAATAATCTTACTTCTTATCCAATATAGCTACATGCTGAAATGTCACATGTAACCTGATAATCATCAAGTCAGTCATTCAGCAAAGATAAACAGAGAATATTTGATAATATTCTGGAAAATTGAATGAAACCTGACCTTCGCTGTAACAGACTGGCCTTCTAACAGGTGTGAGAGCTAACAGTGATGGTGGATGAATGCAGGCTTAAGATTGTCGGAAGCGTCGCTTGACATGGGTCTTACTCTGAGCTCTAAGGAGAGTTGCCAGCAGGTTGTTTTCAGGTTGTTGTCAGGTTATAAAAGGATTTAAAATGGAGCCAGGCTAACAAAAAAATACAGTAAGGAGTGGATGATCCAATGTGAGTGAATGAAAACTGACCTTCAGAATGATTAATCAATGTTATCTGGCCCTTGTTTTAGTTGCTGGTTGTCTTGGGAGTTTCTCCTCCAGGAAAATTTAAGAGATTCTGAAAGGCTATTGTGAACTCCAAATGATTCCTAAAAAATAACAACCACATCAACTAAATAATTGTTTATTAATTGTGATGAGGGTCAAATGATCAATTAATCATGATCTTCTTTTGTTTATCACCCAGCCCTAATCTAAGCACTCCAGCACTCCTGTATTTTTTGTGGATGTTGTCAGAACACAAACAGTAGAACTGTAGAACTGCGTTTCCCCCCCTTTTTCCACGCAACTGTCATTACTCAAGTTTTGTTATTTGTGTTTGAGCCCATGGCGAGCTTCACCGTGCCAATTATGAATTAATCTGTGCCTTGCCCTCCAGCCTTGATACATTCCATGCTAAAGCTTTCCGAGCAGCTGCCATGTGCCCATCTTAATGAAAAGGGAGGCTGTGCCAAATACCATCTCTAACCCCCCCAACCCCCACCCCCTTCCCACCTCAAACACCCAAACCCTGCGCACACTCCT
>JAUCNH010000117.1:12238590-12248646 GCA_032353275.1 Sardinella hualiensis | reverse complement strand
GTGCAGCCCTGTAGCCCTGTGCTGTGACACAAAATGCTAGCCCATGTTTTCCCTGCGGTACTACACACACACACACACACACACACACACACACACACACGCCCCTCACCTGCTATGGGGATGCCTCCCAGGCCGGTGCTGTGTGGGTGGTGCTGCTCCTGCACTGGCAAGTTCAAGTCCAAGAAGCTGCTGTGCACAGCTGTGTGGTTCAAGTGTGCCAGGTTATTGCGTGTGGAGGCACCCATCCACGGGTGGCGGGAGGCGGCGGCAGCGGTCTGGGTGGGCAGGGGGCCCAGGTGACCGTTGAGCGGGGCGCGCTGGTGCAGGTGGCCGAAGCGCTGCGCCAGGCTGGAGCGATACAGGTGGGCGTGTGCGTGGTTGTGGAAGGGGCCGGGGGAGAGGGCGGAGGAGGAAGAGGAGGAGGGGGGCTCTTGCACGGACAGCTCCTTCTCGATGAGGTCGGCCAGGGCCTTGCGGGTGACGTCGAAAGGATCGAAGCCCAAGTCGTCGTCCTGCTGCTGCTGCTTGGCTGACGAGCCGAAGCCGAAGGCCGCCTGCCAGTCTGTCGACGAAGACACAGGGATGGTGTCTGTGGGGAGAATTGGAAGCAGGACACGGAGTCAGTCTGAGGCACTCCTCTAAGGCAGCACTGCAGCCTAGTTAACTCTTCAGGCTCTCACTGAAATACTGCTGACATCATTACACAAAAATCTGGTGACTGCTGATATCATTAAACAAAAATCTGGTGAATGACACGATCAATCAGACCCTGCCTGAGTAGATTTGGAAGAAAAAAAAAAAAGACAAAAAAAACTGGATAACTCTTACACAGTTACACAACTGAGCAGATAATACGCAAAGCAATTATTCTGAGCAGTGTTGGCTAACCAATGCCCCTGAGCATGGTATGGCTACATTCCCACTGATACTGGGCATCACTTTTTGGAGAAGTTTTAGCACGAGTAGGCAGATGATCAGGATCATCCAATCACAACACATGGAACTGGTTATACGGTTGCCCAGCAACATTGCTCATCTATCTTCTTCATCATCATCATCATCATCATCGTCGTCTTTCTAAAACACTTCACTTTCCATTCTCTACAGCTGGGTGGATACTGAAACAGCGACTTTGAATGTGCCGAATGCCAAACTGGCAAGCAGACAAAAACGATGGGTCACGATTTCTGACATCCTTTCCTTCCATCCCACCAGCTTTCTCGGTTCAAACGTGAGGTTGGCGGTGCGGAGACGAACCTGAGGTGAAGAGGCTCTGTGGTTCCGGGGTCATGGGCCAGTCGGACCCCCCCTGAGGAGAGCAGGGCCCCGAGGGCAGACTGCTCGGGAGCGGGTTGGGGTGCCGGAAGTTGCTGTTGTCCGAGAAGAGCGAGCGCGACTCGGCGGCCGCCCCCTCGAACGGGGAGCGGGCCGTGAGGTCCGACACGCTGATGGGGACCACCAGACTGGGCTTGGTGAGGCCGGGGGGAGGGGAGGGGGAGTCGCTGTTCGGGAGCTGGGGTGGAGAAAAAGAGGAGTGTGAACGAGAGAAGAGAACGACTGAAACTTGAGGACATATAAAAAAATGCCATTGGTATTCAAATGCCATTCACCGTCATTTAACCAAAGTGAAGTCAACGACACAGAGAATAATCCAAATTCAGGTGTTACCTGTGGTATAGTCTCTCCGTTCTCTGTTATACTGTTTGATTCTGGAGGTTTATCGATGGAACTGCAATAGGAAGAGGAGAAGAAGGTGTTGAAACACACTGCATGCGACACGAGGATAAGATTACAGCAAACAGCAGGGTCGGCGTCAGCGGGCCAACACATTGACCAAAAAAAAAAGGGGACGTGGGGTCGTCCCCACTTTACCTGGAGGGGTCTAATGCTGAGTGGAAAGGTGAGATGTCGGTCCCCCGGTCTGGACACAGCTCCTCAGAGTCTGGCCCGTCGGGGGTCATGTGATCTGAGTCTGAGCCACAATCGAGGACTGGAGGCGTTTTACGGTGCTCGGAGGGTAGACCATTGACTGCCTTGCCACAACCTTGCAGTAACGGCCAGCCATCTTTGTTGGTGCTGCCAGGTCTGTGGTTGAAAAGCACAGTGATGTCAGAAACTAATGAGCACAAGTCACAATGAGTGCTTCCTATATCCAAATGAAACACAGGTAGGAGATTTACCACGCAGGTGGTAAACAACGAAGCCTAATTAACATCATACAGCATGACAACCTGACAGATGGTAAGTCACAGAAAATAGCAAATCCAAAGGCTGAAACCCAACAGGGGATTTCCATGGAAAGTGGACTTTTTGTCACATCCATGACATCAAATAAAACGCCTAGAATGATGTAAAGGCTTATAAGATTTGTTTTTTCTTCTGAAAAGGTAACAAAAACTGTATAAGATATTAAACATAGCGGGTCTGGTCCCTAGGGTCTGGTTACATTTAATACACTGAATTGCCCAACAATAGTTAACCACAAATCTGAAAATCCCAAGTGAAGGCAACACATTTTCTAGGAAATTAAGGCTTATTCAAGGGCAGCCTGAAAGACTAAAATATTTTGAGGAATTAACCTTTGGGAGGAGCTGGATTTTCCTTTTGACTTTTCATTGCCACATGTTGTAGGTTGTAGGAAAGTAGGATTCATTTTGTATAGATCTTGGAGTAGTTTTTGTTCATATTCTTGGTGTTTTCCAGCCTAAAATAAATAAAGAAATACACAAAAAAATCAAGTAAAATAAATGAAAAGTACTGGTAAATAACAGTATTCTAAGAAATATTTCAACCATTCAATTTAAATTAAATTAGCAAAATGCTTGGATTCATTTCAATGTACCCTGTGCAGTAGAACTGCCTGGAATTAACAGATGCAAAAGCAAATGAACTTGTGCCTAATTTACCTGCATCTCTTCTTTTGTAAAACTAGCCGCCTCATCACCCAGCTCATGTAAATACATGCAGTCTGGCTTAGGACACTGCATACTTTTCAAAAAGTAACTGCAGTATTTTGTTGTACCTAAAGAAGCCTTCAAGAGGAAAGAAAAGGTGCCAAACACATTACATCACTTGCAACAATCTGCAGGAGACAAAGAACTTTAGGACAACCAACCCCGAATGGTCTCAAAAAAGGCACAGTTAACTCAGACATAGGCCTCACCTTTAGAGTCCTACCATCCACAACCACATTGTTGACACACTGTATTGCTCTCAGGGCATCTTCTGAGCGGAGGTATGTGACATACGCACTGGCACTTGGACCCTGGGGATTACACAGAGGGATGCATGGCATCACACACCTGCTCTATCTTGCCACTTTCAAAAGAACGAAGATTAAATAGGTCATGACGAAAGATGTTCCATTGCACCATAGTCAATCTGTATACATGTGCACTACTAGTCAAGTGTCATCTCAGAACACTGCTGATGCCAACAGTGGGCAATGCTGGAATACTACCGCTACTTAGAAGAATTTAATCCGTGAAATCACATTTCATTGTCTCTGACTTTAAAAAACTTTAGCTTTGTTTACACTTGTTTGTTTCCTGCATAACGCTGTATGTGTGTTATTTTGCAGTTCTGATTTTTGCCCTACAATGTAAAAATAGGTCAGAAAGACCTACAAATGAGTAGCTGTTTCTAAACTTTTACTCGTCATGTATACATTTAGCTCTGAAGAAAATTAAGAGACCACTACTTTCATAATTTATGTGTTTGGGACAGTATTTATTTTAGTTTTATTCCATAAACTACTGACATCATTTGTCCCAACATCAGCCACCCAATCTGAGTAGGTGCAGAAAACTGTGGCTTGTTAAGTCTTTTCTGGTCCTCAAGTTTAGTGTTTCAGCTGGGTTATAGCTGGCCATAGGGGGTAGCATATAATGGGAGGGTGCTTGTACAAGGCTTCAATCAGGAAGATTTGTCTTTGAGAGGTGCATGAGCACAGCCATTTATAAAGTTTTCTTTAAATAAATGCTCTGATTATGAATGTCTTTTTACACAATTTGGCAGAGGAATCAACAATCTAAAACTTAAGAGAATGTGAAGAAAGAAAACTCTGCAGACAAGTCTAATTAATACAGATAGGAAAAAGGAAAGTGCTAATTTTTCGATGAGCTCTTAAAACAAAACTTAACATTTTTTTTCTGACATGATAACATGAAAGAGAGCTTCAATGTATTAAATCATAGGTACTCTGCCACATAGAGACCATGTGACTGGAGAGGCACTCTTGTTGTCTCCTTACTCTTTGAGCTCTTTTAAATCACACAGAAAGGAGATCTTTTCCTTACCTGTGAACCTGCATATGATGTGCTGTTATTGATGACCACCTTATGGATTTTCCCAAACTTTCCAAAGTACTCTGGTCTTTTAAGAACCTGTAAAGTGAGTTTGAATACAGTTTAGAAGAGAAAATAAAACCACACCTGCCTCACATTACATATTTTCACAAAATGCCTTAAAAAATGTAAATCATTAAATCAAATATCTCTGGGAAATCACTTAAATGCACCACAGTTCATCTGATACTATTTTACATTCCATATTATAAACATCAAAGCAAATACTTTAGACTAATCCTGGACAGTAACAACTATCTTAAACAGTAATTGCTTAGCCAGGGGAAATGGGATGCTCATCAATATTCTGCTGAGAAATAACCCAGACTGAGAAGACAAGGGCAGATTTGGCCTAAATCATCTTCCTTTTTAGTGGTATAACTTGGTCTACTACTGAATGCTTCAACTACTAGAGCCCAATGGAGAGCTGAATATGCACATCAAGCTGGAGCTGCTGTTTCACTAGCCCCTCCACTCTGGAGTGGATGCCAAGCATGATGAAAACACAACTGTTAATAAGGGCTGCATGACATTTGACAGATGCTTGCCACAGTCTCCAGAACTGTGTTAATTGCTTTGGATAAGCAAGGCACCATTGCCTTTAAGCAGCATTAGTTCTTGCTTTAGAACGTCCTGGCAGAAAACTGTGAAATAGGCGAATATAGAAACAAATGACAAATTCCTATCAACATCGACAGAGCACATAAAAGGTGATGGCTATGAGCTATGCCAGTTAAATCAGCCACCACCAGCCCAATTGAGGGATGGCTGTCAAGCAACCTCATCTCTCTCTTCTCCTTCCCGTTTGCTCACCTCAGGGTCAGCGAGCCTTTGAGAAAGCCCAACCACGAACACAAGGTTCCGTTGGACCACGCGCACGCTGGCCAGGTGCTTGCGGTTCTCTGTGACCTTCTGCTTCTTCTCGTTCTGTTTCTGCTTCTTCTCGTTCTTTATCCTCTGGATTTCTTCCTGTGACAGGGGCTTGTACACAGCCGGATCCTCCGGATAGGGCTACAGGTGAACAGAGGAAGACCCACCAGTGGATTAGTTTGCTGTTATTTACCATTTCCTACTTTTTAAAGGAAAAAACTCTGAATAGAACAATGTATACTTAAAAAGCACATAAATCCATCAGAGGACCAAATCAATAGTCTGTCATAAACTCCCACTGAAAAGGAATCTTGAAGCTAAAATGGCAACTAGAAAAATCCATGACTTAAATACTCATCATCATGCCTCAAGTAAGTAAGATGGAGGACATACCAGTCTGAAACAACAAGCTGACATTATGAGATGCTGACTTTATCAAGTGCAACAATCCAGTGTTTGTACACATGTATAAAGAGTTTGCCAGAACTTTGTCAGGTGTCAGGTTAGCTGAAATAATCATTATAAATGCTTCCTGTTGTCATCTTTAGTTAAATAGGTTTTGATCAGTTATATCAGTTCTCTCTCCCACATAGGGAAGAACATTTCACAGGATGTTCTATTTTGTAGAAAATAAACTTGTATCATTATTGTATCATCAACAACAAAATTATCCCCCTATTGGGAAAAATGTTTCTTATTTCTGGCTACATCTGGGCATCCCCCACCCCCCACCCCTTTCAGTGAAAGTGTAGTGAAGTCTTTCAGATTTCAAATACGTTTCAGAATATGAAGATGGATCAACTATATGGGAAAACCTGACTGTCCATTTGGCATTTAAGGTTATGCGGAACCTCCCGGTGACCAATTCTGGCACCTCTGCCTGTTACCACGTCACTACACTAGCCTCTGCTTTCCATCCTGCCCTGCTGTGGGGCCTGCCCGAGAAAACCCTCTGCTCTGGCCTCACCTTTCTGCAGGCAGGACAGAGTCCGTTCTCATCTGTGCGGATGCGGTGCCAGCAGAAGCGGCATATCTGGTAGCCGCAGGTACAGGGGAAAAAGTTGACGTCATCAATCTCCAAGGGCTCCATGCACAGTGGGCACTCCATGGGGTCCTCTTTGACGTCTGGGCTGCGAGACATCCTACAGCACAGTGGTCACTGGTGGCTGTCAGAGGTTACAAGTAGAATTTAAAAGACCAAGCTTAAAAAAAACAACAAAAAAACATACAATGACCAATTACAAACCAGACTATTTACCGTTTCAACTTCCTCCTCAAATTTACTATACACTTTGTTGTTGTATTCCTGTTTATCACATGTTTAAGCTTTATGAAATCATACAAAAACATTTAGATGCACACATCAGAGAATTGATGTCAACATAGGGTGGGCCTGGGTCTCCAACGTGTGTGGGGAAAATATGCTTCATGGCACTGCATCACTAATGAGCCAGTGTCACTTAACCAAATAATGCAGACTACTAATATTTATACATGTACAGCCCACTGGGCATGGACATATGCGATCAGCCTACTTCGTTTTAACAGGTGTCCGTAGATGGCTTAATTTTTTTTCTCTCCGTATGCTTTTTTTCCCTAAACTGTAGTCTGCCAACATCCAAAACATGACATCTGAAACGTCACTTTACCCAAATAATTATCCTCAAAATGGCAGAGCCTTTACGGTGTCAGCAGACCATAGCTGTGCATCAATCAAGTGATCGCCACATCAATAGATTTTCACTGCCAAACGTTAACTTTGTGCATACAATGCCTGTCAGTCCCTTCAAATCATACCAAAACCTTAAGCTACCATCAAACCCTCTCGCTTCGCAATAACAGTAGCCTAGCTGGTTAGTAAGGTAGGTTAGCCACACACTAGCATACGCCACTGACAGTTCTCGATTTTGGTTCAACATACAGTCACCACAACCACATCGCATGTAATAATGAGATAAAAAAACAGCATATAGTCTGACCCGAGTGGGTAGAAAACATTGTAGGATGCATAGATTTATAGGTGGCTTGGGTCAGAGCACCATTCTCAAATATGTCAGGTAGCTAACGTTAGCTTACACAGGTCAGCGACTGATCTAAAATTGGTGAAGCTCATGACGCGCAAACATGGAGCTAGCTATCCTAGCTAAGTGTTTGCTAGCTGGGCGAGTCCGCTTGGAGTACAGATTATCCAAATAAGATATCCAAAGTAATGTCAGTGATTTTCTATAATCAGAGAAACTGTTGTTTAAATGTCTGGCTGCCACGGTGGCAATCAATTGGTAACACAACAAATGTGTTAAAAGCCGGTCAAGAGCTTAGGCTAACGATATGTTGGCTTGTACATCTGACGTATGGCAGCGGTCCTCACAGGACAAGAACAGGTTAGCTAACTTGCTAACGTTGCCCATCTAACATTAGCAAGGAAACAGAATTTCGTAGAAAACGCTTAAAAGTCATTTCGACTGCTTTATAAATGGTCAAACGCCATCTCCTGAATATACACACGGAAACAACTAGGTATCTGTCATATGTAGGGTAAAGGGATATAACTAGCAGTCACACAATTGTGCGGCCTAAGTCGAAGCCTGGGACTCTCCCACTAGCCATCGTTAATCTGTTCGCACAGGCGGATGGGCTTCAGTCAACCTTAGCTTCTCCATAAAGCCAGATCTATTTAGAAAATGCAAGTATATGTGATTATGATGGATGCATCTGAAGTTAGCCGTCACACCAGAACAAACAGTTGTTTATCTATATGACCATGTAAGCAAAATTGTGGTTTACGGGATACTCACCCTGATTGCAAGGATTCCACTCCAAACAATATTCACACCAATTTAGGCGGAAATTGCCCAAGTGTCAGATAACGTTAGATGTGTGTACGGAACACGATGGAATTACCCTTCGATTCCTTATAGTCTACCTAGCAATTCTATTTGCAGATATAACAGAGATGGGGTTACACTAAATCTTTCTAAGTTAGGTAGCTTGCTGGCTAGGTTACTTCTTTAGGTAGCTAGTTGCTTCTTGCCACCATCTTACATTGAAATGAGGAGGGGGGAACTGGTACACACTTTGGGATACACTGAGATTGCGCAAACATCTCTCCTCCGCTCGTTCGCCGTGGTGTATGGGAATTGTAGTTTACAGCCTTGTCCTGCAGGACTTGTAGTTCTACCTTCCTGCACTAACGTTTCTTTCAGCGTTTGGAAGATGCCGAAATTAGTGATAAAAATAAATTACAAGTTGGGCCTACTTTATGCATTCACAACTTCTTTTTTAGTTTTCGTTCGAGCTGTCTGGAATAACTTATGCTACAATTTGTAGGCCGACTCCTTTTTAGTTTATTTAAGCCTTCTACAACTTTAAGCAAGCTAGATTCTTTTAATATAACATTTGGTTAGGCTACCAACCAAACTTTATACACTTGATCCTGGATGCGCTGTAGGCCTACTTCTTGAAGTACTGGGTTAGCAAATTTAAGCAAATTAGCTGTATTTATACTGTATAGCCTACACTCACTGTCTGCTGATTCAGGACCATGGCCAAGGCATGAGGTTGACAGATTGCATAAAGGCCTAAGGCGTCCAAATGAAAAGGCCATGAAAGCAAACTAACAACTAGACTACTACAAACCTTTACAGTATTTCACAAAGAAAACTATGACCTTGCTAACTGTGCATACTGCATACGAAGGCCGAAATCTTTGCATGGATTTGGGTGGATTTGGGGGCCAATCACAGAACGAGGTGGGACAGCAAGATGATGACCTGTACTATTCTACTATATGGCATTCATCATTTGCTTTGTTTCATTATGTTGAAATGAGAGAGGTTGGATGTTGCTATGGTGTTTTGCACAACAAACAAGTTCTTGCATGCTTTGGAGACCAAATAGATGGATAGCTGGATATGAATTGAATGTTAACATGGGCAGTTTTGGGATGCAATACCTATTAAAGCCCCATGGGTGTAGCCTTTATTATACAGGACTATGCATTGTCCACGGGGTGGAAGAAGGTGGGACTTAACTTATGCATGTAAATCACATCTACATGGTGTAGTCTTCTAGGCTGTTGAACTTGTTTATACCCTTGAGGTACAGGCGAAATTTTAGATAATCACTGCATATAGGGTGTGTGACACCTCATTCACATATTTATAGGTTACATGACATTTCTGAAAACTTGTAATTCAAAAAAAGTGGTCATGTAATCAGCTGAGGAAGTTTTGTGGGGATATCTATTAGTTCAATTTTTTACCCTATTCACCTGTAAAGAAACTATCCCTAGGCGTATAGGCTAATGGACATAAACAGGCTGATAACACATAAAAAGCTACGCTGACCGCAATGCTATTATTACATATTTTCTAACACTAGGGTGGCACACCTTGCCAAAGAACACAATGAGACTTACTGCCCTTGAGCGGTAGGCTACTGTACCGTGCAATGGGCCAAATTTGGCGATCTGGCTCAAGGACTATAATGACTTCAAAAATCTCTGTGCCTGAAAGCAATCCTCAAGAACAACACAAGGTCAAAATCAAAGTAAGCCTGTTGATGTGAGAAAATATTCAGAGGTATTTGCATGACAGTAAAATGAGCTGTTAGGCAGTATCTGACCAAGGTTGTGATACAGTACATTCCATAGCCATGGGTAAAGGTGCATATCTGCTGCTTGGACTTGTAGGTAAGTGGAGTATGATATGCTGCTAATATGCTTGTTTTCATGGAGTTGTTTAGCAAGATCAACAATGCCAATGTAATACAATGATGCTAGTGAATAATGGTCATATAACATGGAAAGATGAATAATCAAGCATGCTTCATGTTATAATGT
>JAUCNH010000117.1:12132079-12144201 GCA_032353275.1 Sardinella hualiensis | reverse complement strand
CCCGCCCCCCCCCCCCCCCGGAGAGCGGTTGAGTTTCTCTTCCTATCTGTTGTGTTTCTATAAGACCTCTGGGGACTATTTGGACATGACTAATAAAATAGAAAACAAAAACCCAGACGCTCCTGCCACCAGAGTGTTTATGTAAATAACGCCGTAAGTGGCCCGCTTACAGCATCGCCCGCAAAGGCTGGAGGCAGAGAGGGAAAGTCGGCCACACGGATCCTCCCTCCCCGTGCTGCAGGAAACGCCAGCCACTGCACTACTAGAGCAGCTTCATCCCCTCCCCCTCCTCTTCCTCTGTGTCTAATAGACTGGGAGTCTGGGAGTGCATTAGCGCCACAGCTCCATAGCACAGTGTGTGTGTGTGTGTGTGTGCGCGTGTGTGCGCGTGCTCTCCTCACCTCCTTCCTCTCCCCTCAGAAGCTCCAGGTATTGGAGACTGCAGTGGTGTCAGTGGCAGCCTCTGGCATTAGGTGGCTGTATAATATTGACAGATATGATCAGCTGGCGGTGGCCCATTGAGGCTAATATGAATTAGAATAAACTCAGACCGAGTCTATACTTTATTGCCCATTTAATAAGAGTAACTAGTAACGCAATGGAAATTTGTCTTCAGCTGTGACGCGTCGTGGACCACCTAAGACACAGATGTGCGGACGTGTGTGTGGTACAGAATGGGAGGCGAGGGAGGAGAGAGCGGGGAGTTTGATGGCAAGGATTGATGCTCGGGGGTTGAAGAACGCATGGCTGCTTGTTGCTTCTGCCCTCCTCGGCTGTGGCCTGAGGTCCTCTTGCTTGTTTATTGCTTCTTGCGGCGGATCAATGCCATTCATTCGCCCGCAGCTTCTCTTTAGCTCCCTCCTCCAGCGGCGCGGCTCCTGCGTGTGTCCGGGGCAGTGGAGGCCCGGCCTGTGGGCCGCCACCGCCGCCGCTGTAATTTGAGGCGTGAGCTTGGGCTGCCTCGCTGAGAGGTGTCAGACTACTGCCAGCGCGGGTGACGATCCTGTCGGAGGATAATGAACTGCAGCGTGGGCGAGATGCTTCATCGATTGCCACAATTGTGTGTGTGTGAGTCTGTGTCTGTGTGTCTGTGTGGGAGTCTGTGTGTGAGTCTGTGTGTGTGTGTGTGTGATTGAGTGAGAAAAAGAGATGAGACAAAAGCGAGCTAAACCAAGACAGATGAGGCAGGAGATAGAGGGGGATGTCACACCGAATGAAAATGGCCCATCACAAACACTCGTGTGCAACCCCATGACCACTATGTGTGGGCAGGAAAACACACGTGTGCAAACATGGACCCACACACACAGACACACACACACACACACACACACACACACACACACACACAAAACAAACAGTCATTGAGCTCAATACACACAATAGGTTAGGACCCCCATGAATATGGATAATTTGCTCTTCTCCATGCTTTTTGCTGAAATGTATACATACGTCTATAGACGTGGGGGACATTTCACAAAATGTCCTTTCAAAACAAGCTCACGTTTGTTTTTTTTTTGTTTTTTTTTTGTTATTTTCACAAAATGGATCAGTGCAGCAGATGTGATATTTTAGCAATAGGTCTGCTACAGGCCTGCAGAGATGGCCATTAACAAACCCAGAGACACTGAGCTGATTTATCTTCCCATGGGATTTTGGCTGCAGTGGATTGTGGATACATTTCATTTCCAGAATGGGGATTTGTGTCAGATCTCAGTTTGTATAAGTGTGTGTGTGTGTGTGTGTGTGTATGTGTGCGTGCGTGTGAATGTGCGAGCATGTGTGTGTGTGTGTGTGTGTGCGTGTGTGTGCGTGTGAATGTGCGAGCATGTGTGTGTGCGTGCGTGCGAGTGTGTGTGTGGACTTGAATCCTAGATGCTGTAGTAGCCTAGTATATGCAGGCTGGAGCCGTGGTGAGTGTGCAGAGGAGCTGATGGTGGTGACCTTATTTAAGGTTCAGTGCTAAGCTGATCCCATCCTGTCTGACTGGAGCTGTGAGTGTTGGGGGAAGGCTCATGCTCTCCTATGGCCTCAAGTCATTCTCAGTCTTCCTCACACTTCCCCTCCTTATCAATACAGCCAAGAGAGCCTTTCAAGCAGGGTCTGCTTTCACTGAAGTGACAAGCTAGCGCTAAGCTAGAGTATCACCAGCAGCAGCAGGACACACAGGCCGTTTGTCTGCTTGCTGTGTGTTTACAACATATATGCCCTTCTCTTTATGTTCTGTATGGATTAAATTGTGTGTGTGTGTGTGTGTGTGTGTGTGTGTGTGTGTGTGTGCGTGCACTTGTATATGTGCTTGTGTGTGTGCGTGTGGTCTAACACAGTGTATTTGTGTGCTTGCGTGTGTGTTTGTGCTTCTGTCATTATGTGATCCAAATGTGTCATCCATCCAGCGTAAACGAATGTCAGCGCCCAAGGTGACAAGTCCGCGATAAAGACTGTTAACGCCAAGCCTGCAGCGAGAGTGTGGTCTACACAGTACAGCAGCAGCATTCTGTGGATCAGGCAGCCAGCAAAGGTTCTTGTTCTGATGTTATTAAATTGCGGGGAGGATAAGGAAGCCGGCCATCTTGGGGGAATCGGCCTTCGTTGATCAAGTGTTGATGCAGTCTTCATCCACATGAAAATCCAATAAGTTGTGTATTGCCTCCAGCTGAGGAAGCTGCCAGCGTTTCCACAGGCATCTCTCCCTCTGCTCCTACCAAGCGCTTAGCAACAAGTCTGGCCAGCTTTGACAACATAAACAGGAGAAGCTTCAAAGTTTATGATGATGATCTCTTCACAGGCTGTTGACGATAACACCACTCAGTATGAGGCTGTGTAAATGTTGAACCATAAAATACAGCTATATTTAAATTTCACAAAGATAATTTCAACTCAAATGATTTGTATTATGCATTTGCCAAGCCTTTGATGATTCTAGTGTATTTTTTTTTCAATAAATCAAAAGGAGTTCCCATGGATGGATAGTCAAATTGGTAGAGGGTATTATCTGCAGCGAATTAAATACGCAAAGGCATTATTAATTCAGAATGAGCTTAGAATAACATTATTGCCAGAGTCAAAGACACATCAAAGACACTAGGCTCACTACGAAGGGTGCGGCTGGGACCATTGAAGTCTCCTGTGGCATTATCATGTGAATGTGCATCTGACATTTTTGGCAATTCACCAGGTCTCTGCGGAGTCGGCTCCTGGTTATTTTTTCCAGCAACATGAAAGAGACAGCCCTCATAATGTCATCAATACGGTGGGCAGAAATGCAAGTACCTGTGTACACAGAGGTGTGTGTCTGTTTGACGCTGTGTGCTTGGTTACATATGGTGTTGCGGTATGTGGTATGTTCTTGTATGGGAAACAGCAGCAACTCACGTGAAAATAAAAACGCACCAATGGAAGTCTCTGAAGTGCTTTGGCATGGCCGGTGACCTTTGATGGAAAACGAAGCTGTGGCCGTTGTTTGATATCTTGTTAACTTGGCCCTTTGAGTCGAGGTGAAATACGATCCAGGCCGGCCGAGCCTCTTAACCCTGCTGAAAGGCTGGGCTGTGGGTGGTATATCGGCTTCTCAAAAGAATACATATGCTTTGAATGGTGCGCCACTTCTCCTTGTCTCTCTCTCTCTATCCCTCCTTCCTTCCTTCTCTCTCTCTCTCTCTCTCTCTCTCTTTTCTCCCTTTCTCTGTTTACCACCACTCTTTCTTTTACACACAACCCCCATTCACCCCTCCACCCCCTTAAGAGCATTCTGTCCTCTCTCTGTCTATCTCTATCTCTCTCTCTTATTCACTCTCTCTTTCCCCTCTGTTTCTCTCTCCCTCTCCCTCTCTCTCTGGGTGTGTGACTCCCCCACGGCACCATGGAAACGGAGGCCATCGCTGTGGCCTTAGCGATGCGGCAGTGCGGGGAGCTAAGGGTGGGCCCGGGCCTCTGTTCACGCTGACAAAAAAGCGGAGGGGCCGGGCTGACCCCCGTGTCCTCACTTTCAGCTCCTGGCGAAAACTCATGTAAATTTCGCCTTAAGCGCCGGATAATTGTTTTCCCACTTTTATCTGAGCCACAGCCCTATCAAGCAGCCCCCATTAGGCTGAGGGGGTGGGAGGGGTTTTGCGCTCGAAATTACGAGACGCGATGATTCCTTAAACTGAGCCTAGGAATCCCCACTGAGGCATGGTGTTAATTTTAAGGCATGCGTTTGATTGGCTGTATTGATAAGTGCTCCCATACTCCCACTCAAATTAACCTATATTCAGCGCCAGCGCTGTAGACCCGGAGAAAGAGAGACAAGTAGGAGCAGCAAAGATATTGAATATTGAACTCTATTACAGAGCATAATCCTAGGACAAGTAGAGAAATCTTCCAAGTGTGCCATTGAACTATGTCTGTTTTGTTTTGTTTTTTTTGTTTTGTTTTATTTTTTACGGTCCTCCTCAACATGTTTTTAAAAAGCCTGAAGTACATGAACTCAGAAATGCGTTGGGACTCAATAAACAGCCTGAGCAAACAGACATGCTCAATGCACTGGCGGAGCATTGATTGTTGGGTCAAATCAAAAGAGAGAATGCTTTTGAGGAGACATCTGGCAGAGAAAAGGGAACTATGAATGATCACCTCTAAAGGGAGATAACCACTAGTGTAGTATGGACAAAGCCCTGTCTTGTTTGTGGACCTTGACAACCAGACAACAGAAAAAACAATCATCCTTTCCATCGAGCGCTAACCACGCTTGCTAAGCTTTCGTGGGTAACAGTAAAGTATTTCAGGAGTTATGCCCCCATTGCAACCCACTCCAACGCCCTTGAGAGAATTCAATCTCTTACACTCTCTTTCGTACTCAGCCAATGGCATTTCACTTCCATTCAACCCTTTGAATAAAGAACCCCATCAGAGACTCTCTCACTCCCCCTCTTGCACACACACTCTCTCTCTCTCACACACACACACACACACACACACACACATACTTTAATGTGTCAGTTGCATATAGAGGGGCCTTGTGGATCTCGGCCTGAACTTTGTTGCAGTAGGAAAGTTGCCATTGAAGTATGTGGCTTTCATGGCCGCCCATACAAAGCGCCCAGAGGGTGGCTGTCCCGGCGCAGTGTGTGTGCACGCAGTGTGTGTCTGAGATCGGAATGGGACGTCGGGGAGCACCTAGTGAGTCAGCTCAACAGAGCCACTGTGCAGAAATAATGCCCATTAGACCTGGTCAATCACGCCCCTCGCCCCCTCTATGAAATATGGCCGGCTCCATTCCTTTCATATTACAATCCATACCTCATAATAATCATTCATCACCAGGATTACGCATACTGACCATTGTTGGCCAAAGTCTTGCCAATAATGAGCTTTGGTGATGCGTAATGAGGCGTGGAGATGTATGTATGCATTGGATTACAGAAAAAAACACTTTGATATGCTTGGAGATGCCACAGGATGCTTCTAAGCGGTAGTGGTCAGTTTGCTGTCAAAGATGAGCAATGGGTTTTATTTTAGGGGTTGTGCGAGCTGCTCGCCTGAAGGTTTTTCTCACAGCTTCAGGAGCACATGTTCGGGTTCCAGAGGGACTCAATGGCATGAAGTGACATGCAACGCTGGCCATGTAATGAAGTCATTGAGCATGCTCGCTCGGAGCTCTGGACACACTGCAGTCTGCTCAGTGGTCTGCAGCTTCGTATGTGACTCCTGCAGCCCGGCAGAGCAAATCTATATGCGCTCGCTCCAAAGGTGCGAAAAAAAAACAAAACAACGGGAAACGGAAATCTGGGACTTCTAGTAGGTTAGCAAATCCGAGCTCCTAATCATTGTCCCGGCCGATAGACAATGTGCATTGAGGGAGATTATGTTACATTTTCTGTGCTTTTGTGCAAAGGGTGTATTATTCTCAGCAAGTCAGAGAACAGTGACACTTTCAAAGGGGGGAGCTCTGGCCATTGTTGTGCGGTGCAACCATAGCTAACGGACGTCAAAGGCCTTTTTCACATCAGTCTTTTTAATGGTGGCAATAATACCAGCTAGGAGTCAGCAATAAACAAACTTCCCGTGCTGCGAATCAGCTGGATTGAGTTCCATCCATGGGCCATCTGTTGAGTGGACTACTGGAGGTGGGTTACCACTCCTCTCCTCTCTGTTGTAGTGCTACTGTAGCAGAGGCAGTGGGTGTGATGGGAACGGAAGTCTAAACTTCTATGCCTCAGGCAGGGTGCACTTTACTCGGGGTTTGGGAAGTGCTTTTGCAGTTCCTCTGCACTTTCACTGCAGAGTATGGGTGAAAGTTAAAGTCCCTCTGAAATGTGCAATTTGACAGAACAGTGGCCTAGTGGCTTAGATTGCCTATTGATCTTTTTAGACTGGGAATTGTGTCAGATTGTGATCTGTGGTTGTGTAGGATAATTACATGTAAGTCTAAGTAAATTACACATGAATGTTTTGTTGTTTTGTTGCGTTGTTTTGCTATATGAAGCGAAAAGCATGGAGAAAAACACACACTTAAAAAGACACTGAAAATTTAGGGTCTCTACCCATGCACACATGATACCAGGAAATGTTTAACCCTTATTGTCCAGAGACAATAGGTTGTTTTAATCCCACTGAGAAAGGGGAGCCCGGAGGGAGGGTCTGGGTGGAGCAGGCCGGTTCAGTGTTTGTATGCGTGAATGGGGCGACTGCCCTGTCAGACTGTCACGGGCCAGCGTGGATCACATCGTTAACTCCTCAAACTTAGATACCTACGTGATGGCCAACATGTGGATTTAATCGCAGAAGGGAAACAATACTGTTGGATATTGACGTTGCTGAGGTTACTCTGTTGGCACTGTGTATTCGGTAAGTTTTCAAGTGGCTTTTAATTCCCGTAGTTTTGATGAGCTAACGTTATCGAGTTGTGCTTTAGCAGGTGCATGTGTAGACGCACGCTGCAGCCATCCCCTGACATTATGCCTTATATTCTTCAACCGTCTCACGCAACTGGGTGAATGTATCGGAGAGAGCGATAACTTTACTCTATATAGTTCATTTACATTTAAAGACGCATTAATGCATTAATTTCTGCAATTGGCCTTGTCTCAATTAATTAATTGATACGCGTTGGTTGATTATATGCCTATTCTTCCGTTAATGATACGATGTGCTCCATGTCAAGAAACAGCAAAGTCTATTCTCTGTACGCGCATGCGAAATTATCACAAGGACCCAGCTTTTACGCGTTCTTGTTTCGTCCGACTTAAAATTTCTATTGCCATGGGCTGTATGGTGCTGTACGGTTACGGGCTGTATGGTGCTGTACGGTTATTTCATGGACATTTTAAAATAATTTTAGTCGGACATTTCTTACCTCTATAGGCTATATCCAATGCACACTGCAACTTTCGAAAAATGTTGGCCCGTGCGTATTGCGTATAACAACATTGCATGCTGATGAAGCCTCACGTCCACCATCAGCATCTCTATCCGACTTATCGCCATGGTAGCACGGGGGCTTAGACCGGTAGTTTGGTCCCCTTGAGAGAATTGGGCATTGAAGGCTTACCGAGGGAAACAGCTGTCGCTAACTGGAGTGCGGAGTGCGCACTCGCCTGTAATGAGGGGTTTCATTAGCGGGAGCTGACACTCAGAAAACACACCAATCATAGCATTACATCCTCAGTTATGTGTGGGGTGGTGCATAGGAATGAGTGTTGCCGAAAACTCTTACCAACATTTTCACTGACACATTTCAGCCTGCACTCAGTGAGAAGATGGCGTGCTACCCGAGCACCCCACCCCCTTCCCCCTAGGGAATTAAAACATCATGACCTCCAACACATGTGTCTTGTACATCGTCCATACTTTACATGTCTGTTCTCTCTTAGGCCATCCATTACCAGCTAGGTCAATAACTGGACCTTGACATCTGCTTTTCAAATAAATCAGGCGGCATTTGTCTCATGTTTCCACAAGAAGAGTTTTGTTCTGCAAAAACAAATAAAGGTTTACTGAACGCAAGTTTCCCTGTCTAGACGATCCTTTCCAGAGAATTTTTTTTTAACTCGGGCTTGAGTCACGTTTGATAGCTCCATTTCATCACGTCGTTTTCCCTCTGTGTGGAATTGTCGTGTTGATCTCTCTAACAGTGGCCTCAGGCTACTAATTAGATGTCTGCTATGAAATGTGGCGTTGTGCTAAGGCGGTGAAATGCTTTGCTCAGAGCTTCTGTGCTCCAGATACCCAGGGTGTAAAGAGCAGCTGAGGCCATTTTTTCTGTTCTGCAACACTGGTGCTGCATACAGATAATTGTTTCAGATAAGGAGTGTGTAAATCTAAGTAGCAGGACTGTTGATATGCTTCTGTAATGTATAGCTCCTAGTTTCCAGATGAGACCCTCTGATGTTGTGGCGAAGACATGCTTTCAAATTGGGACATTTTTTTGTGTAGTTTGTCGATGATAGGGCGAGGAAAGGACCTCTTTCTCAGGTGTGGAATTGGAGGCGTTTATCTGTGGCCCCTTCCCTGCTCATATTTAGGCCATCCCCTTGAGGCTGATAAGCCTTGCTGGAGGTAAAGGGGGATTGGCTACTTCAATCATTTCTTGCATCGATTTCACCTGATGCCTTGTCCTGTATGGTGACACAGCCATTTTTACCGGTGGGCCTGTGCAAGCAGCAGTTGAACAGTTTTCAACTGATGTAGCTGTTTTTTTTCCTTGCAGACAAGGCTAGTCCCACTGGAGGCCACACACACACACACACACACACACACACACACCTTTTTTCACACTTCCTTCCAGCCATAGATTGCCACAGTGTCTGGCATATCAGGTAGAATTACTGGCCCATGTATCAAAGGCATTCTTTGGTCAGGTTATCCTCCACACTGGATGTCAGCCCATGATGAAAGTGGCATGGAGAGTGCTTTAGCATAGATTATATGCAGCCTGAAATATGGATCGTGTGGAAACTCCCTGATGGATTGGATGCTATCTGAATAGCGGAGAGAGGAGATGAGGGCTTTTGACAGGGGATTTGCCTGAATCAGAGCGGAGTCACTATGCATGCACAACATACCTCGCGCTGCATGCTGAGGCGTTGCATTCATCTTGGGAAGCAAATGTCAACCTCGTGGCAAAAACAGGTTGTGCGTGTTCATGAATTTCAGGGCTCATTTATTTCTTGTGTTCCACTGATAGTTTTCCTTGATTGTTGTCAGAACTGGAATTGCACATTGCACAGCTTACTTGTGGTTTATTTATACAGACCAATGGAAAAACAGAACATCCACTGGTTTTGTATGTTGCCATGCGAATTTGAACAGTATTCTTCAAGTTTGGGTCACAGTGTGCCATCTATTTGGCTGAATGATATCAAGTGTTACTGAAATAAACACAGACATGCAGTATTTTAATGTATAAGATGTATGGCACATTTCAGTACTGTAAAAAAGGTTGTTGAATAGTTATGTACCAATACTCAGTTCTCATGTGATGAAAAACTGATCCTGTGTACCCTTTGTGTTTTAGGTTTTAGGATCCAGCTCTGAGGTCAGGTGGAGGACAAGTGGTGAGAGGACAGGAGTGGAAACTGGATCTTCTCCTCAGGTGAGTACTGTCACTGGGTCAGTCAGGGCTACCCCCCCTAAGCCTGTTTTCCTGGCAAATCACTGTAACAGGGGCTACAAGAGCTATTTTTATAGTGCAGGTGTGTTATCAATATCAAGCAGTGCTATGGTTCTCCATTTTTCCTCTCTGAGACTCAGATTCAAGCATGGAGAGGACATGCTGAGTCTAAACGGAAGCCAGTGTAAAAAAAAACCACTCTTTTTAAAAGCATGGATTTTTTCCAGCGAGTTGCCATTCCCCCTCCATGACATTAGCACCACACATTAATGGAATCCATTTACAATACTTCCCTGAGTGATTTCACGCATGAGGAATTAATACTTTCACATGATAATGAATTGATGTTCCCTGGACAAAATGCAGCTGGTACATCCTCCTAGTCACCAGTGCTGTATTAAAAATAAAAAAGAAATAAAAAGGAAAAAAAAGAAAAACGAAATCTGCCAAGCCTCAGGCTCTGGGACACTGCTGTCATTTCACTGTGCATCAGTGCCTCTCGTCTGTGTACATCCTGCTCACAGTACTGCAGACTGCACCACTGTAAACGCAGTGTTTCACATGAAATAGCCTACACATGGAATTCAGTGCAAATTTTGGTGAACCCAAGGGATGAAGTCTTCAAAATTACACCATCACAAGCAGCATGTCAGTTTTCAGATGATGAGTTGAGGCGTACACTCACTGATAGCCCACTGTCTAAAAACCAAGGCAAAGATGTTGTGAAAATAGTGTTGTTGTTTGTTTGCAGATTTTCTGTGGAAAGGATGAAAGACTCTATGATTCAGTTCAGTTAAGCATGTCATAGTCTCAGACTGTGAGACAGTACACTCTTTTATTTCTCCCCGATGGTGGGCTCAGAGCATGGTGGTCAATACGGCTGTACAGACTGGCTGAGTCTACACTTTTGAGAGAAAAAAAAAGAAAGAGAGGGAGAGAGGGAGTGAGGGAGAGAGGGAGAGAGGGAGAGAGAAATGTCAGTGGGAAGGGCTTGTAGTCTGATGCGGCAGTTTGAAAAACAGTCAGGTGGAAAGGCTTTGTTTGGCCGTGCATTCAGAGTTGGTCACAGTAGAGCCGCCTCCAGAGTTGATGGTTACCTCAGGGGTCTTTTTTCGTAAGTCTCCCCTTGTGTGTTTTATACTCAGCTGAGGGTTGTGGTCTCTCTCTCTCTCTCTCTCTCTCTCTCTCTCTCTCTCTCTCTCTGTGTGTTTGTGTGTGTGTTTTGTTAATGATGGGGAGGTTGGCTTCAGATATTCATGAGACAGTCACCCTGTAAAGGGACAAAGACTTAAGTCAAATGAATTAATTGATTTACTATTTCATTTACTTATTGATCAGTTGAACTCTGTTGAACTCAGTGATGTTGAAGGGGCATTGGAATGTAAACATTTCTATTTAAACAAACACATACAACTTCAGACTTCTGAGGAACTGACAATTTTTTTCGGGTTTGCTCTGTAAAATGGATTTGCTTTAGTGCCACATCAGATCATCTTTAGGTCACATCATAAGTTCCTATAGTGGAAATTCTGCATTGTTAACATTCAAAACCCATTCAGTTGCAATAAAAAAATGATTTTAGCCGTTCAACAGAAGCAATTACTTGTGGATTCGAACTTGAAAATAGACAACATATTATGCAGTGCCTCAATCAATCGTTGGCCCTTGTGCACTTTCTCAATCTCTTTTCTCCCCAGTGTGATTTGAAGCATGAAAGATTCCATTCAGCCAACACGGAAAATACACCACACTCAAAGTCAGACTTCAATTTCCATAATCAAGACAAGAAGGCAGCAAATCCATGCTGACCTTTTCCATGCTCTTCCACGGCTGTTGGCCTCCTCCACGAGTCCCCTTAAGAGAACGCGCGCTCTTGTTGATAAGGCGCCAGCGTGGAATGTGTGCATGGGCGGGTGTGTAACATCCGCGAGCTCCTTCTATATAGCGTAGCCCTCCGCGCAGACGGGATTAGTCTTAGGAGCCGCGGAGGCAGGTTGCTCTCGGCAGGTGAGAAGGCAAGATGATTAAAGCCTCGCTATGTGTGGGATCAGCCACTCACACAAACACAACACGCAGCAGCAAACATATGGAGCGGGAGCCGCACGCAGACTCTTCTGCACCTCCCACAAGGGTGGAGGCGTGGATGGATGCATGGATGGATAGATGGGTGGATGGATGGATGGATAGATGAATAGATGGATGAAAGGATGGATGATAGTGAGGTTCTGCTGTAGCTTTGGTCATGTCCCTCTCCTCTGAAGAGGAGGGGGGGGGGGTGGTGGAGGGGGACATCCACCCTCCTGGAGGGAGAGACGTTGCCAGGCCTGCCTCCCAGGGCTGGCTGGTGACTGAGCACTGCAGTTGGCTTTAATGAACCACCGAACAGATGGAGAGATGTGGCCAAGGGATGCCGGTCCATGTTTGGGGGGGTGGTCTCATGCCCATCCTTATTCATTCTTTCTTTCTTTCTTTCTTTCTTTCTTTCTTTCTTTCTTTCTTTCTTTCTTTCTTTCTTTCTTTCTTTCTTTCT